>CM033722.1:36252472-36852472 GCA_019671005.1 Hibiscus mutabilis
TCAACCACAATATTAGCTTTACCCAGATGGTACTCAATGGTTAGATCGTAATCCTTTAACAACTCCAACCACCTATGCTGACGAAGATTCAACTCTTTCTCTGTCAATAAATACTTCAAACTCTTATGGTCAGTGTATACAACACACTTTTCACCATAAAAGGTAATGTCTCCAGATTTTCAACGCAAACACTACCACTGCGAGCTCCAGATCATGCGTAGGATAGTTGCGTTAATACACTTTCAACTGCCTCGATGCATAAGCCATGAATTTCCCATCCTGCATCAACACACACCCTAACCCAATGTAGGATGCGTCACTATACACCACAAACTTCTTCCCTGACTTAGGTTGAATAAAGATTGGAGCTTGCAACAGATCTTCTTTCAACTTTTCAAACGCCTGTTGTTTAGCTTCCGTCCATTCAAACCACACATCCTTTTGCCACAACTTGGTCAACAGAGCAGCAACTCTCGAACACCCATCCAATAAACAACGGTAATAACCTGCCAAGCCTAGAAAACTACAAACTTCTGTCACTGACTTTGGCAGCTTCCAATTCACAACCACCTCAACCTTTTTAGGATCAACCCGGATACCCTCAGCTAAAACCACATGTCTAAGGAAAACTACTTCCTTAATCCAAAATTCACATTTTCTCAACTTAGCATAAAGCTGATTATCCAACAAGGTTGCAACACAATCCTCAAGTGTCGATCATGATCCTCCTCGGTACGAGAGTACACAAGGATATCATCGATGAATACTATCACAAATTGATCCAAAAATTCATGGAATACACATTTTACCATATCCATGAATGCTGCATGGCCCAAATGGCATTACCAAGAACTTATAATGGCCATACCTCGTACGTAAAATAGTCTTCAATGCATTTTTATCCTTTACCTAATAATATCCAAATCTCAAATGGATCTTGGAAAACACCGTAGCTCCCCAGAATTGATCAAACAGATCATCAATCCGTGGCAAGGGATACTTATTCTTAATCATCATCTTATTTAGTTGCCAATAATCTATACACATCCTCAATGTGCCATCTTTCTTTTTCACAAATAACACTAGTGCTCCACAAGGCGACACATTAGGTCAGATGAAACCCCGATCTAGCAACTCCTTTGGTGCCATGTGATATGGTGCAATTGACACCGAAGCCGAATTAGCATATGTCTCGATGCAAAACCCCACCTCCCTATTTGGTGGCAACCAAGGTAACTTTTCTAGAAACACACCTGAAAAGTCACAAACAGTACGGATATCCTTCATTCGCACTTACTCCACATTCAGATTCACCATATAGGATAGGTACGCCTGACATCCACATTCAAGTAACTTAAGTGCTTTCATAGCTAAAACCATATTAGACAAGAACTTTACATTTTCACCCACAACTACAACCTCATAATCATCAGCAAGCCTCAAAGAAACCCCCTTGGTCTCAAAATGAACCATAGCTCGATGCTCGGACAACCAGTCATACCCAAGATCACGTCAAAACCATGAAATGACAACTCCATCAGGTCAGCCGCAAACATGTGACCTTGAACCATCAGAGGACAGCTCCGTTACAACTTGCATACCAACATCAAGCATTTCTATCAGTACACTAAGCAAATGTGCATGCTCATGCAATACATATGAATGCATGGAACCAGAATCTATCAAAGATAACAATGACATAGACTACTACAAGGTAAAGGTACCTACTATCACGTTCGTGCCATTTCTTCCCTCGTGATGACCTTCTACCATGCTTCTATGTCTGAGAAATTAGTGTTTGAGAAGTTTTATGACGATTAGATGTTGATTAGAGTAAGTTAGATTGAGCTAAAGTGTCATATGTTGGGCCAAGAGGTCGTATAGGTTTGTTCTTACCGGTACGGTTCTATAGGGATCGGTTCGCGGGGACCGATCTCGGCTCAATCTGGGAAAAATTGCCTTGTAGTATCGATACGCCTAGGGACCGTATTGGTTTGTTATGCATAAAAGTTAGTTAGTTTTGGTACAGGGGCAACTATACCGATACATCTTTTGGCTACTAGAATTCCTTGTTTCAATTATAGCATACCCGTACCGATATGCTTGATGACCGTATTGGTACGCTTATAGTAAATTACACTGTATTGATACGGTATGTTGGTGTACTGATTCACAGTTAGGTAATTCTGTTAAAATGCTTGCTGAAGTTTGATTCTTTGTAATTTAGTCCCTATTTCTTAATCTTGCAATTAAGTGAGTTTGGATGATTATTTTAGGTTAAAATTTAACATGTCTGCATGAAACCTGACTAATTAAAGATTGGTAATTTTAATTTCTAAGAAGTTTGTATATGTAACCCCCTTGACCTGGTCTAGTAACAAAACCGAATCGAGTGAGTTATATTAGGGTTTGTCAAAACAAACTCAGAAGATTTGCGTTAAAACCGGTCTATTTTTTTATCTTATCTAAATGCATATTTAATTCGTAAGGTGATCATGCCAATCATGGTGAAAATCCAAGCTCAACTGGGCGTTGATTTGACATCTAATTGTATAATTTCGCATTTTAGGGACCAAAATGTAATTTTTGGTAATTAAGAAGACTTTCATAGAATTGGGATTACCAATCCATTATTAGTCATATTTCAGATATTCAGGTTAAATTCCAACTTAAAATAACCATTCAAACTCATTTAATTGCATAATTAAGAAACATGGACTAAACTATAAAGATTCAAACTTCATAAAGCATTTTAACTGAATTACCTGAGTATCGGTACACTGCACCCCCGTATCGATACAGGTTCAATTTACAAATGCGTACCGATATGGTCCTCTAGCGTATCGGTGCGGGTAAGAAATGTTCGAAATTGGGAATTCAATAGCCAAAAGGAGTATCGATACGATTGCTCGTGTACCGAAACCAAGCTTAAAAATATAGTAGTGTGTACCAATACGGTTTCTCGTGTATTGATACTAGCTTTTTTTAGCTACGTATACCGATACAGTCCCTAGGCGTATCGATATTCCAAGGAAATTTTGCCCAAATTGAGCCGTGGCAGGTCCTTGCGTACCGATCCTTGAAGACCCGTACCAGTACGGACAGACCTGTAAGGACCTCTTGGTCCAACATATGACACTTTGACTCAATCTAACTCACTTCAAACATCATCTAATCATCATATAACTTCACAAACATCAATTCCTCAAACATAGCAGCAAGGTAGAAGATCATTCACATCAAGTCAAATCCAAATATAACCCCTATAGGCATGATTTATACCCAAGCATGCAAAGTGTGTCCCAACCCATCAAAACCAAACATTATGCATCATACAAGTCCAAAACATCATGCCAAACTTATACGAACAGGGAATACCCAAAATAAACCTCCCAATTACAACTTGGTCACATTGCCTTTTATTACTAGTTAACATTTATAAAACCATACTTTGAAATTGTCTCGATCCTTGGATCTCCTCTTGCTCACTTGCTGTCCGAAAAGGCTTATTTCTCTGCATTAATGAGAAAGGAGGGCGCAAGCTATAAGCTTAGTGAGGCTATCTCTAAAACACCCATCAATGTAATAAAATCATTTTAATTCAAACCAAGTGTATATGTTTCATAGCAAAATCATCTCATGCATCTATAATCTCTTTCAAATGCAAATTTAAATCATTTACAACACATGTATCATGGATTCCATCTCCACCTCAATTTAAGCTTCAATTGCCAAACTCTACATATCAAGCTTAAAGAGCATCTCATATACAAACCATATTATACAAATATAATCCATTTCTCATGATACATTATCTCGTATATTGGCTTTCAAGTGACTCAAAACAAGTACCATTCCATTCCACAAAACACATCGAATACACATGATGCACAAGTGGTTCCTACGACCACTTCACATACATTCCTCAACTGGAGCAACGGAACATTTACCCACCTCAATGGTTCAAACCGGAGCAACGAAACATTTACCCACCTCAATGATTTGGATGTATAAATCCACTAGCGGGAGAAAACAAAACATTTACCCACCCCGACCGTTGTGGTTCTCATGGTGGCACCAATGGAACATTTGCCACCTCGACACCCATGAGGTGACTTATTATAGTTCACTCTAAACCCTATGGCTAGCTAACTATATCTGATAACATTTTAATCACAACCACTTGCCAATATACTCATTTAAACATCATTACCTCACTTTTTACATATGCATCAAACCAAACCTTTTCAAATACATTAAACCAAGCAGTATAGTATTCTCAAAAATACTTTCATAAATCATGTTTCATTCTCAATAATCGTCATTTATGATCGTTTGCATCATCTTTCATTTCCAAAACATACACAACACAGTGAGTAATCAAGACCATAATCATGTGCATGAGATTGTATTTTGCAAAACCGAAAAAGAGAGAGAGAGAGCTTAACCAATACTTACTTTCAAGCTTAGATAAGTGTTTCAAACTTAATCTAAACTCCCACAGCTTCTTCCAAACCCTTTTAATAGCAGTAAAAGACGTATCCACTCACTAACAACCAAACGCTTAACTTGCCAATAAGCGATCAAGCTTTTGAAGCTTCTGCGACCTCTCCAAAAGCTAAAGGATTCAATTCCCCTAATTTACCCAAACAAAAATAGAGGATTAATACACTTCCATGCATCTCAAATCCCCAGCAACAACAAATATAACTTCGCCTTCCATCAAACGCCTATCTAAAACAACCGAAATCAACACCAAACTTTATCTAAACAAATTCCAGCCAAAACCTATTGATTTAAACATCTCAACAACATAAATTAACATCCAAAAACATCCTAAACACGTCCTTATACCTCCAGCAACACCACAACACCAACATAACATCAAAAACCAACTATAAAACAACCTAGAAAATTAGCAATTCACATAGTTTCGGGATTCCTTTAATTAATCTCTTCTTTTAACATTAAAACACATCTTATAAGAGATCTAAATCAATTAGATTCCATACAAAATAGATCTAAATCAATTTTATATAATTTCCACATAAAACTCAATTTAATTACCAAATCCATGTTTGAATCATAATTTCATAACATAAATCAGTTGTAAAGGATCAAGAACTGGGAATTTCAATAAAGAACTTTTAATTAGAGGAGAGAAACGAAAATCACCTCTAATTTCTGATTTCTCCCTTAATTGGCAAAGATTGGTTGAAATCCAAGTAGATTTTGATGCAAGAATCAAAGGAATCAAGTAGGAAATCAAAAAGGAAATCAAAAAGATTGATTCCTGGAAATTTTGGAAAGATTTTGATAGTTTGGCTGCTAAGAAATTTGAGAGAAAAGTTGTATCAAAGTTAGTTACGTAAGAAAGTGATTTTGTGAAAATAAAATCCTTTTATTAAATCTATTTCCTTTTAATATTAAAACTAATTAAAAATAATTTAAAAATAGCCTAAATTAAGGGGAAAATCTGATGGAAAAGTTTGGTTAAACAGCTCCTTAAAGATTCTAAGTTTGACCCTTTTACGATTTAGTCACCAAAACAGTTTTGAAAACTTTACATTTTAGTCACCAGACCAAAATGTCCCAAAATTAGATTTAATTCCTTCAAATTGAATTTACCAAAACCTTTATAATATTAATTAAGTATTTATAACATTTTCCATATTTTATTGTGACCCAAAAACTATTTACTAAGATTTAATTCCCGAAACTAACTCGAATTGCCTAATCCAATTCTCCTGAGCTGACTAATCGATTCGTCTAACATCTAGGCCCAAATTTAGGGTGTTACATCTTTCCCCTCTTATGAAATTTCATCCTTAAAATTTACCTTGTGGAACAAGGTAAGAAAACTGCTTCTTCATGTCTTCCCTACTTTCCCATGTGGCTTCCTCAACTCCGCGATGTAGCCACAACACTTTCACCAACTCAATGGTCTAGCCATGAATAACTTTGCTGGTCGAATCTAGAATTCTTACCAGCTTGTCTTCATAGGTTAAATTCAGCATCTCCTTCTTCCAAGATGAAACCTTGAGAAACACACGATCACCAACCCCATACTCAATCTCCCTACGCCTCAAGTCAGCATATGACTTTTGTTAGTCCGAAGTCGCCTTCAATCAATCTCTAATACGATTAACCTTCTTATTTGTGTCCTTCAGTACAACACGCAAGGAAACAAACTTCTCGCCCGCCTCCGCCCAACAATGTGGCGTGCGACACCTTCTACCATACAAAGCCTTATACGAAGCCATTTGAATACTGGCCTGACAGCTATTGTTATATGAAAACACTACCAAAGGTAATTGCTTCCCCCATATTCCCTGGAAAACAATGATGTAATGCCACAACATATCCTCTAACACCTAGATAACGCTTTCAGACTGACCATCCATTTGAGAATGATACGACGTACTCAAATTCAACCCTGTACCCAAAGCCTTATGCAAACACTCCCAAAACCTCATTGTAAAGTGCGGATCCCCATCCGATACTATAGACTTAGGCACCTCGTGCAACCTCACAATCTCATCAATGTTCAACTCACCAACTTGTCTAACGTATATGTCGTATGCACAACCAAGAAATGTGCACACTTCGTAAACCTATCCACAATCACCCAAACTGAATTCTTCTTTGTTGGTGTCAAAGGCAAACCTGAGACACAAAATCCATAGTAACTCTCTCACTTCCATTCTAGAATCTTCAATGGTTGCAACAACCCAGAAGGAAACTAATGTTCAGCCATAACACACTGACGTACCATACATCGAGCAACAAATTCTGCTATATCCTTTTTCAAACCAATCCAAAAATACTCTTTTTTCAAATCTTGATACATCTTGGTACTACCCAGATGCATAGCAAAAGGACTCGAATGATCCTCAGCCAGGATAGTGTGCCTTAACTCCTTAACTCTCAGCACCACTACTCAGTCCTTAAAACGCAAACTTCTTCATTAAAACAGAAATCTGTCTAGTTGCCATCTATTATGTCCTTTACATATGGTAACAAAGAATCATCATACGGTTGATATTCCATGATCATCTACAACACGATAGCTTTACCTGCAACTCAGCCAACATCCTGCCATCAGACGTTACACTCAATCGAGCAAACATCACCATCAACTCAACCATAACCTTTCTACTCAAAGCATCAGCTACAACATTAGCCTTTCTCGAGTGATACTCTATCGTCAAATCATAATCCATAAGCAACTCCAACCATCACCGTTGCCTAAGATTCAACTCCTTCAGTGACATCAGATATTTTAAGCTCTTGTGATCTATTTACACAGTACACTTCTCACCATAAAGATAATGTCGCCAAATATTCAAAGCAAACACCACCACAACAAGCTCAATGTCGTCCGTAATATAGTTGCGCTCATGCACCTTTAACTGCCTAGATGTATAAGCCACAACCCTTCCTTCTTGCATCAACACACACCCCAAACCAACGTAGGATGCATCATTATATTTCACAAACTCTTTCCCTGACTCCAATTGAATCAAGATTGGAGCTTGTGTCAAAGCTTCCATCACCTTGTCAAAGGCTTGTTGTTTACTCAAAACTCACATCCTTTTGCAAAAACTTCATCAAAGGAGCAGAAATCCTTGAAAAACCATCCACAAGGTGTATCTTTCTTCAGCTTGTCAAAGGCTTGCTATCTACCAAAAGTGATCAGTATAGCTTTAGAGGCTTTGAACGCTTAATTTCGTGTCAGTGAATTGAGGTTTCGCATATCGGTGAGTGAGAATGTGGATTTTAGCTTTGAAATGATATAAAGGTGGTTTATGGGAGTTTAAACTGAGCTTGAAATGCTGGTTTAAACTCAGAAGTAAGCATGATGTGGTTTTCTCTCTCGGTCGTGCTAGTATAAAATAGTTTTATGCATTTGTTTTGATTTACACTGTACCTATTGTTTAAGCATGATTTAAAGTATATGAGATACTATTTTTGATCATGAAATGATGATGGATGCACATTGTAAGTGATCCATGTAAGTATATGGTTTATACTTGAGTTTTAAGAATGTGTTGTTGCTTGGAAAATGGTTTGGTTTAATGCTTGTAAAATAGTGAGATAAATGGTAAATGGTTAATTATATTGGCAAGTGATATGGTTTTAAAAATTGTTATCAGATATAGTTGGCCGGATAGTGCACTATAATAAGTCGCCTTGGGTGTTGAGGGGTTTTGATTTGGTGTACCGGAAACTCCATCCAAGTACCCTAGCGGTTGAGGGGTTATATGGTACCGTAAACTCCCGTTAGTGGATAAGCATCTAATTGATGATTGGGGTTGGTTTCCCCGTGAGTTGTAAATTGTACTCGGTTGGTAATGTACCGCGATTGTGATTGTATCGCTATTCTGGTTGAGATGGCTTAAAATGTTGTGAGGACACTTATTGAATTCGTGTATCCGATGAACTATTTTGATAACGGAACTTGGTTATGATCACTTGTAAGACAATATAATTGTTAATTTATCATTGAAAGGTTTATGTTGTATAATGTGATTTATAGATGTTTACTCTTTAAGCTTTGCATATGGTGGTTATGCATGGGAAGGCTTAAATTGAGGTTTAGCAATGGGTTTTGCTGTTGGTTAACGATACATATTGCATATGGTTTAATATGCTAGTTTTAAAGATGTTAAGTATATGGTTTTCAAGGCGTGATACTATCTTGAATGATGTTTAAAAGACGAGTAAAATGGTATTTCAATGTGTTGTTGAGAAATGGTTTTAATGCATTGATGGTGTGTTTTTTTTGGAGCACTCCTCACTAAGCCTAGTGTGTTTACGCTCTCTTTGTCCATCAATGCATAGAATTAAATGCTTGGAAGGCAGCCGGAAGCAAGGGATCAAAAAAATACTTGGTATCAAAAATATGTTTTTGGATTAGACTATAAGTAATAACGGCAATGGGGGTTCAGTTGTTTTTTGGGAGGTGTTTTGCTAAACTTGTTTTGCCGCTCTTGGGTTGTAAAAGGCCATTTTGGATTAGTTGTAGTGATGGTTTGAGATTTCATGTTTTGCTTGCTTTGGTTTTAGGAAGCATGCCTCTAGACTTACATTTGAACCATGTTGCCATGAATTGATGCTGAAACTAGGTTGTTTTGATGTGGTTGGACCCTTGTATATGTTGGGTGTATGCTAGAAGCATGTTAGGGTGTTTTGGTATGCTTAAAAGCATGTTAAACCAGAAAAAGTGGACATTACAGGTCCAGGCATACCGGTACGGGTGTCTCTATTTTGGTTCGAGTAAGCCATTTCAAGCTTAGCATATCGGTATGTAGAGAGCTATTTCGATACGACACAGTGTTTTTATGAAGGGCGTTTCGATACGCGGGGGCGTATCGAAATGAGTTTTGGCTACTGGAATTTTGGAGTTTGAATTAATGAAGGCGTATCGATACACCCCCTTGCCTATATCGATACGATGGCAGTTAAATTAGTTATTTGGTATATTCTGAAGTTCTGGTTTCTTACATTTTAGTCCCTGAATATTGTGGATGCAATTGAATGACTATGAATGAGCTTCTTGAGCTGATTTTTGATATGTAAGCATGAAACCTGTTTAGTTAAAGGTTGATAACATAAAATAAGCTAGGTTTGCTATAGTTTTTTAAAATTGCAATTTGGTCCCTAAATTGCAATTGTGTTCAATTAGATGTCAATTTGATGCGCGATTGAGTTAAGTTTTCACATGTGATCAGTATGTACACGTCGGATAATAATTGTTCATCTAAAAAAGATAAAAAAATGGACATGTTTCGAGTTTCATCTTCACGGTTTACTTCAGTAAGCCTAATGTAGCTTGCTTAGTTTGGTCTTGCGACCAGGCTGGGTCCAGGGGGTTACATTTAGTGGTATCAAAGACAGGTTTGCGATAATTGGGAATTGGTTTGATTGTTGTAATGTTGTTGTGATTTGCAATTTATTGTTTATGATGCACGATGGTTGATTTATGCCATGTTGGGGGAAATTTGGGAAACCCATTACCTTATTATTATAGTCTGAAATGTTAAGATTTTGAAATGAAAGTTGGATCCTTGCTTGAAGTTGACCTAACTGTTTTATTTTGATATGATTATCATGCCTTAGATATATTGTTAGCACGATGAGACCGAGGAGAGAGTTGATGATGCCGTTAGGCAGGGAGATGAGGGGGATGTTGTACCTCTTGAGGGGTTCCCACCACCCCCACCTAATCCACCTGCGAATGTGGAGCAAGTACCACTTGTGCCAGTTGGGCTAGGGATGGGTGACATGGCACCTTTTATTCAGGCCATGATTGGTGTGTTCTAGGAAGCAGTTGCGGGTGTTCATGTGCCGGCACGAGTGTTGGGCAGACGGGTTTGCTGTTAGAGCGACTTATCAGTTTGGGCAGAGTTGAGTTTTGTGGTTCAGCACCAGAGGCTTTGAAGGATTGGTTGGCCAGTACAGGGAGGATACTGGGCCAGATGGTCTATTCTGATGCTCGTAAGCTAGGATGTGTTGTGTCCCTATTGCGGAGAGATGCTTATACATGGTGGACTACCATGATATTAGGGATGGTAACCTAGGATGTAAACTGTGAGTTCTTTTGTGGTGCTTTTCAGAATAAGTACTTGGGAGTCTGGTATCAAGATGAGAAAAAGAGAGAGTTTATGGCTCTTGTGCAGGGCAATATGTCTATTTTTGAGTATGAGGTGCAGTTTGTAAGGTTGAGCCGGTATGCACCTAAGTTAGTCCTAGACGAGCGTCTGCAATGTGATCGTTTTTGCTACAGGCTCGTGTAGGAGGTTAAGACATACATGCTTACTGCTGAATATACCGATTTTGATATACTGGTTACGCGAGCCAAGGACATTGAGCAGAACCTTGGTTTGGCTTCTGGGTCATGAGGCTTTAGCTTTAGTAAGAGAGTGGCTGATTCCAGTCTTAAGGGTGGTTAGGCCAAGAGACATTGTGATATGAGGTATCGCCCTGAGCCGAGGCATGGTGGAGATGTTGTGGGTCATGGAGCTCAGGGGCAGGGTGCCCAGGTTAGGGCTCCGCATAATACATGTTGGGCGTGTGGATCGTATGATCATTTGAGGTGAGATTTCCCTCGTTTGGCCAGAGAGAGTCAGGCACCTGCGGTTGTTGCGGCCAATGCTTGTTGGAGTTGTGGGTTTGGCAACCATCTGAGACCCGATTATCCTTTGTTGGTTGGAGGTGGGCAGGGTGTTGCACTTGTTGTTGCTCCGCAGAGAGGCTGTGGTCCTAGTCGTGGGCCGTTTCAATGCAGAGATGGTGGGAAGAGGACTGTGGCTCATACTGTTGCTATCCAGCCTGCGAGAGGCAGACCGGCTAGGGTGTATGCCCGTAAGGGTCACAATGACACTGATGTGATTGCAGGTACTTTCTCTTTACAGTCTTTGTCATTTTTTTCGTTGGTTGATTCTGGTTCTACCCATTCATACATCTTAAGTGAGCATGCACAGTTGCTTGATATATTTGTTGAAATCCTTAATGTGGGTGTTAGAGTGACTAGTTCTCTTGGGGAGACAGTCGTGGCTAGGAAGTTGTATCGTAGATGTCCGCTGATGGTTTAGGGATATGTGTTTTCTATGGATTTGATAGAGTTGTCATTCCATGGTTTTGATGTGATTCTAGGGATGGATTGGTTGACTGAGCGTAGGGCTATGGTATATTTTGAGACCAAACTGATATCCATTAAGTTGTCTGGTGATTTTGAGGTGGTGGTTGTTGGTGAGAACGTAAGTTCTTGTCTAATGTTGTTTTGACTTTGGAAGCGAGATAACTGTTGGATTCTGGATGCTAGGCTTTCTTGGCTTATGTTATGAATCCTGGTTCAAAGGAGTTGAGGGTGCAAGATATTTATACAGTATGCGAGTTTTCGGGTGTTTTTCGAAAGAGTTGCCGGGGTTGCCACCGAATCGTGAGGTAGAGTTTGGCATTGAGACCTTTGCGGATACGACACCAATGTCTATTGCTCCATATAGCATGGCCTTGAAGGAGTTGCTTGATTGAGGTTTCATTAGACCTAGTATTTTATTGTGGGGTGCACTGGTGTTATTTGTGAAGAAGAAAGATGGTACGTTGCGAATGTGTATAGATTATCGGTAACTGAACAAGTTGACGATAAAGATCAAGTATCCTTTTCCTCGAATAGATGACCTATTTGATCAGGTCAGGGGTGCGTTAGTGTTTTCTAAGATAGATTTGAGGTCTGGGTACTATCAGTTGAAGGTGAAAGATGTGCATCTGCCCAAGACAGCTTTTCGTACGAGGTACGAGCATTATGAGTTTTTGGTGATACCGTTTGGTTTGACCAATGCACCGGTTGGTTTCATGGACATGATGAATAGGGTGTTCCATGAGTTTTTAGATCAGTTTGTGGTTGTGTTTATCGATGATATCCTTGTGTACTCTTGTACCGAGGATGATCATGATAGACATTTGCGTATTGTGCTTCAGACGTTGTTGGCTAATCAGTTGTATGCCAAGTTAAGCAAGTGTGAGTTTTGGCTTAAGAAGGTTGTTTTCCTTGGGCATGTGGTATCGGCCGAGGTGTAGCGATCTCCTTTTTATGGGTGTTGGTTCCTTTAAAAACGGTTTTCAAAGTGTTTGGGGTCTTTTCGAGTATTAAAAAAATCTTCCGTGGGGTTTTTAGAAAAATCGTATTTTATTTCAAAATGTAGTCGCCGCCGGCCACTAAGGTAGGTCGGGCACCATAAAACCAGAGATTTTAAAAATGTTGGGTTTGGGAGTCAGTTATGGATGGGGAAGGATTAGCACCCCCATACCTCCCAAAATTGGTACTTTAATAATTACCACTTTATTAATATTAAACTTTTCGGATTAAAGTGATGATTAAGTTAAAATTTGGTTATAAATGCGAGTAAATTTTAAGGGCTCTGTTATTCGAGAGTAAACCGATAGACCACCATCACTGCGTTTGATATTGGCCACATTTACGCTCGAATAAAAGGGCACCACATTGACAATTAATATTCCGTTGTGCAATCTTAACAAGTATATCACATCGAAGACAAATAGAATTTAACAGGGGATTATACTAATGAGACATATAAAAAATAAACACAATGACATAAAAAACATAAACGCCAAAATATTAAACTAAAAAACCTATACATGACAAATCTATATGAACATGATGACAAAACATACATTCACATTGACATAGTATTAAACATAAAAACATGAATATCATAATATTAGGCAAAAATAATTAAAATGCATGAGTATGAATAATATAACATATCATGATAAAAAAAAACAAAGCATAAACATAAACATGTAAAAAGAAGAAAAACATGCTTCCACAATTAAATTAATTAATTACAACATGCTTAAACATATATAAAAAACCACAAATGCAACATATGCATGACATATATATAATATGATACTAAATTAATCAGACATCATTACCATAATACTACATTAAAACTTATCATATGACACAATTTAAGTATACATTAAAACATCATGACATTAACATGTAACAAATGATATCACACTAACATTTTACGTAAAAAACAAGGCGAACATAAAATCCATGCTAAAATACAAAAACATGCTATGTACAAATAAACTAAAACATAATCACAAAAGCATGTGCATCAAAAACATTAATGAACATAATATATAAGCAAAACAAAATATGCTTAAACATGATATTTTAACAATAATAAAGAAACTGCAAAAAGAATAAAATGAGAAAAACATAAACAAAAAGGAGAAATAAAACAAAAACAAAAGCCAATTCAAGGACTTAATTACAAAACAGAGAAAACCTAGAAGGATTGGATATGTAATAAGACCAAGGGGCAAGCTCGAAGTGAAAATAACCAAAATGAGGAATAACTAAGGAGGTGATTTTACCATTAAGAATCTGATTTCATTTAAAATAGGGATGAAATTAAAAGAAAACACAAAGAGGGGAGGACCAGACTTGCAATTAAACCAAGGGACGAGCCAAAACTAAAAATATCAAAAGGAAGAAGTCCTTGTGAGGCAATTAGACCAAAAAAATTTATTTGTTTGTCTATATAAACACTTGACCGGCCTCCCCTTTCTCTCTTTTTCATTTTTTTCAACCCTTAAAACAATGCTCTCCTTTCTCTCTATTTTCCAGAAACCCCCTAAAATCGAAACCTTCCCAGTCGTCGTGCTCAATAGATTTCAGGAGAGGCCTGGCCAACCGGCCGCCTCTAATCGTCCTCAACCACTACCTTTCGACCACCAAAACCCAAAAAGAAACCTTTCACCCCCTTTTCAAAACAAAAAAAAAAACCAAAATCCCTCGGTTGTTTCTCGAGTAACAAACCACTTCCCCCTTTTCGGCTCACCCCTTGAGGCTTATCGCCTATGAGGGAGGAAACTGACACAGGGGATGCACTCCTACCTTTTACATTTTCCTTTTTTTTTGTTTCTTGTTTTTTTGCATGCACGAAAGAAAAAAGAGAGGAGAAGGAGATTACCACTGAACTTTTTTTTATTTCTGGAAACTAGAAGACTGGTCGTTCTTTGAGTTTTTGAGTTTTTATACATATACTCTATTCTCTCTGACTTTTTTTTATTTTGGTAGAAATAAAATATAACATATAATTTTTGATTTGATTTGGTACTGACATATCTCCCATTTTATTTTCTTGCATGTCTCGTGGTTGGTACGGCGGAGTGGTGCCATTGAGGTGAGAGAGAGGCGAAGAGTCTTTTTTGGTAGATTCAATCTCTTTGGTGGATGAATGGTCAAGATTTGATCTGGGCAAGTGACGAGGCTGTACGAGATCTTGCCACATGGGGCACAGCAGCCGAGGGGTCAGATGCATGGGATGCACGCGCGCGTGGGGGACTGAATAGCCCGCGCATGATCTCATGCGGCCAGTTGGAGGGTCATCTTCCTTCAATCGTGGCCGTTGGATCAAGATCTGATCCAATGGCTCTTGATTGGCTGTGCATGAAAAAGATTAGGGTTAGACATTTTTAGGGTTTGGTTTATTCTGGTTCAGGCTGAAAATGGGCCATGTCATTACTGGGCTTTTAATATATATTGGACTGTGGACTTTATTTATTTGGGTTTAATATATATTGGATTTCATTTTAATACAACCCATTAATAATAATAATAATAGAATACAATAATACATGCACACATGCACATTAACACATTCATCACATGCATTTAAACACATGACATTCAAGCATGTACATATATACATATTTGTTCGTACATAATTAACATGACCATACACCTTAGTACATATACAAACAATTAAAGCGTACATGACATGCAGACATACGACACACATATTCCATACTAGTTATTAATGCGTACACATACATAATACATAACATATATGCACTCACACATATCACACACATGTTTTACATACATATTAATTACACGTACATAATAAACATATAATATCATATATGTATGCAATAATAATATATATTAATAATTACATAATATTTGCAAACCAGATAAAAATGAGTGATTACACGAGGGGATTCGTGTTGATCCGCACAAGATTGAGGCTGTGATGAGTTGGAAGGTGCCTAAATTTGTGACAGAAGTTCAGAGTTTCCTTAGTTTTGCTGGTTATTACCGTAGGTTTGTTGAAGAGTTTTCCAGTATAGCTGCTCCATTGACCAACTTGTTATAAAAGAATGTTCGTTTTGAATGGTCGGAGGATAGGCAACGGGCTTTTGAAATGTTGAAGGAAGCTTTGACACGAGCTCCGGACTTGGTTCAGCCTGAATCATGAAAAGAGTTCGTTGTTTATAGTGATGCGTCTTATGTTGGGCTTGGTTGTGTGTTGATGTAGGAGGGTAAGGTAGTTAGGTATGCATATAGACAGTTGAAGGTGCATGAGCGTAATTACCCTACTCATGATCTTGAGCTTGCCGCAATCGTGTTTGCCTTGAAAATATGGAGGCATTACCTTTACGGTGAGAAGTGTGTGGTTTATACGGATCATAAGAGTTTGAAGTATATGATGTCGCAGAAGGAGTTATATCTTATGCAACAAAGATGGTTGGAGTTGCTTAAAGATTATGATCTTTCTATTTAGTATCACCCAGGTAAAGCTAACGTTGTAGTTGATGCTTTTGAGTAGGAAAGCTGCTGTGGAGTTGAGAGCTACGTTTGCTCGGTTAAGTGTGACCTGCGACGGTGGGTTGTTAGCTGAGTTGCAAGTGAAACCATCATTGTCGTAGTTGATTAAGGAGAAGCAACCGCATGATGAGAGTATGGTACCGCGTGTGAAGGATATCATGGATGGGAATCCTACGAATTTTCATTTTAATGATGATAGAGTGTTGTGTTTTAAAGGTTGGGTTGTGGTGCCCGAAGATGAGGAGTTGAGGCATACGATTATGACCAAAGCGCGTGCTAGTTCTTTTGCTATGTATCCTCGTAGTACTAAGATGTACCAAGGTTTGAAGGAAGAGTACTATTGGGTTGGTTTGAAGAAAGATATTGCTGATTTTGTTGTTCGATGCATGGTATGTCAGCGAGTGAAAGATGAGCATAAGTTTCCTTCTGGGTTGTTACAACCGTTGAGGATACCGGAATGGAAATGGGAAAGAATCACCATGGATTTTGTGTCTGGTTACCTTTGGCACCGACCAAAAAGGATTCCATTTGGGTGATTGTCGATCGGTTTATGAAGTGTGCGCATTTTGTGTTAGTGCATATGACATATACCTTAGATAGGTTGGCCGATCTGTACATATATGAGATGTGCATTTGCACGGGGTGCTCAACTCTATAGTTTCAAATAGAGATCCACGTTTTACTGTAAGGTTTTAGCTGTGTTTGCATCATGCTCTTGGAACTCGGCTGAATTCGAGTACTTCTTATCTATCATCCTTAGACGGATGGTTAGTCGGAGCGTGTGATACAGGTCTTGGAGAATATGTTGAGGTGTTGTATCATTGAGTTCCAAGGAACGTGGGAAAAGCAGTTGCCTTTGGTGGAGTTTGCCTATAATAATATTTATCAGGCTAGTATACAGATGGCAACGTATGAGGCGTTGTATGGTAGGAAGTGCCGTACACCGTTGTGTTAGGCTGAAGTTGGGGAAAAACATGTTTCCATGCCTGATGTATTGAAAGACACCAATGAAAAGGTGAAGTTGGTATGTGATCGCTTGAGAGCGGCTTCAGATCGTCAGAAATCCTACGCAAATTTGAAGCGTAGGGATGTGGAGTATGCTATTGGTGATCGAGTGTTTTGAAGGTGTCGCCTTGGAAGAAGGTGATGCGTTTTGGGTGGAAAGGAAAGCTTAGCTCGAGGTTTATTGGACCATACGAGGTGGTTGAGCATGTGGGTCCTGTTGCTTATCATTTGAGGCTACCTCCTGAGTTGGAGAGGATTCATGATGTGTTTCATGTTTCGATGTTGCGGAGGTATCGGTCAAATCCATCGCATGTTATGCCGGTGAAGGATATTGAGTTAAGGCCAAATCTATCTTATGATGAGGAACCGGTAGAGATTCTTGACAACAGCAGTAAGGTTCTACGTGGCAAGACGGTTGAGCTTGTTAAGGTGTTGTGGAGGCACCGTAGAGTTGAGGAGGCTACGTGGGAACGCAAGACGGACATGTTGGAACAGTTTCCACATTTGTTTCATCCAAGTAAATTTCGATGACGAAATTTCTTAAGTGGGGGAGAGTTGTAATGCCCCAGTTTTGGGCCTAGCAGTTTTGAGGCTTGTTAGAAGGTCCTGTGGATCGGGTTAGAGATTTGAGTCAGATTTGAGAGTAAATATTTTTGTGAAAAATAAAAATATGGAAAAATGGTTAAAAATCATATTTTAATATATGAAAAATATTGGTGAAACAAATTTTGGAAAATGGGATATGGAAGGGTGACATTTTGGTCAGTGGCTAAAATGTAATTTTTGAAAACTATTTTTAAAGGTGACTAAATTGTAATGGATCAAATTCTTCGAATCTTTAAGGAGCTATTTTACCAAGTTGTTGATGGTGGCTTCTCCCTTCAATTAAGACTTTTTAACATGTGTTTTTAAAAGTAATTAAAAGGGTTTTTGATAATAAAAGTTAGTTATTGGTTTTAAAGAAATTTGACGTAAACTTTTCTCTCAACTTTTCTCTCCACTTCTTTTTTGCCAAACACTCTTGTTTTCATCAAAATCTAGAGGTGAGAGATCTTTTTACTTGGATTCTTGATTTATAATTGATTCTTTATCTTTGATTTACAGAACCTCGTTGGAACCTTATTTTTTTCTAGCTTTAATCAACCAATTAAGGGAGAAATCACACAATAGAGGTAAGGTTCTTTCTTTTTCTCTATTGATGGTTCTTTATTGATATTCCCAAGTATTTGATCCTTGATTTATGATTTATAATATGCTTTTATGTTTTTATAATGAATAATTGATTTAATTGGTGAAATCATTGAAGATTCGTATTGGATCTGTTTTCCAGTGCTGAGGATTGATTTTAAACATATTTTGGATGAATTAATATTATTTTTAGATGTTATTATATGTTGATTGAAGTGTTAGATTGATAAATTGTGGTTGGGTTGTGTTTAGAAAGAGTTAGATGATGATTTCGGTTGTTGTGGTTGGGTAATTGTGAAAAGATTGTGAGGTTTTGCAAGGAATTATTGTTGCAGTGTTTTGAATGCATTGAGATGCATTAATCCCCTGTTGTAATGTGGTTAAAACAATGAATTGAGGTTTTGCGTATCGGTGAGTGGGAACGTGGATTTCAGCTTTGAAATGATTTAAAGGTGGTTTATGGGAGTTTAAACTGAGCTTGAAACGCTGGTTTAAACTCGGAAGTAAGCATGATGTGGTTTTCTCTCTCAGTCGTGCTTGTATGAAATGGTTTTATGCACTTGTTTTGATTTATATTGTACCTACTGTTTAAGAATGATTTAAAGTATATAAGATATTGTTTTTGATCAAGAAATGATGATTGATGTAATATCCTGGTTTGGGGCTTAGATGTTTTAAGGGTTGGTTAAAAGGTTCGGTTGACCGGAATTAGAGATTCGAGTTGGTTTCGGGATTAAATCGGATTAAATACTTTTGAAGGTGATAAAATTATGGAAAAATATTCTAAAATCATTATTAAATATATTAATGATTATGGTAAAGTCAATTTTGGAAAACGAGTTTGGAAATCGGACATTTTGGACTAGTGACCAAAATGAAAACTTTGAAAACTAATTTTGGTGGTTGTTTTGTAAAGAGTCAAAACTTTGAATCTTTAAGGAGCTAATTACCCTAAAAGTCTAATATCAGATTTTATCCCTTAATTGGCTATTTTTAAAGTGTTTTAGAAAATATAAATAGGTTGGGGAGAATTAATTTGTAATCAAAAGCTTTAAAACAAAATCGCGTAACTTTCTCAAAATATTTTCTCTCAAAATCTCTTCAGCCAAAAATCAATTTCTTCTTCTAAATCTTTAGGTAAACCTTTCTTTTCTTAAATCTTTTGTTTGTAAATGATTCTTTTTTGTTAGTTTACCAAAACCTTACTATTTTAACTTTGTTTTCTCATATAAATCATCCAATTAAGGGAGAAAGCATCCATTAGAGGTAAGGTTTGTTCTCCTCTTCTAATGAAAGGTTCTTTACTGAAATTACTAAGTTGTTGACTATTTACAATTGTTTTATAATGTGTTTTGATAGTTTAATTGAGGAAAATTGGTTTAATTGTGTTTTGATTGATGAAATTTGTGGATATTCGTACTTGTTCTATTTTGCTCGGATTTTGATCAGATTAGATCATGATTTTGATGTTTAATTGAGTTGATAACTTGGTTTTAACATTGTAATCCTGAAACAAGTTGAATCTCTAATGTTTAAGGTTGTTAATCAAGGGTTTTTGGGGTGATAGTTGAGTTTAATCATTGCTGGAAGTAAAAGGATGTTGGGAAAGGGTTTTTAGATGTTAATTGATGGTGTTTAATGGGTTGATCGTTATATTATGGCTAGGTTTAGTTTCAGAAGTGTTTAAGGATTTTTCAATATGTTTCGGATGGTTTTTGAGTGGGCACTTTAAGAGTTGCGGGTAATTGCTTGTTGGCAATGGTTTGAATGCATAATGATGCATTTGCCCTATGGTTTTATGTGATTAAAACAGGGGATAATCAAGGCAACAAAGCTTGACGTTGTTTGTTGCTTGTCGGGAGCTCGATTCGCGTTGGCAAGCAAAGCAAGGTGTATCGGTGAGTGGAAACTGGTTTAAACGCCTTTAAGAGGTTTAATACAGGTTGTTGGGAGTTTAGGATAGTTTGAAACAGTTACCTAAGCTCGGAAGTAAGTTTTCCCTCTTTTGCTCTTTAATATCGGTTCGGATATGAGCATGTATAATTCATGTTTGGTCGTAAACATGGTTTGATTTACTTACTGGAAACACATTATTTTAAGTACATATGCAGAGGTTTAAAAGTATAAGAAATGCTAGTGAGCATTGGTTTTCATTCCGGTCGGGAATAGTGTTATTGCTTTGGCAATGTGATTGCATATGTGGTGGTTTTGGTATAATGCATTGTAAAAAAGTGAGTAAATGGTCTTGTAAATGAAAAATTAGCTATGCGACATGATGAGAAAACATTCGGATATAGTTGGCATGTCATAGGATAAAGTGCACTATAATTGATAAAAATCGATCGTGGTTAAGAGTTTATGAGGTAAGTGGTCGGCTACTCGGACTATAATGTTGTCACTTTGGTTGAGCGGTCGGTTCCCCTTGTTGATGTTGATCTTGTGGTCAGCGAGGGTGTTGTACCATGTAGTCAGCATGGTATGGGTCATGGTAGTGGTCGACTATCATGGGAGATCCGTGTATCCGAAATGTAAGGTTAACAGTCAGTTACCTAAAGATTAGCGGTCGGCTAATTAAGGATAGTGGTCGTCTATCCGTGCAACACCCCCTACCCCGGGTTGGCAACAAACCGGTTTGGGAGCGTTACTAATGTACTATACAAGCATGAAAAAGGTAAGAAGAGACTAAATCATCCCTATTAGATAAGTTACTTAACTAACAAGTAACCAAACATACATTGCTTAACATGTAAGCAATCCTATTTACATACATTATATGTTACCAAAAATTCCAATTAACATTATCATACAATCATCATCATTCGAATAGCTTAAGGACAATCATGCTTTCATTTCATTTCATTGTTTATTAACTTGATACATGTAACATTCAATTGTACATACCTTGTCTCCAAGCAAGCAATATGCCAACCTTACCATTCGGCATTTACCATTCAAGATTATAAAATACATATATAACATGTCATGATCATACAAGACTATCTTAACTCACAAGACATTTGAATGGCACAAGACTAGATCAATTACTTTGATAAAATCAATATATACATAACCATATGCGCAGCAAATACTTACAATACATAGAATTTAAGTTCTTTACTTGATTTATATTAATAACCAAATTCACAAGATAGTAGACCCATTCAAGATCATACACATATACACAAGATCAAGTATTCGAAATCCATGCACTAGACATTATATACAACTATGTGCCACCAACTAGGGGAGTACAAAATAAGTATGAACCATACTTTAACTATGCTTGTGTCTTGCTTCGACCTCAAGAATTCAGGCTTCAGGATCAAGCAACGATCGAATCCTTTATCTTGTGGTTGGGAAGAATGAAAACAAGAGTGATAAGTACATGAATGTACTTAGTGAGGTAGTAACTAGTTCTAACCCATTTGTTATATCAAGTCAAGTGTCAATTAATCAAGAAGGATCCTAGCTAAGGTTTCAAGGCAATCGAATAGTATAAGAAGCAAGAGACAATGAATCATAATTCATGCTTTATCCATTTCAAGAAATCAAGCTATTCGTGGACACATATCAAGTAGTCAAGCAATTCATGCTTATATATCATGAAATCAGGCAATTTAAACTGTTCATTCAAGACAAGTTTACAATTAGAACCCATGAATTCAAGTAAGGTCAAGGTCTATTTCGAGCAATAATCATGTAGCAAGAAATTCGAGTATACAAGTCAAGTGACAATAATTCAAGTTTACATGTTTGTCATTTCAAGAATACATGTCAAGTAATCCAAGTAGCAAGTTTTCATATCAAGTAACTCAAGTATTCAAATAATTCAAGAATCATATAATTCAAGTATCAAATGAGCTTTATTTTTAATTAATTCCCATTTGCTTTCTTTAGTTTATGCCTTTGGTATTTAGTTGTCCAGGTAATCGAGTCTCCAACCAACTGTCGCTACAAGATGTACCGTAGCACGCAAGATGTACTGTAGTACTGTACCGTAGTACTGGTCAACCCTCCTACTATCGCCAAAGACCACACATATGTACCCTCCGTCTGTCGCCAATTAGGAGCCTTAGCCCTATACCGTAGTCCGCCCTGACACAATGAGCTCTAGACTCCAAGGCATGCCCTTCTACCTATGACCATTAACAACCAAAGCTTTGTTTAATTATGAATCACTTATTCAAGTATTATATGTTTATGTCAAGCAATAGCTTATTCAAGGATCAATTCAAGTGATACATTACAAGATCATGTTCATATACACAGCCCTTAGGCCAATTGAACCTTAGCTCAACACATTGCAATTTAATCTTGTCATCCAAGCAAGCAATTAACATATGACATCTCTTAGGCATCAAGCAAGATCTTTAATTCATGATTTATATCATGTTAACAAGTATTTAAATCATAGAGGTACATTTAAGAACTCATTCAAAATGATCACAATCAAGGCATCAAGGTTCGAGCATTTGTTTTCACTTTTCTTCCTAGATAATTTAACAACATACATGTTTCAATTAGATCTCAAGTTTTAGCTTAAATCATTCTTCCACTTTTTCATCACAACCAAGCTTAAATCAAGTGTATTAATATGGCATAAAATAACAATAAGTAGACATGCATCTTTGGTTAGGACTTAAGTCCTAACCCTATATTAAAATACACTCACAATACTCCAAGCTTAATTAGTCTTGGATCCAAACTCCTTTGTGTTTGCCACTAGCTTGGACACTCCTTTCTTCTTCCACAAGGTTTACTCCTTGTTCTAAAAATTCATACAAGTAAATCAAGGTCAAGACAAGATACATTCATTTCTTCAAAACAAGGTAACAATACATAATTCATTCATTTAAAAACATCAATGCTGATGCTGCTACTGCCTGACAGCATGTGCATTACTTGCTTAAATGTTTATATCTTTCATTACGTACGTCATGATTTCAATTGGTTTATACCGTTGGAAAGCTAACTTAATTATATTTCTAACCATATAGGCCTTGCATTTTAATTCTTTCCCAATTAATACAGTTTTTAGTTTAAAGACAGGCAATTTACAACACTGGACAGTTTGCACTGTCCTTAGTGTTTCATTTCTACAATTCATTCTACAATCCCGAATTCTATTCCGTTTTCTCCTAATGAATTTAGACATATTAAGGCACTATCCATAAAATTTCCAGCCTTAAATTCTCTTTGTACAATTTATAGTGATTTTTCAAAGTTACTGCCCAGAATAGAGTATTCTGGGCATATTACACTAGTTTGAGTTTCTAGCTTCTTTAATCACTTAGATGACATTTCTAACATGTTAATTCAACTTATATACGTACTCATACAATTCTAAGTCAGTTCTATTAACCTATCAATGTGATCAAAACAGAGCATTATACAAAATCAAGCATGTTCACACAATCTTATCTAGCAATGTGATCAAAACAGTTTCATGCCATGATACATTCAAATCATACCAATTTAGTACCTAATTTTCCAGCAACTTCCTAACAATTTCCAACATTGATTATCGTTCTCACAACTTAAACCACATATATACATATTGGCATTCAAACTATGACAAATTTTCAACAAACAATGTAACTATAAAATCAATCAAAATCACCACAACTCAAACAACAAGAGTTTATATACATATAGTTCTCATATTCAGCTTCAAATCAATGAAATGAGTGAGATTACTTACTCTTCTTCCTTAGAAGACACAAACAAAGATTCAAAATCTGCCCAATTAAACCCAAAACTTCATGTTTCCATGGTTACCAGCTCACTCTCTCTATTCTCTCTCTAATTGCTAGGATCGGTTATAGCTATTGCAAGGTTGAAGAAGACTCAATTTTTGTTTTCTCTTTCTTTCAACAATATGGCCACAACCAACACCCTTAATTGCCACATGTGTATTAACCTTGCCACATGTATTCCACTACCACTAAATGGTCTAATTACCATGCAATTTCATTGTTTTATTCTTGTTTGAATTTGGTCATCTTAATTTGGCACTCTAACTTGTTAGTTATAACATTTTAATCCCTTTAGACATTAGCTATCTTTTCTTCCTTTTATTTCAATTTGATCCTATACTTAATTAGTCTAATAAGGGTAATTCTATAACAATTTAACTAATAGCTCCATGTTACATACTCCTAATTCTTTCAATTGAATAGCACATGACTCAATTAGTCAATAGCTTAGATAGTGATAACCTTCCTAGGCCCGGTTTAGGGTGTTACAATTCTCCCCCCCTTAAAATAAATTTGCCCTCGAATTTACCTGAGTTGAACAAGTGAGGATATTGATCTCTCATCGTAACCTCAGGTTCCCAAGTTACCTCTTCCATTTTATGATTCCTCCGTAACACTTTCACCAAGGGAACATTCTTGTTTTGGAGTCTTCTAACTTCTTTGTCAAGTATTCGTATTGGCTCTTCTTCATATGATAAGTCGAGATTCAATTCAACTTCTTCAGGTTCAAGAACATGGGATGGGTCAGATCGATATTTTCTAAGCTTGGAAACATGAAAGACACTGTGGATCTTATCAAATTCACTAGAGAGTGACAATCGATAAGCCACTGGTCCTATCATTTCAATGATTTCAAACGGACTAATGAATCGGGGACTAAGTTTCCATTTTTTTCCAAACCGAAAGACTTTCTTCCAAGGGGACATTTTCAGGAAAACCTTATCTCCAACATTGTATTGGATGTCGCTCCTTTTCAAGTCTGCATAGGCTTTTTTTCTATCAAAGGCTTTCTTCAATCGATCATGTATGATTTGAACTTGTTCTTCAATTTCTCTGAGTAATTGAGGTCCCAAAACCTTGTTTTCTCCCAATTTAGACCAACACAAGGGAGTTATACATTTCCTTCTATAAAGAGCTTCGAAGGGAGCCATCTGGATAGATGTCTGGTAGTTATTGTTGTAAGCAAATTCTACTAGAGGTAAAGATTTCTCCCGGTTCTTTTCGAAGTCTATGACACAAGCACGTAGCATGTCTTCAAGTACTTGGATGATTCTTTCAGATTGGCCACCTGATTGAGGATGAAAGGTTGTACTAAGGTGCACTTTAGTTCCAAGGGCTTTTTGCAAGGAATTCTAGAATTGGGAAGCAAATCTAGGGTCTTGATCGGAGATTATAGCTGTAGGTACACCTTGTAACCGAATCACTTCACGGATGTATAGTTCGGCTAAGGTTTCCAAGCCCATGTTCATTCGAACAGGGATGAAATGAGTAGACTTTGTGAATCTATCAACAATTACCCATACAACATCATTCTTTCTTGGAGTGTAAGGAAGACCAGTAACGAAGTCCATTGTAATCTGATCCCATTTTCACTGAGGGAATTTGATTGGTTGGAGCAATCCAGTGGGGACTTGATGCTCAACTTTGACCCTCTAACAAGTTAAGCACTTTGAAACAAAGTCTGTGATAGCCGATTTCATGCTTGGCCACCAATATAGTGGTTTTAGGTCCTTGTACATCATAACCAATCCAGGGTGATTCGAGAAAGAGCTTTGGTGAGCATCTTGTAACATCTCGTGTCTTAGTTCTTCGTTGTTAGGAACACATACTTTATCTTTGAAATAGAGGAGTCATTCGACTTGAGGGAAAAGTCAAAATTAGACTCAGAGTCTAGCTCGAACATGATCTTCTGAAGATCTGGATCAATTTGTTGGAGTTCTTTGATTCTCGATATTAGACTAGATTGAACTTGAAGTCCAGACAACAATTTTTGTCCTTTGGATAAACGAAAATGAGAATTGATAGCCAAGGAAGCTAGAAACGAATGGAAAAGATCATTAAGGAAGATTTTCAAATAGTTACTTGTAAGTTAAGAAAGGTCTAATTCAAATGGATTATTCTAGGATTTAGATTTAAGGGTTTACCCGAGTATAGTCTACGACTAAGGGCATCAGCGACCGTGTTTGCTTTCCTCGGATGGTAGTCGATAACCAAATTGTAATCTTTAAGTAACTTTAGCCATCTCCTTTGCCTCAAGTTCAAGTCTTTCTAAGTTAGAAGGTATTTGAGACTCTTGTGGTCTGTGAACAAATTACATTTCTCCCCGTACAAGTAATGTCTCCAAACTTTGAGTGCGAACATGATAGCTGCCAATTCTAGATCGTGAGTAGCGTAGTTTGACTCGTGTGGTTTTAGTTGTCTTGAAGCGTAAGCTATCACGTTTCCATCTTGCATTAAGACACATCCTAGTCCCAAATGAGATGCATCACTGTAAACAGTGTACTTCTTGCCCGATACTGGTTGGATGAGAATTGGAGCATGAGTCAAGGCTTGTTTAAGCTGATCGAAGCTTCGTCGTTGGTTCTCTAACCAAAAAAGGGTGTATCTTTGCGAGTTAGCTTAGTCAAACTTGCGGCAATGGATGAGAATCCCTTGACAAAACATCGATAGTACCTGGCTAAATCAAGAAAGCTTCTGACCTCACCAACATTCCTCGAAGGTCTCCAATCCAGGATAGATTAAATCTTGCTCGGGTCTACTTTAATCCCTTATGTCGAGATAACATGTCCAAGAAACAACACTTCTGATAGCCAAAATTCGTATTTAGAAAATTTTGCAAACAATTGACGTTCTACGAGAGTTTGTAATACGATTCAAAGGTGTTCAGAATGTTGTTCCTTATTCTGAGAATACACCAAAATTTCATCAATAAAGACGACTACGAACTTGTCAAGATAGGGTTTAAATACACGGTTCATGAGATCTATGAAAGCGGCCAGAGCATTCGTTAATCCGAATGGCATTACAAGGAATTCAAAATGGCTATATCGAGTATGAAAGGCTGTCTTGGGTACATTTTCTTCTTTTACCCTCATTTAGTAGTATTCCGATCGTAGATCGATCTTTGAGAATACTGCAGTATCTGTGAGTTGATCGAAAAGATCTTCAATCCTAAGGAGAGGGTATCGATTCTTGATAGTAAGCTTGTTCAATTGTCTGTAGTCAATACAGAGTCTCATAGTCCCATCTTTATTCTTCATGAACATGACTGGAGCACCCTAGGGAGACGAGCTAGGCCTAATGAAACCCTTGTCTTGTAGCTCTTGGAGTTGCTTCTTGAGTTCTTTCAACTCAATAGGTGCCATTCGATAAGGTGTGATGGACACTGGAGTTCTTCTAGGTTGGACATCGATCTCGAACTCTACTTCTCTGGTTGGAGGGAGACCAGGGAGTTCCTCGGGAAAAACATTGAGATATTCAGATACAATAGGCACACTAGGTAAGCCAAATTCAAGTTCATCTTGTAAGACCATAGTAGCAAAGATAGAGGTCGGTTTCTTGTCAATTAGAAGAATTGATTCCTTTCCTAAACCCCTGAGATAAAGTCTCCTATTTAGGCAATCTACCCAGGCTTCATGCTTGCTTAACCAATCTAGTCCCAGTACTAGATCGAACTCACAAGTTGGTAGTACATATAGATTAACAAGAAAGGGTACATTTTGAATGAACAGGGGGTAGTTTCTACAGATAAGGCTTATGTTTGTAATTCCCCCTATTGGGTTCGAAACTACAAGGCTTTTTTTTACAATTTCAGGCTTTAAGTCCAACTTTACAATCAAGGTTGAGCTCCCACTCTAGGTTCATCTTATTGCTGTGGAGGATTCTGTTCCATCCTCACACAATCTCCTTCATTTGAGGAGCCTATGGGACTTTCATCATCCCAAGCGGGCCTTGTTTCAGACATTCTATGATACATGTATGGGGGGGCTAAAATGATGCATTGTAGCCAAAGAGTTGAAGCTGTTTTATAAGTCTGGAATTTCAGCCGACTTGCATCCAATTTTCGGATGGAATCCAGGCACTTCTGAGTCTACATATCTTCTTCAAACATATTCCTCTGTCTCTTAGCTTTCCAACGCATCTTGAAACGTATCAATCCGACATCGGGAGCTCAAGTTATGTCCATTTTAGTGAAGACTGTGCGAGCAGAAATCTCTATACGATTTTATCACGGGAAATATTATTTATTACGAATTTTCAATAATTTTATTAATTATTTGTACTTAAATTTAATCTAGGATTCTTTATGAATATATTTAGATGATTTAGGATTATATTTGTTATTTATTTATTAGTTTTTTAGGTTAAATAAAATATGTTTATTTATTTTATTATTATCTTTACTTTTCCTAATTTAAGTTGAACTCTTCATTTGTAGCCTATTTAAAGGCATATTTGCTTCACTAATAAGAACAACATCATGAATTTATGAGTTGCAAAAAATCTTTGGCCATGGGCCATTTTATTTTCAAGGTAGATAGATTTGCCTTGTTATTTTTCGTATCAGAAGTCTTCTTCAACATAAATTCGTCAAGTTCTTGTGATGGAGATCATCTTCACACTCTTTCTTGCCTAGGTAATTGCATCTAGGAGGGTGGGTTAGAGCCGCTTGAGGTTGCTTTTTTAGATAATCGCGTCTAAGAGGGTGCCGAGGACAAAATATCCTACAACATATATCTCGTCATCATCCATTCATCGGAGAGATTCGTGCCGTTTGCAGGTGTTTGCTTATTCAATTGCGATTAGGAGGGTGCCAAGGAAAAATCTATCCAACACCGCCACCATCAAATTCATCCTATCTTATTTTCTACATCAAGATCATGCTTTATTATCGGTTTGCTGAATGTGGAGTTTGGGGTTTTCTCGGATCATATTAGTGAGTTTGGTAGATTAATTGTGATCTAGAGGGTTCCTAGATTTTGAGGTAATTCTTGGATCCTAGCTTCCGTATCAATTGGTAATCAGAGCCTTGGTTTAGGTGTTTGAAACAACTATCTTTTACTGTTGTTTTAGTAGTTGAGAAAAAAGAAAAAATATATAATTCTCTATATAGATCCTAGTTTTAATATTTCATTCTTGGAGACATCTCAAGAGACTTGAAGGTTGTGATCAACAACTTTTAAGATTTAGGACGAATCGTTTTCAACAGGGGGAGACTGATTTATAAGTATGGGGGCTAAAATGATGCATTGTAGCCAAAGAGTTGAAGCTGTTTTATAAGTATGGAATTTCAGCCGACTTGCATCGAATTTTCTGATGGGATCCAGGCACTTCTGAGTCTACATGTCTTCTTCAAACATATTCTTCTGTCTCTTAGCTTTCCAACGCATCTTGAAACGCATCAATCCGACATCGGGGGCTCAAGTTATGTCCATTTTAGTGAAGACTGTGCGAGCAGAAATCTCTATACGATTTTATCACGGGAAATATTATTTATTACGAATTTTCAATAATTTTATTGATTATTTGTACTTAAATATAATCTAGGATTCTTTATGAAGATATTTAAATGATTTAGGATTAGATTTGTTATTTATTTATTAGTTTTTTAGGTTAGATAAAATATGTTTATTTATTTTATTATTATTTTTACTTTTCCTAATTTAAGTTGAACTCTTCATTTGTAGCCTATTTAAAGGCATATTTGCTTCACTAATAAGAACAACATCATGAATTTATGAGTTGCAAAAAACCTTTGGCCATGGGCCATTTTATTTTCAATGTAGATATATTTGCCTTGTTATTTTTCGTATCAGAAGTCTTCTTCAACGTAAGTTCGTCAAGTTCTTGTGATGGAGATCATCTTCACACTCTTGCTTGCCTAGGTAATTGCATCTAGGAGGGTGGGTTAGAGCCGCTTGAGGTTGCTTGCTTAGATAATCGCGTCTAAGAGGGTGCCGAGGAAAAAACATCCTACAACATCTATCTCGTCATCATCCATTCATCGGAGAGGTTCGTGCCGTTTGTAGGTGTTTGCCTATTCAATTGCGATTAGGAGGGTGCCAAGGACAAATCTATCCAACACCGCCACCATCAAATTCATCCTATCTCGTTTTCTACATCAAGATCATGCTTTATTATCGGTTTGCTGAACGTGGAGTTTGGGGTTTTCGCGGATCATATTAGTGAGTTTGCTAGATTAATTGTGATCTAGAGGGTTCCTAGATTTTGAGGTAATTCTTAGATCCTAGCTTCCGTATCATTCTACGTTCAAATAGAACAATTAGTAATTCGGTTTAGTTAAGCAAAGACACAAGCTATACAATACAAGTCTCCTAGGTGGCACAAGTATCCTATATGATGCAAGAGAGCTCAGATTAGTCCTAGAACCGACTAAAAATCTTCGATAACAATAAATGTAACACCCCTACGCCGGGTTGGCAGAAAACCAGTTCGGGAGCATTACTAATGTACAATACAAGCATGACCAAGGCAAGAATAGGCTAACTCATCCCTATTAGATGAGTTACTTAACTAACAAGTAACCAAACATACATTACTTAACATGTAAGCAATCATATTTACATACATTATAGGTTACCAAAAATTTCAATTAACATTATCATACAATCATCATCATTCAAATAGCTTAAGGACAATCATGCTTCCATTTCATTTCATTGTTTCTTAACTTGATACATGTAATATTCAATTGTACATACCTTGTCTCAAAGCAAGAAATATGCCAACCTTACCATTCGGCATTTACCATTCAAGATTTTAAAATACATATATAACATGTCATGATCATACAAGACTATCTTAACTCACGAGACATTCGAATGACACGAGACTAGATCAATTGCTTCGATAAAATCAATATATACATAACCATATGCACATCAAATACTTACAATACATAGAATTTAAGTTTTTTACTTGATTTATATTAAAAACCAATTTCACAAGATAGTAGGCCCATTCAAGATCATATACATATACACAAGATCAAGTATTCAAAATGCATGCACTAGACATTATATACAACTATGTGCCACCAACTAGGGGAGTACAAAACAAGTATGAACCATACTTTAGCTATGCTTGTGTCTTGCTTCGAGCTCAAGAATTCAGGCTTCAGGATCAAACAACGATCGAATCCTTTATCTTGTGGTTGGGAAGAATAAAAACAAGAGTGATAAGTACAAGAATGTACTTAGTGAGGTAATAACTAGTTCTAACCCATTTGTTATATCAAGTTAAGTGTCAATTAATCAAGAAGGATCCTAGCTAAGGATTTCAAGGCAATCGAATAGTATAAGAAGCAAGAGACAATGAATCATAATTCATGCTTTATCCATTTCAAGAAATCAAGCTATTCATGGACATATATCAAGTAGTTAAGCAATTCATGCTTATATATCATGAAATCAAGCAATTTATAATGTTCATTCAAGATAAGTTTACAATTATAACTCATGAATTCAAGTAAGGTCAAGGTCTATTTCGAGCAATAATCATATAGCAAGAAATTCGAGTATACAAGTCAAGTGACAATAATTCAAGTTTACATGTTTGTCATTTCAAGAATACATGTCAAGTAATCCAAGTAGCAAGTTTTCATATCAATTAATTCAAGTATTAAAATAATTCAAGAATCATATAATTCAAGTATCAAATGAGCTTTATTCTTTAATTATTTCTCATTTGCTTTCTTTAGTTTATGCCTTTGGTATTTAGTTGTCCAGGTAATCGAGTCTCCAACCAATTGTCGCCACAAGATGTACCGTAGTACTGTACCGTAGTACTGGTCAACCCTCCTACTATCGCCAAAGACCACACATACGTACCCTCCGTCTGTCGCCAATTAGGGGCCTTAGCCCTGGACCGTAGTCCACCCTGACACAATGAGCTTCTAGACTCTAAGGCATGCCCTTCTACCTATGACCACTAACAACCAAGGCTTTGTTCAATTATAAATCACTTATTCAAGTATTACATGTTTATGTCAAGCAATAGCTTATTCAAGGATCAATTCATGTGATACATTGCAAGATCATGTTCATATACACAGCCCTTAGGCCAATTGAACCTTAGCTCTACACTTTGCAATTTAATCTTGTCATTCAAGCAAGCAATTAACATATGCCATCTCTTAGGCATCATTTATATCATGTTAACAAGTATTTTAATCATAGAGGTACATTTAAGCACTCATTCGAAATGATCACAATCAAGGCATCAAGGTTCAAGCATTTGTGTTCACTTTTCTTCCTAGATAATTTAACAACATACATGTTTCAATTAGATCTCAAGTTTTAGCTTAAATCATTCTTCCACCTTTTCATCACAACCAAGCTTAAATCAAGTGTATTAACATGGCATAAAATAACAATAAATAGACATGCATCTTTTGTTAGGACCTAAGTCCTAATCCTATATTAAACTACACTCAAAATACTCCAAGCTTAATTAGTCTTGGATCCAAACTCCTTTGTGTTTGCCACAAGCTTGGCCACTCCTTTCTTCTTCCACAAGGTTTACTCCTTGTTCTAACAATTCACACAAGTAAATCAGGGTCAAGACAAGATACATTCATTTCTTCAAAACAAGGCAACAATACATAATTCATTCATTTCAAAACATCAAGGCTATTGCTGCTATTGCCTGGCAGCATGTGCATTACTTGCTTATATGTTCATATCTTTCATTCCGTACGTCAGAATTTCAATTGTTTTATACCGTTGAAAAGATAACTTAATTATCTTTCTAACCATATAGGCATTGCATTTTAATTCTTTCCCAATTAATACAACTTTTAGTTTAAAGACAGGGCAATTTACAACACTGGACAATTTGCACTGTCCTTAGAGTTTCATTTCTACAATTCATTCTACAATCCCGAATTCAATTCTGCTTTCTCCTAGTGAAGTTAGACATATTAAGGCACTATCCATAAAATTTCCAGCCTTAAATTCTCTTTGTACAAATTATAGTGATTTTTCAAAGTTACTGCCCAGAATAGAGTATTTTGGGCAAATTACACTAGTTTGAGTTTCTAGCTTCTTTAATCACTTAGATGACATTTCTAACATGTTAATTCAACTTATATACATACTCATATAAGTCTAAGTCAGTTCTATTCACCTATCAATGTGATCAAAATAGAGCATTATACAAAATCAAACATGTTCACACAATCTTATCTAGCAATGTGATCAAAACAGTTGCATGCCATGATACATTCAAATCATACCAATTTAGTACCTAATTTTCTAGCAACTTCCTAACAATTTCCGGCATTGATTATCTTTCTAACAACTTAAACCACATATATACATATTGGCATTCAAATTATGACAAATTTTCAGCAAACAATGTAACTATAAAATCAGTCAAAAGCACCACAACTCAAACAACAAGAGTTCATATACATATAGTTCTCATATTCAGCTTCAAATCAATGAAATGAGTGAGATTACTTACTCTTCTTCCTTAGAAGACTCAAACAAAGATTCAAAATCTGCCCAATTAAACCCAAAACTTCATGTTTCCATGGTTACCAGCTCACTCTCTCTATTCTCTCTGTAATTGCTAGGATCGGTTATAGCTATTGCAAGGTTGAAGAATAATCAATTTTTGTTTTCTCTTTCTTTCAACAATATGACCAGCCAACACCCTTAATTGCCACATGTGTATTAACCTTGCCACATGTATTACACTACCACTAAATGGTCTAATTACCATGCAATTTCATTGTTTTATTCTTGTTTCAATTTGGTCATCTTAATTGGGCACTCTAACTTGTTGGTTATAACATTTTAATCCCTTTAGACATTTGCTATCTTTTCTCCCTTCAATTTCAATTTGATCCTAGACTTAATTAGTCTAATAAGGGTAATTCTATAACAATTTAACTAATAGCTCCATGTTACATAATCCTAACTCTTTCAATTGAATAGCACATGACTCAATTAGTCAATAGCTTAGATAGTGATAACCTTCCTAGGCCCGATTTAGGGTGTTACAATCTGGGGTCACTATAAATGCCAATATATGCAAGTTCGTGTGTTAAACCTACTTTATAATGCTTTGGGATTCAAGCATGGTTTTGTAAATTGATGCTTTGGGATTTAAACATGGTTTTGTAAATTGGTGCTTTAGGATTTAAGCATGGTTTTGTAATTTAATGCTTTGGGATTTAAGCATGTGGTTTGTAAAGGTTTTTGCATATGGTTGATATGCATGTTTGAATTGGAATCATTGGAGTTGCTTAGGTCGTAATCATGGGTTGAAAACAAGTGTTTAGTTTTCAAGGGTTATATCGCATCATTGTTTTAAGAGTATCCTCACTATGCATGTGTGCCTACGGTCTCTTTTTCCTAATGATGCAAAGCATTGAAGTTTGAGGGCTGCAAGGGCAAAGTTTAAAGAAATCCAAGACAAGGACTAGTTTGAGTATGAACTTGGTTTATGTTTTCGGTTAATAAGGCAATGTGCTCGCCATATTCTGGGGATTTATAATTCTGTTTTCCCATGGTTTTTAAGCATGTTATGTGCTGGATTGTAAGGCTGATTTGATGCTGATAAGTTGGTTGATGATCTTAGCTTATAGTTGAGACTAGGTGGTTGCATAGGAATGCATCTAGTTAAACTTTGATGGTTACCATGTTTTGATGCTTTAGATGTGTGAGCTTGATGAGTATGCCTTAAAAGTGCCTAATGTGAGTCTTGGTTGCTTGGTAGAATGTTATTAGGAATCATGCCTATAGAATATCTTGGGGTGTATGAATGCTATGTAATGTTGTTGATTCTGTGATGATTTGGCATGGTTTGTATCCAAGTAATGTTGTATAAGTGTTTGAAGCATGTTAGAACGTTTTGGTTATCATTAAAGTATGTTTATACAATAATTTGGGACATTATAGGTCCAGGCGTATCAAAACAGGTGTCCTCGTACCGGTACAACTAGGACATTTTAGGCATAGCGTTTCGATGCGCGGGTGTGTGTTCTGATAGGTTTCAGGCATAGCGTTTCGGTACTCGAGCAAGTGTTTTGATATGGCTCAACCATTTTGGCTAGGAGTCTCGATACGCGAGCAAGTGTTTCGGTATTAGTTTTAGCTACTGGAATATGAGTTTTGGAAATTATTAAGGGATACCGAAACACCTACACGTGTACTGATACGGGCTGCAATTATTTTAGTTACTGGAATATTTGGAAGTTTCTGTTTCTTTCATTTTGGTCCCTGAATTTTGTAAATGCCATTGTATGAGATTGGATGATCATTTTGACCTAAAATTTGACATGTAAGCATGTAATTGGACTAATTCAGGATTGGTAACTTTAATTTTAGTTTTGGTCCTTTATTTTATTAGATTTGCATTTTAGTCCCTAAAATGTAAGTTATGCAATTGATCGCCTTTTCGTGGTCCGATTCCTTTGTAAAATCACCCGCTGCAAGTATGTACACATAGGATTAATAATATGCATCTAGACAAGATAAAAATAAAAAATGGACTGGTTTTTGTAGTCTTTCTCCGGTTTGCTTTGGCAAACCTAATATAGTTCTTTTTCAGTTTGGCCCGACATCTAGGCCGGGTCGAGGGGGTTATATTTGTTGGTATCAGAGCCAGGTTACGAGAGGTTGGGATATTGTTGTTTGATTAGTTGGTGATGTTTGAATTGCACGGTGATTGTGTATATGCTCGGTGATTGTTTAATATCATGTTGGGGTATGAATTAGGAACACATTGCCTATTACCGAGGTTTTAAAATGTTTCATAAGGTTGTCTTGGATCATTTGCCTAATGTTAGCCTAACTTTAAAGTGTTTTGATGCTTTTGTTAGCATGGCTCGACATGAGATGCGTTCGATGGCTATTAATGTCGTAGTTGGGCAAAGTAACATAGAGGAATGGAATCCTCCTAATGTTTTACCTCCTCCTCCTCCGTTGGCTCCTCTTGTTGATATTGGGACATGTGGTGTACCCCAGGCTCCTCCTATGATAGTTATTGGTGATTTGACTTCGTTAATCCAAGCGATGACGTGAGCGTTTTAGGCATCGATGGCTGGAGTGGAAGTGCAAGCACCGACACCTACTGTGGTGGCTAATCAAGGTTTACCCTTGGAGCGTCTTCTAAGTTTGGGAGGTAAGGAATTTTAGGGTTTGAGTCTTGAGGTAGTTGAAGGATGGAAAAGACAATCCGTATTCTGAACCAGATGGGTTGTAATGACGAGCGCAAGTTGGGTTGCACTGTGTCACTGTTGCAAGGTGATGCATATCATTAGTGGGTGACCACAGTTGCAGGTGTTCCTGAGGCAGATATGACTTGGGAGTTCTTTCGGAGAGCTTTCAAGAGAAAGTATCTTGGTGCACTATATTTGGATGTGAAGAAGTGCGAGTTTATGTCGTTATCGCAGGGTGGCATGTATGAGGTGAAGTTTGTTTGCCTGAGTCAGTATGCCCCAAAGTTGGTTCCTGATGATCAGCAGAGATGCGATAGGTTTCGCTATGGTTTGGTGAAGGATATTAAGACTTATCTCCAGGCTGCAGATTACACAGATTTTGATGTGTTGGTCAACCGGGCCAAGGATATTGAGCAGTCTTTGGGTGCACTGGTTCAGATTACGAGTGCGAGCTTGGGTAAGATAGTGGCCGATTCTAGCTATTCTAGAGACAGGATAAGAGGTTTCGGGACAAGAGACATAGGCTGAACCACAGGCATGGTGGCAGTGCTGGTTAGGGTAACCCAGGAGTTCGTATCATGGCTGAATGAGCGTTGTGGTAGACGTCACACGGGTGCATGCTGGGGAAATTCCTTGAGCTGTTGGATATGTGGATCTCCTGATCATGTGAAGCGTGATTGTCCTCGGGCTATGCTCTGCACTAGTTTATGTTGTTGCACCTGCTAGTGGCCGAGGCTGTGGCAGGGGTAATTTTTAGAGGCGTGAGGATGGTCAGAGAGTTGTAGCTCATGTTGTTGTAGTGCGACCAGAGAATGGAGGACCAACTCGGATCTACGCTCATCACGAGGGTCGCAATGACACAGATGTGATCGTAGGTACCTTCACTTTGCAATCCTTGTCATTGTTATCTTTGATTGATTCAGGGTCTACTCATTCTTATATCTTGAGCGAACATGCATATTTGTTGAATGTTCTTGTTGAGAACCTGGATGTTGGCATGTTAGTAAAGAGTTTCTTTGGTGAGACGGTTACTACTAGAAGATTGTATAGGCGGTGTCCTTTAGTTGTGCAAGGTCATGAGTTTTCTGCGGATTTGATGGAATTGCCATTCCATGGTTTTGATGTTATTTTGGGTATAGATTAGTTGAGCGAGGATAAGGTGGTCGTGGATTGTAAATCCAAAAGGATTTCTTTGAGGTTAGCAATGATTATGAAGCTATAATGGTTGGCGAGAATGTGAGTTCTTGTCCAATGTTGTGTCGGCTACTCAAGCGAAAAGGATGATGCAAGGGGGCTGCCAAGCTTTATTTGGCTGTCGTGATGAATCCTAAAGTTAAGGGTGTTCGGGTGTGGGACATTCAAACTATTAGTGATTTTTCAGAGGTTTTTCTTGAAGAGTTACAGGGTTTACCACCAGATAGGGAGGTAGAATTTGGTATCGAGACGTACGCGGGTACAACACCAGTGTCCATTGCTCCTTATAGAATGGCACCGAAGGAATTGAAGGAGTTGAAGTCACAACTTTAGGAGTTGTTGGATCACAGGTTCATTCGAACGAGTGTATCACCTTGGGGTGATCCAGTTCTCTTTGTGAAAAATAAGGATGGTACGATGCGTATGTGCATTGATTACCGGCAATTGAATAAGCTAACGGTGAAGAACAAGTATCCTTTATCAAGGATTGATGACTTGTTCGATTAGTTTTGCGGGGCAGCAGTGTTTTCTAAGATTGATTTAAGATTAGGGTATTACCAGTTGAAGGTTAAGGATGAGTGTAACACCCCAGTTTTGGGCCTAGTGGTTTTGAGGCTTATTAGACTGTCCGGTGGACCGGGTTAGAGATTCAAGTCAAATTCAAGACTGTATATTTTTTGGTAAGATAAAAATATAGAAAATGGTTAAAAAAACATCTTTTAATATATGATTAATATTGGTGAAATCAATTTTGGAAAATAAGGTTTGGAGGTGTGACATTTTGGCTAGTGACCAAAATGCAAATTTTGAAAACTGGTTTTAAAGGTGACTAAAATGAAAAGGGTCAAATTCTTAGAATCCTTAAGGAGTTATTTTACCAAGTTCTTGCTGGTGATTTCTCCCTTCAATTAAATCATTTTAACATGTGTTTTAAAGGATAATAAAAAGAGATTTTAGATATTAAAGTTAGTTATTTGGTTTTAATGAAAATTGAGGTAACTTTTCGCTCCACTTCTTTTCTTCCAAACACTCAAGTTTTCATAAAAAACCAGAAGTGAGAGATCAATTTTGCTTAGATTCTTGATCTACAATTGATTATTTAACTTTGATTTGCAAAACCTCATTGAAATCTTGTGTTTTTCTAGCTTTAAACAAGCCAATTGAGGGAGAAATCACACAATAGGGGTAAGGTCCGTGATATCCTCTATTGAATGGTTCTTTATTGATATTCCCAAGTGTTTGATCCTTGATTTATAGTTTATAATCTGATTTTGTGTTTTTATATTGAATTAATTGATTTAATTGGGAGAAATTGATGAAAAAGAGAAAGTTTTGAATTGGATCTATTTTCCAATGTTGAGGATTGATTTTAAACATATTTGGGATGTATTATAATTTTGTTAAGTTGATTTTAATAATGGAATCTCAAAACTCCTGGATCTCTAATTGTTTAGGTTGTTAGATTGGAGTTTTTGTGAAGTTATGGTGGTTGTTTAGTTGCTAGAGTTGTTTGGATGAAATAATACTATTTTTTAAGTGTTAATTGATGATATTGAAGGAGTTTAATTGCTAGATTGTGGATGGGTTGTGTTTGGAATGGATTAGATGATGTTTTTGGTTGTTGTGGTTGGATAATCGTGAGGAGATTGTGGAAGTCCGTGTAGATTTGTTGTTGAAGTGTTTTGAATGCATTGAATGAATTAATCCTCTGTTGCAATGTGGTTAAAATAGGGGAGATGGATCCAAAAGTGATCGATGAAGCTTTGGTGGAGGCTTTAGATGCTTGTTTTTGCGTATCGGTGAGTGAGAACGTGGATTCCAGCTTTGGAATGTTTTAAAGGTGGTTTATGGGAGTTTAAACTTAGCTTGATACGCTGGTTTAAACTCGAAAGTAAGTAAATATGATTTTTCTCTCTCGGTCATGCTAGATTGAAATGGTCTTATGCACTTGCTTTGAATTACATGTTAGCTACTATATAAGCATGTTTTAAAGTATTTGAGATACTGTTTTTATAAGCATGAGATGCTGAAGAATGCACGTGGTAAGTGATCTTTGTAATTATATGGTTTATACTTATGGTTTAAAGCATGGTTGTTGCTTTGGAAAATGTTTTGGTTTAATGCTTGTTAAAAACAGTGAGGTAAATGGTTAATTATATTGGTAAGTGATGTGGTTTTAAAATTGTTATCGGATATAGTTGGCCGACCATAGGATTGATAGTGCACTATAATAAGTCACCTTGGATGTCGAGGGTTTTATACGGTGTACCGAATACTCCATCCAAGTACCCTAACGGTTGAGGGGTTATATGATACCGTAAACTCTAGCTAGTGCATTAAGCATCTAACCGATGAAAGGGGTTGGTGACCCTGTGGGTTGAAAGTGTACCTGGTTGTTAATGTACCGCAATTGTGATTGTATCACTATTTTGTTTGAGATGGCTTGAAGTGTTGGGTAAACACTTGTTGAGTCCGTGTATCTGATGAACTCTTTTGGTTAATGATCAATTGTGAGCCAATATAATTGTTGATGTATCATTGGAAAGTTTATGTTGTACAATGTGATTTATGCATGTTTACTCTTTAAGCTTTGCACATGGTGGTTATGCATGGGAAGGCTTAAATTGAGGTTTAGCAATGGAACTTGTTGTTGGTTAATGTACATGTTGTACGTTTACTCTTTAAGCTTTGCATATGGTTGTAATGCATGGGAAGGCTTAAACTTAGGTCTAGCAATGGAATTTGTTGCCGAAAATGATACATGTTGCATATGGTTTAATATGTTGGTTTTTAAAGATGAAAAGTGCATGGTTTTCAAGTCATGATGTTTCAATGTTAATGTTTAAATGATGTTTAAAGAATGACTGAAATGAGATTTCAATGTGTTGTTGAGAAATGGTTTTAAATGCATTGATGGTTTTTGTTTTTGAGCATTCCTCACTAAGCCTAGTGTGCTTACGCTCTCTTTGTCCATCAATGCAGAGGATTAAATTTTTGGAAGGCAGCGGGAAGCAAGGGATCTTGAAAGACTTGGTAACCAAAGTATGTTTTTGGATTAGACTATAAGTAATAAGGACAAAGGGGTTTCCGTTGTTATTCGGGAGATGTACTATTGAACTCCCTATTTGAGCAAGTTTGTTTGGTTGCTCTTGAGTGGTAAATGGCCTTTATGGATTATTTTTGGTGATGGTATAAAGTTTGGTGTTTTGCTTGAATGGTTTTCTAGGGAGCATGCCTATAGTTTTACATTTGATGCAAGATGCCATGAATTGATGTTAAATATGTAATACTTTGTTGAGATTTGTTCCCTATTTATGTTGGATGTATGTTAGGAGCATGTTAGGATGTTTTGGTATGGTTGAAAGCATGCTAAACCAGTTAGAAATGACATTACAGGCCCAGGCGTACCGATACACGGGGGACCATATCGATACGACTAGGCAAGAACAAGTTTGGCGTTTCAGTACGGGCTTGGGTGTACCGGTACGGTTTAACAACACTGGAATTTTCTTTTTGGGGATAAAACCTACGTACCGAAACACTTAAAACCCGTATCGGTACGGTTACTAAGAAATCTTTAATCTGATCGTTAATCTTAGTTAGGCTTACCGGTACGGATTTGGTGTACCAAAACGAGTTGTTGGTTTTGAGCACCATATCGATACGGTTGGTCGCGTATCGATACGGGTGGCCATTATTTCAGTTTTGTTTTCTTGCATTCTAGTCCCTGAATGTTGTGGATGTAATTAGACGAGTATGGGTGATCGTATTGAGCTGATTTTTTACATGTAAGCATGAAATATATTCAGTTTAAGGTTGGTAACTTAAAATTGGGAAAAGTCCATATATATTGCTAAAATTGCAATTTAGTCCCTAAATTGCATTTGTGTCCAATTGGATATCGATTCGATGCCCGATTGAGTTAGTTCTCAACTGTGAACAACATGTACATGTAGAAAAGTAATAATGCATCTAGACAAGATAAAAAATGGGCGTGTTTTAGGTTTCATCTTCCCAGTTTACTTCAGTAAACCTAATGAGCTTGCTCGGTTCGGTCTTGCGACTATGCCGGGTCGAGGGGGTTACATTTGGTTGTATCAGAGACATGTTTGTGGTAATTGGGAGTTGGTATGTGATGTGATGTTATTGTTAGTTGAACTCTGTTGTTTGCTATGCATGGTGATTGTAAAATGCACGTTGATTGCTTTATGCTATGTTGGGGAAAATTGGGGAAACCATTGCCTTATTATTATGTCTAAAATATTATGATTTTGAAATAGAAATCTTGGATCCTTGTTTAAAGCTGGCCTGATTATTTTTGTTTTGAAATGATTATCATGCCTTAGAAAATGTGTTATGTTACGACCGAGAGGAGAAAGGAGAACTAGCGTGATTCTATTGCCTTTAGGCAGTGAGTGAAAAGAGCGTTGTGCCCTGGGGTTTGTCACCACGAAACATGTACCACCTGTGCCGGTTGAGCTAGTGTTGGGTGATATGATGCCTTGATATAGGTAATGTTTTGAGCTTTTAAGTTGTTATTGCTAGAGTGCGTGTGTTGCACCGACGGTTGGGCAAACGAGGTTGTCGTTTGAATATCCCTACAGTTTGGAAGGAGTTGAGTACCGTGGGTTGTCACTGGAGACATCTGAGATAGGGATGCCCAATGTTGTCCATGTTTGGACCAAATAGGGTGTATTGGTACCCGTAGGTTGGGATGTGTTAAATCCCTGTTGCATGATGATGTTTTTAGTTGGTGGACAACTGTATCTGCAGGCGTGGAACCCCATGATGTGAATTGGGAGTCTTTCCATGATGTCTTTTGGAAGAAGTATCTAAGGTTTAGATACTTGGATGACAAGAAACAAGAGTTCATGGCTTGAGTATAAATACATTGAACTATTCCAAAATAGTCTCTCGCTTTTTCATTGATGTGTTTGCAATGTCACACAAAACTATGTTAAGACTATGACATCCACATGCAGTATAAAAAGCTCTAAGATTCAAGTCTAAAAGTCTTCGGAATAAATTTGGAGTGTGGTATTAATTGTTTGTTGGTGGTTAATTATTTGTACTTTGGAATGAATTTGGATTGTGGTATTAATTATTTGTAAGTTATTAATTATTGAACATAAAATCTATAATTTTTTATAACTATTTAATTTAAGTTTAATTAAATTTTTTTGGACCCCTCTGTTTTAGGATCCCTGTGTGATCGCTCATATTACGCCTGTAGAACCGCCACTACACACAAATCATTCCACAAACCCATGAATCATTAGCTCGTACTCCCCATACAACCACGAAATTTCTCTCAATCCATGTTTCCTCCAATCGAAATCGTGATGCTTCTCATATGATCACAATCGACTAGAACGACCAATAGAAGGAGGAAAAACAAACTCAAAATTATCAGACAGTCATCCCTTATGAATTACTTGTGGCATAATATCTTCTAGTTTAGTTTTCTAGATGAAAACCATCTCGCACTTGTATTGTCGTAACAAATATTTAACCGCTTTCCTCTTCGCCAATGATCCTAATCTCCTTTTGTTCCATGATAGCACCCACATTGCGACACCTACACGCCACACTCCCTTACTTCTATTAATCGTGCAATATCCTTATCAACCTCCTTTTCGTTACCAATAATTTTTGCGCCAATTAAGCTTCCCAATCTTTTGAACAATTGCTTGTTGTTGCGTAATGGGATCCGAATTTGTTGAAGAATCACTCGACACAGCTTCAAAATGATTCTATGTTCCATAATTTCTCATCCAATTCTTATTTCCTTCTTTTGATTCCCTTGGCGTCAAGGATTATAAAAGCAACTTAAAAATGCTGGTGGCTTTATTATTTTCTTCCTGTTGGTCTACGCCTTCGGTTCTACAGCACATGGCCCAAATAACGCGCCATTCATCGAGATTTGGTCCACAAGGCACTATACTAATTCACACGCACTAGCATAAAAAAAATCAAAGCTCTTGGACTTGCAATATCATCCCTATATATCATCTGGCCTTCTCATCACTTACCCCATCACTTGACATCGTAGGCAACTCAAGGACTCGTGCATCCTCTCGACAATTCACTTCCCATAATATATTCTTCTGCCAGTGAGGTATTGCATCATTCTCCCTGCTACTATATTTTCCCCATCCTCGTTTCCTGTCTCTAGGCCATTCCCTCGTTCTTTCGACTGTACCTCCACAATTTCCCCAGAATTCTTAGCAACATACCCAAAACTCGTACTTCCCAAACAAATAACAACATTCACTTCTCCCCAAACATCCACTAAACCAATCATACTTATCGATCAAAACCCTTCTCAGTGCTTCTATACATGGTATGTCAGCGGGTGAAAGCTGAGCATCAGTTTTCTTTCGGGTTGTTGGAACCATTGAGGATACTAGAATGGAGGTGGGAAAGAATCACCATGGAATTTGTGTCTGGGTTGCCTTGACACCGACCAAATTAGACTCAGGAGGAAGGTGAAAACAATTTCCCTTCTATTTTCTTATTTTAGACTTAATTCGAATGGTTGATGATTGTTTTTCTTGTTTGATATGAAATGTGTATTGATAAAATAATTGAGGAGTTAAATTGTGCTAGATCATTAAGATATCATTTTGGCTAATTAGTGAAATATTATGAATTTTGTGTGTGTACAACCACGTGATTAATGTTTGAAACAAATGAACATGTATTTGTGATCTTGTAAATGGCTAATTAATGTTTGCTTTCTATGAAATTTTAGTGAATGGATTGAATTAGACAATCGAATTGCATCTTAAAATTTGATAAGTTATGTTGAATTAAGTTATGACCCTATTAAATCGAGGATGGAAGCTTAGGATTAACCAAGGGTTGTTTATAGTTTAATAGACTGAATTGCTTTAGAATAAGAGCTAATCCGAATTGTTTGAACTTGTAATTGAGTAATATCTAATGTGGAAACTGTCTTGGGGTGTGTAGGCATAATAGGGGCTGATATGATGTAAAGAAGTATGTGTAAATGTGTATAAAAGTATAAAGGACTGATATGAATGTATGTAAGCAAACTTGAGGCCGTTCTGAGTTATGAAAAGATGTATGTAAGTATATGGGACTGTTATAAAAGTGTATAAACATGAATGGATTGTTCTGATTATACATACATACATACATATATATATATATATATATATATATATATTAACGCATGTAACTAGGGACTGTTTTGGTCACTTACACTTATTTTGGGCTGTTCGTGTTTATATGATTATAAACATATGTTTTAAGAGTTGTTTTAGTATAAAGGAATGTATGACCTTGCTTATAGCTCAATAGAAAAGGTTTTGATATGTGTTCATGCTTGTCATTGTAATAGACTATGAATTGGTTAAGGAGTCAAAGTCCAAAGCTAATAACCTTGTAGAATGCAAAAAGAGAACGGTGATTTGGGATCATTCATAGCTTGGAGTAACCAGTGAGTGTAGTTTAAAGCCTCGAGAAAGGATGAACCTATCCCGAGCAACTTCATTGCCACTTTAATTGATTTTACTTGTTCTGTAAATTAAATTGGGTTAGTAAAGCTAAGCTTGGATACAAAGTAAGTATTTCATTGGAAGTACTCTATGATGTGATATTTGGATAATAACATGTTATATGGTTAAATTATATGCACATGAATGAATAAGCTCAACATGATAATTTTAATCCTTGCTGTAAGTATAAGGAATTGAAACTATGTTTGCCTCGACAAGAAATTAAGATATGTACTTTTGATTGTATGTATGTACAAGTTAAAACTAGGAGAAAATCAAGATATGTTTTACTGGTTTAATGGCCTTAAAATCTTAAGCACAACGGAATTTATATGTGTATTCATGCGCATCATAAGCAATATGAGATGCGATTCGTTATTCTGATAAGGAGCAATGCTCATCCGTTTTTGCAATGATGAGATGATAACATGTACGTGATTACATGAATATGGAGCTAAGCTCAATTTGATATGATAAGATAAGAATAAGTGAAAAGCCTTGGTCTCAAGTCGGTCTTAGGTATAGTTGGCATGCCATAGAGTCCATAGAGCTCATGTTTAGGGTGGACTACGGTCCTTATTTGACGACAGTAGGAGGGACGTATTGTGGTCACTTGGCAATAGTATGAGGGATTGACCGATACTATAAGTACCTTTTTGTTTGGCGGCATTTGGTTGGGGATTCGAGTACCTAGGCTGTATCTTAATTTCCAGGCTATGTTAAAACTTCTTAATGAAACCAAATAATGAATTAAAGTGACAACGTATGAAACAAGTAACACATGTTTACAATATGTTATGCAAGAAAGCTTATTTGATAAGTAAATCATATTAATAATATGTTATGCTTGAAAAGTTATATGGAGAGTAACATGTATGTGTGATATATTGATGGATAAAAATGTGTCTACATAAGTTATGGACTGGTTTGTTTAGTTAAGAACATTAATAGGCTATTTTCTAAGATATATATGAAATGTTATATGAGTAAGGACTGTTTTTAGGTATATGAAAGCAATTATGGACTGTTATGATTTTACACACAAGTTATTGAGCTGTCTTGCAAAGTATAAAAGTGTATACATGTTTATTGGACTGTTTTGAATATAATTAGTCAAGTTTGGACTGCTTTGAATATAATTAAACATGATTGGATTGTTTTGAATATAATTAGACATGTTTGGACTGTTTTGAATATAATTAAACATGATTGGACTATTTTGAGTATAATTAGACATGTTTAGACTGCTTTGAATATAATTAAACATGATTGGACTGCTTTGAGTATAATGAGACATGTTTGGACTGCTTTGAGTATAATTAAACCTGTTTGGACTGTTTTGAATTATAATTGAACATGTTTGGACGATTTTAAAATATAATTGAGCATATTTGGGCTGTTTTGAGTATATAATTGAACATGTTTAGACTGTTTTGAATGTCAAAATGTATAAAAGAATTGATGGACTATTTTGGATAAACTTGAGCAAGTAGTGGGCTGTTTCGAACATAAATATGTATGTATCCAAATCAGGATAGTTTTACATACAAATAAGTATGTATTGGAGTGTTTGGTATGTACACACATGTATTTCAATATGAATTGATATAACTTAATACTAGTATTGAATTAAAAACAAAGTTGGTGTCTTAAGTTGTTAACATGAATAAATTGACAAGTTTACTTCTAATCGAACTTCACCTTGTTCCAGACTCTAATTTGGTAACTTACGAGGCAAGCAGTACATACCTTTGATAAGTTATGTTCGATAATACATGACAAGAAATTCGAATTAATGATATGTAGATTGTTTGGTATGAATTAATGAGATGTTGGGCTATTTTGTGTAAACCTATGAAATATGGACGGTTTGATATAATTGATTACTTCATGGACTACTTTATAATGTATAAATGTGTATACATAATTGGTGCACTGATTTGATCAAGATAAAATAAGAATGAAATTGTGATTTTAGTGAGTAAACTATCTTGATAACTTATAAAACTAACATATCATGCCTTTGTTACATTAAGTTAATGTCTTGGATGTCAAGAAATTTGTGTTAAGGTATTATAAGTTTGATGTACTATGTGTCAAATAACCTTCGTTTTTAATGGGCTATATTAAAGAGAAACCATGAAAGTTATAAGTGAAATCAAAGGTCTATTGTAATGACTTGTATAACAAGTAGTATGTATCTTGATTATTTTTCTTTTAATATCTTTTGGGCAAATGTATTTGGTTGTTCGATTATTATATATGTACCTATATATATATGACTTGTTGAGTATCTATGTACATATGTTTGTTAGGTTACACCCGTTTATATTATGTTATATTAAATAGCTTGTATTACAAGTACCATCTGTTTACAATGTGTTATGTTAGATAGCTTGGGAGTAAGTATTATTATATGACTATGATATGTTATGTTAAATGCTCTGTATGACAAATACCTTCTGTCTAAGATTTTCTAAGGGGGTAACTTGTTTGTTACGAAACCATGACCTGGATATGTTATTTGTAATATCTTAAGTGTTAAGTAACTCCTAAACATGATATGTTATGTTCATTGTCTTTTCATTTATAATTAAGTATCAAACTGGATGAACAAATAAGTATTGTGTGAGTAATCAAGTACATTTGGGTATGCTTGGTTGTACATTATATGTGTTTATGATCATACCTAATTCGAATATCTTGTATAAGAATAAGTACTTGTTGTGTCTTGTCCTTTTATGACTAACCACTTGTCCAAGCCTAGTATGTGAAAGGATAGATTATCATTTCATTCTAATAGTCACTTTAAGCTACCTCACTAAGTCTTTGCTTACTCTATCCTTTCAATGCTTTTCAGGTTGTGCTTGCTTATGTGTGATTTCTGAGCTCTGACGAGATCACAAGTGTCGAGATGTATGATAGTACACTACTTAAGAACTCCTAGATGGTGGCACATAGTTGTTAAATATGCATTGTGCATTATAATTTCCTGCAAAGAAGTTTGCTACAAGAACCAAGATACAAGAAGTTTGCTACACCGGTGATTCAAGAAAGATTTCACTCCAAGTTTGAAAGCCAGAAGATTTGCGAAGAACAAGGCTTCAAATACTCCAACTCTCATCAAGATTTTGGCCTTGAACCATTCATATTCCAAAGGATTTCACATCAAAAGTGGCAAATCTTTTGCCATCAATCGGAACCGGGTAACATCTCATGGGTAAGAGAATTCTATGCTCACTCACCTAACCTGGATAATCCTTATGTTTTTGTTCGTGACAAGGCTATACTCATAAGCCCCGAAAGCATCAACACCTTTTACGGGCTCTACGTTGAGAAGGACGAGCATCAAGCCTTTGTTGATCAACTCACGCCCAAGCAACTCGACAAGGTGCTTCAAGGACTCACTCTACCGGGAACTCATTGGAACGACGGTAAATACAAGGGCACGGTAAATCACCTTCGGCTTAAACCCGAGGCAAAATTATGGAATAAGTTTGTTAAAACTTCTTTAATGCCCACAACACACAATACTACCGTTGATACACCTCGTCTTTTGCTCATACATTCTATCTTGCATAATCGCGTCATTAACATTGGAAAAATTATTTGTGATGAGATTTTTGTATGTAGCACAAAAGACAAGGGTTCTCTTTTCTTCCCTTTCTTAATTTCCATTCTTTGCAAGGAGATGCATGTCCTAAGTGAGTCCACTGTTGAAAAGGCCCTACCAAAGTCCGGTTGGAATCGAGCACAAATCTAAAAGCTAATTGGAGAGGCACCGGTAAAATCCCCAATGCCTTCAATTTTCGCGGCAACTCCTGCCGCCTCAGCAACTCCTAATGCCCAAGCAACTGATGTCCGGGTAACTCAGACAGCAACCTCGGGACAACTTGAAGCATTCTTACAACCGTTGGCGAACCGCCTTAGGCAAATTGAAGATCGGCAACTAATGTTCATGCGGTACATGAAGGATCACAATAATGCCATCACCCAAGTCACCTGGAAAAGTACCCGGACAGCCGCATGCCGTTCCCCATCTTCCCTGCCGAAATCCTTGCCATGACAACCAATGAAGTAGTTTCCACGGCAACTGCAACAGAAGATGCCATGACAGCCAAAGCTAAAGACGCCCCGACAACCACTGCAAAAGCCAAAGGTAAATTGCCTATGCCTGAATCAACTCGTACTAAATCATTATCCAATTTTTCAGATTCGGACGAGTCCTCTATTGCACCAACAAAGACCGCACCAATCGAATGCTCCAAGCCCAAGCGAAAGGCCAATGACATTGATGATGAGGACACCCCCGTACGAGGATCAACTCCACCATCGGAAACAAGGAAGCAACCACCGCGTTCAAGCAAAAGAATCAAGACACCGGCAAAAAGGAAACTAATCATCCACGACGATGAACTCTCGAAGTAAGTCCTCGTTTACATTTTACTTTTCTTTATTTTTATTTTTATTTTACATTGTTGCATGCATTGAGGACAATGCCTCACTCGAGTTTGGGGGGGATTGTTACTAGTTAGTTACCATGTTTAGTTGCATTCATCTTAAGTATTGCATTTAGGATACATAAATTGCTTGCCATGCCTTTAGTAGGAACAAGAATTGCCTAGATTTGATGAATATCTGATGATAACATTGCCAATGTACTTAATTGATAGAACTATTTATTCTAGGATAATCGTGGAAACGCTTAGAATCTTACTATGGTGCTAAACTTGTTGAAACACTATTGTGGCTTGATTGATTTAAGGAATTCTAGCGAACTTAGGTTGTTAGTTAAAAAATTGGGGGATTAGAATAAAAATTGGATGAATGCTAGAGGTGCCCGAAATTGGCTCTAGTATCTGCTAAAAATTGATCGCTAGAGGTGCCCAAAATTGGCTATAGAATGTGCTAAAAATGTTCACTAGAGGTGCCCGAAACTGGCTCTAGTTAAAACATGTTAAAAGAACCCAAGGAAGTAATTTGAAAACCTCTTGTTTACATAGAATCCAAAAAATCAACTTGCACACAACTCCGCGCACACTCACAAGCATTATAGTTTGATTCCGAGTAACTCCTAAGTTTTCCGAAAAATGAAAAGCCAATCATACTTTGTGCCACGATTCTGAGAATTGAAGTCAAGTTCAAAGCTAAGTTTGTGAAAATTGAAGTCTTGGCGGGTAATTATTAGTTTGCATTGCTTGAGGACAAGAAATAGTTCGAGTTTGGGGTGTGTTAAGCGTCTAAAAGTACTATTTTATTCACCATTTTATTCATATTATTGCTAGACTTAGGCTCATATTAGTTGCATTATTATCCATTCATCCATGTTTGCATTGTTTCCTTGGTGGACTAGCTTGATTTCATATTTTGCTTAATTTTTTTGGAAAAAGGGTGCTGCCGATAGTTGTTTTTGTGTGTATGCATAATCACTTGCCTAAACAAGGTTGCAACCAGTTGCCAAGGCAATGCATGAAGGAGATGCCGATGCAGTTGCCAGGGCAATGCATGAAGGAGATGCCGAGCTAGTTGCCAGGGCAATTGTCGATAAGGGATAAGATGATATGGCAGTCGAAATTGATGACTAGGTAAGCCCAAGTTGACGTGGAGCAAAGTTAAATCCCAAAGGAGTTTGATTTCCATGAAGAGGTCAAAGAGAAATTAAATCCCAAAAAGATAGGGGAAGATCTAGATTGAATTTAAATATAATAAAGAATTATATTCTTTTAAAGTATTTAATTCCAGCTTAACTTCCTCCTCAAGAAGGACTTTAACCTAGCCATCTCCTATTTAAAGGAGACCAAGCCGTCAAACTCAAAGGGAGAGCAAAGGGGAGAGATTTCGACAAGGGCTTTCAACCATTCTTCATCTTTTTCTTTCTTGTTATAGATTAGGTTTATGTTAGGGATTCTTTGTTTTGTGTTTCTTTTGAACCTAGCCATGAACTAAATCTATTTGGCTAAGGTTATTATGTTTTGTGGTTGTGAGAAACAATTGGATTTTGTTTAGGTAATAAGAGTTTGCACTTCCAATTCAAGGTTTACTCATTCTTGGTTTTTATTCTTGTTTGCGAGTGAATTGGGAGAGGATCTCGTAACTTCATCTATTTATCTAATATCGGGAGAGTTATATTCAAGAAACGAATGAGTATGGTCTTTATTCAATCTATTGATAGTGAAATTAATCCGGCTTAGGAATAAGTTAAGGATTTCAACGGCTAAGAGGAGCGCATGATTGGTTGTTGTTCACCCTTGATTCACGCAGGGATGTATTATCAAGGCATGCACAATTAGCTAGAGTTTTGAATTAGGGATAAGAAGAAACCATTGAAGAACGCTCCGCCGAACCTTGAAGTTGCTGCCCAGTCGCCCAAACAGGTCCCCAGCCAGTTGCCCAGGCAACCGTCGATTAGTTGCCAAGGCAACCCAGCTGCGCAAGTTGCCACGGCAACTGAGTTGCCCTTGCACTCTTTTACCAAGACGATCCAATTGGCTATCACACCTCAACTCACGATAACCTGGCCTATTCTCTCTCATTTGATTACATCTTCTTTTACTTTATTGCTTTCTAGTTTAGTTGTTAGTTAAACTCCTACAATCTTCTGCTTGTGTTCTTTTACTTTTTACAGTGCAAGAGATTAGATTCTTGAAGTGGCACCAATCCTTGTGGAGACGATATCTTTTATACTATAACTTGCGACATGTAAACTTGCACAATTGTGAAGCAGTTATTACGCGCAACAACGGTTCCTAGGCGTATTGGTACGGGCTTGTATAATTTAAAAATTTAGATTCTAGTAGCTGGACACCGTATCGATATGGTAACCCGTGTATCGAAATGAACATTATCTCGACATTATGCGTACCGATACGCCTAAACACTTTGAGCCTGGACGAGTCCCCGCGTACCAAAACCTGAGGGGCTTGTACCGATACAGGGTGACCTATAATGACCTCTAGGTCCAATATATGACACTTTGGCTCAATCTAACACTATCCATTCAACCTCTAATCAGCACATGGCACCATAAACATTCAATCATCAACCATAGAAACATGGATTGAAGCTACACTAAGCATGGCATACTCAAGCAATCTCCTATGATCATGATTTCTACCAAAGCATGCTTAATGTCTCCCAATCCCTCAAAACCACATATAAAAGCATCATATCAAAAAAAAAACATCAATCCAAACTTATTACAACTGGGAGTATCTCAAAATGCATCTTCCAAAACAACCCAGACACATTGCCTTCTTATTACTACTTAACGTATTTAAAACCATACTTTGAATCGAAATGTTCCTTGGATCCTCCCTTGCTCACGTGCTGCCCGAGGAGTTATTTCTCTGCATTGATGAGGAAAAGAGAGCGTAAGCTATAATCTTAGTGAGGAAAATCGTAAGTCACTTATCAATGCATTTAAAACATTTCTATCAAATCACATGTAAATATCTCATGGCAAAACATCTCATACTTTTCTCAACATCTCAATTATGCACTTTTAAATCATTTTCAACACATGTATCATAGATTCAATCCTACCTCAATTTAAGCTTCACACCACATAAAGAGTAAAATATATATAAGTCTCATTATACAAATATAATCCATTTCACATGATACATTATCTCATATATTGGCTTTCAAATGACGCAAAACCAGTAACCTTACATTTCACAAAACTTATCGGATACACGGATTTCTCAAGTGGTTCCCACAACCACTTCACATACATACCTAAACCAGAGTAATGACACACTTGCCCACCTCTACGGTTCAAATCGGAGTAACGACACACTTGCCTACCTCTACGGTTTGGACGTATAATCCACCAGCAGGAGTAAATGAAACATTTACCCACCTCAACCGCTGCGGTTCTCATGTTGGAGATTACGAACTCTTAACACCCCTCGACAAACATGATGCAACTTTTTATAGTGCACTCTAAACCCTATGGCACGCCAACTGTATCCGATATCATTTTAAACACAGCCACTTGCCAATATATTTAATAAACAACATTACCTCATTGTTTTACATTTGCATTAAATCAATCTTCCACAAATACATTAAACCATGTATTTTCATATTCTCAAAATACTTGCATAAATCATATGTTATTCACAAAAGTAATCATCAATGATCATTTGCATCATAAATATTCTCTAAACATGCATAATGACTGAGTAATCAAAACCATAACATGTGCATGCAATTTGTAACCCCCTCGACCCGGCCTAGACGCCCGACCGAACCAAGCGAGCTGCATTAGGTTTGCTGAAGCAAATCGGAGAAAGATTACAAAAACTGGTCCATTTTTTTCCTTTTATCTTGTCTAGATGCATATTATTAATCATAAGTAATCATGCTTGCAGCGGATGAAGTTACAAAGGAAACGGACCACGAAAAGGCAACCAATTGCATCCGATACATTTTAGTAAAACGTAAAATTGGTAAATTAACGGACCATTAAAGGAATTAGGGTTACCAATCCTCAATTAGTCAGATTACATGCTTGCATGCCAATTCTCAACTCAATCCGACCATCCAAACTCAAGCAATTGCATTCACAACAATTAAGGACCAAAACGTAAGGGTTAGAAACTTTTAAACAATTCAGTAACTGAATTAACGGTAGCCCGTATCGGTACGCGTACAGGTGTTTCGGTATGCCTTGGCCAATTTTCAAAACTCAGATTCTAGTAGCTCAAAACCGTACTGATACGGCACCGCGTATCAAAACACTAAGCCAGTTTGCTCTTACCCGTATCAAAACACCTTCTCGCATATCGAAATGATATGCCTAAAAGGGCTTACCCGTATCGAAACACTACCTCGCATATCAAAATGCTAAGCCTGAAATGGCCTAGCCATACCGGTACGAGGGGACGTGTTCCGATAGGCCTAGACCTAAAATGTCATTTTTAGCTGGTTTTTCAATTGAATATTGATGCATTTAAGTCCTAGAAACTCACATTCATGCATACAATCAACCATCAAGACATATTCCATCATTTGCACTAAGATTTAGCAACCATAACACAACATATGCTTACAAAAGATTAATCTATAGGCATGCTCCCTAAACCACTTCTCCAAACATACCAAACATACCAAAACACTCAGTTGGCATTTTCCAGCATACGAGACATAACAACATATCTTAGCATCAAAATCAACATGCAAGAATCATCAAAGCATGACATTCGACCAAGGCTAACTAGATGCATACCTAGGCAACCACCTAGCATTAACCATAAGCAAAGATTAACAACATGCATATCATCATTATTCACTCCAAAACATAGCATGAATCACGTCCAAAAACCAGGGGAAATACAGAATTACAAAAATCCCAAAAACTTGGCGAACAAATTGCCCTATTAACCGAAAACTTAAACGAGTTCATACTCAAAAGTAGTCTTTGTTCTTGGATCACTTTAGACCTTGCCATTGCTGCCCCCAAACCTCAATGATCAGCATTATTTGGAAAAAGAGAGCGTGAGCACACATGCTTAGTGAGGATGCTCATGAAAAAATGATGCATTTAAGACCATTTGAAGACTAAACACTTGTTTACAAACCATGCTTACGACCAAAGCATTTTCATTGATTCCAAATCAAAACATGTATATCGACCATATGCAAAAACATTTACAAATCACATGCTTAAATCCCAAAGCATTGAACCATCTCATGCTTACATCCCAAAGCATTAAATCGTATTACCATGTTTAAATTCCAAAGCATTATAAAGTAGGTTCAACACATGGACTTTCATATATTGGCATTTATAGTGACCCCGGATAGACGACCTCTATCCTTGGATAGCCGACCACTATCCTTGATTAGCTGACCGCTAGCCATTGGTTAACCGATCGTTAACCTTACATATTGGATACACGGATCTCTCTTGATGACCGACCGCCATCAAAACCCATACCATGCCGACCGCATGATATGAAAACCTTGTCGACCGTAAGATTAACATCAACAAGGGGAACCAACCGCTCAACGCAAGTGATAACAACATAGTCCGAGTAGCCGACCGCTATACCTCAAAGACCCTTAACCATGATCAATTTTTAACATATTATAGTGCACTTCATCCTATGGCATGCCAAATATATCCGAATATTTTCTCATCATGTCACATAGCCAATATATCATTTACAAAACCATTTAATCACTACTTTACAATGCATTATACAAAAACACCACATATGCAAGCTACATTGCCAAAGCAATACCAGATTCCCGACCGGAATGAAAACCAATGCTCACTAGCATTTCATATACTTTTAAACCACTGCATATGTACTCAAAATCATGCATTTATAGTAAGTAAAAAAACCATGTTTATGACCAAAACATGAATTACACATGCTCATATCCGAACCGATATTAAAGAACAAAAGAGGGAAACTTACTTCTGAGCTTAGGTAAGTGTTTCAAGCTTAACCTAAACTCCTATAAACACTTTCAAGCCTTTGAACTTTTAAAACCGTTTCCACTCACCAATTACACCTCGCCTTACTCGCCAATACAAATCAAGCTCCCGGTAAGCAATGATCCGACTCAAGCTACTTTGCCTTGATTATCCCCTGTTTTGATCATACAAAACCAAAGGAAACATGCATCAAAATGCATCCAAACCACTGCCTCAAAGCAATTACCCACAACTCAAAAGTTTCCCACTCAAAAACCATTCGAAACTTATCAAAGTCAACCTCAAATACCTTGCAATCTTAACCCAAGCACAAAACAACCATTCAGTACAACAAACCTCAGCAATTAACATCTAAAAACCCTTCTTCAACATCCTTTTACTTCCAGCAATAATTAAACCCCACTAACATCACAAAAACCCTTAACTACCTTTAACATTAGGGATTAAACTAGTTTCGGGATTATATTGATAAAACCAAGCCTTCAACATTATTAAACATTAAAATCATGATCTAATCTGATCAAGAACCCAACAAAATAGATCCAATTCGATACTATAACAATTTCCTCAAACACAACACAACTAAACCAATTTTCCTTAATTAAACTATCAAAACACAATAGAAAACAATTGTAAAGAGTCAATAACTTGAGAATTTCAGTAAAGAACCTTTCATTAGAGGAGAATGACGAACATTACCTCTAATGGATGCTTTCTCCCTTAATTGGATGATTTACATGAGAAAACAAAGTTAAAACAACGAGATTTTGACAAACAATCAACAAGAAATCATTTGAAATCAAAGGATTAAAGAAAACATGATTTTACCTTGGGATTTAGAAGAATACAATAGTGTTTGGCTAGAGAGATTCTGAGAGAAAGTTAGTTACGTGATTTTTGTTTAAAGATTTAATTATCAAATTAATTCTCCCGACCTATTTATATTTTCCAGCACACTTTTAAAAATAGCCAATTAAGGGATTTAATTATCAAATTAGACTTTTGGGCAATTAGCTCCTTAAAGATTCAAAGTTTTGACTCTTTACAAAATAGTCACTAAAAATAGTTTTCAAATTTTACATTTTGGTCACTAGACCAAATTGTCTGATTTCCAAAACTCATTTTACAAAATTGATTTCACCACAACCATTTAATTAATGATTTTAGAACATTTTTCTATATTTTTATCACCTTAAAAAATGTTTAATCAGATCTAATCCCGAAATCAACTCGAATCCCTAATATCGGTCCATCGTACCCTTAAATGAACCCCAAAACAACTAGACCCAAAATCGAGGCGTTACAACTCTCCCCCACTTAATAAATTTCATCCATGAAATTTACCTAGAGGAAACAAATGCGAAAATTGCTCCAACATGTCCACCTTGCTTTCCCAAGTGGCTTCCTCGACACCACGATGTTGCCACAAAACCTTAACAAGCTCAATTGTCTTGCCATGGAGAACTTTGCTGTTGGAATCAAGGATTTCCACCGACTCCTCGTCATAGGATAAATCGAGCCTCAACTCAACATGCTCCACCGCTATAACATGCGAGGGATCCGACTAATACCTCCGCAACATAGATACATGGAACATATCATGTATTTTATCTAGCTCAAGAGGCAACCTCAACCGATAAGCCACAGGACCAACATGCTCCACAACCTCGTATGGTCTAATAAACCTAAGACTAAGCCTACCCTTACGTCTGAACCGCATCACCTTTTTCCACGGTGACACTTTCAAGAACACATGATCATCCACCACATATTCAATCTCCCTAAGCTTCAAATCTGCATAAGATTTTTGCCAATCCACATCCACTTTCAAGCGATCACACACCAACTTTACCTTATCATTCGTGTCTTTCAACACATCCGGTAAGGAAACATGCTTTTCCCCAACCTCATCCCAACACAAAGAAGTACGACACCTCCAGCCATACAATGCCTCATACTATGCCATCTGTATACTCGCTTAATAACTATTATTATACGCAAACTCAACAAAAGGTAAATACTTCTCCCAGGTTCCTTGGAACTCAATAATGCAACATCTCAACATATCCTCCAAAACCTGGATAACACGCTCAAACTGACCATTCGACTGAGGATGATATACGGTGTCAAAACTCAATCTCGTACCCAAAGCCCAATGCAAATACTCCTAAAATCTTTCTGTAAACCTCGGATCTCTATCCGAAACAATAGGCGTAGGTACCCCTTGCAAATGCACAATCTCAGCAATATACAAGCCCGTCAACTTGTCCAAAGTATATATCGTATGCGTTCGTAGAAAATGTACACACTTCGTAAACTGATCAACAATCACCCAAATGGAGTCATTTTTAGCCGGTGTCAATGACAACCCTGAAACAAAATCCATTGTGACTCTCTCCCATTTCTATTACGGAGTCCTCAATGGTTGCAACAACGTAGGCGAAAACTGATGTTCAGCCTTAACCCGCTGACACACCTGCACTTAGAAACAAATTCTGCCACATCCTTTTTCAAACCAATCCAACAATACATTTCTTTTAAATCACGATACATCTTAGTATTACCGGGATACATAGCAAAAGAACTAGAATGTGCCTCCATCAAAATAGTATGCCTCAACTCTAAATCATCTGGCAACACTATTCGACCCTTGAAACACAAAACCCCATCATCATCAAAATGAAAATCCATCGGATTATCCGATATGCCCTTAACATGCGAAACCAGAGAATCATCATACAATTGTTTAGCTTTAATCATTTATGACATCGTCGGCTTAACTTGCAACTCAACCAACAGCCCACCTTCTCGTGTCACAGTCAACCTCGCAAATAGAGCCCTAAGCTCAACGCATCCGCGACCACATTAGCCTTTGCAGGATGGTACTCGATCGTCAAGTCATAATCCTTAAGCAACTCCAACCATCTACGCTGCCTAAGATTTAAATCCTTTTGAGACATCAAATATTTCAAACTCTTGTGATACGTAAAAACAACACATTTTTCTCCAAAAAGATAGTGTCTCCAAATCTTCAAGGCAAACACCACAACCGCAAGTTCCAAATAAAGAGTTGGATAATTTCGTTCATGAACTTTGAGCTGTCTCGACGCATAGGCCACAACCTTACCATCTTGCATCAGAACACAACCTAAGCCAACGTAAGACACATCACTATGAACCACAAACTCCTTCCCTGACTCAGGTTGGATCAACACAGGAGCATGTGTTAAGACTTCCTTCAATTTCTCAAAACTATGTTTTTGCTTCTTCGTCCACACATAAGGAACGTCCTTTTAAAACAACTTCATCAACGGTGCCGTAATGCTAGAAAACCCATACAAAGAGACGATAATAACCAGCCTACCCAAGGAAACTATGAACCTCTGATATAGACTTAGGTTGTTTCCAATTGAGAATAACCTCAATTTTCTATGGATCAACACGAAAACCACATGACCAAGGAACATCACTTCTTTCAGCCAAAACTCACACTTACTCAGTTTGGCATACAACTGATTATCCTTCAAGGCTTGCAACACAATTCATAAATGCCGATCATGTTCTCTCTCGGTACGAGAGTACACAAGAATATCATCAATAAACACCACCATGAACTGATCAATATATTCATGGAACACCCTATTCATCATATCCATGAACGTAGCCGGGGTATTCATCAAACTAAATGACATCACCAAGAACTCATAATGTTGGTACCTTGTACGAAATGCAGTCTTATGCACATCCACATCCTTAACCTTCAACTGATAATACCCTGATCTCAAATCAATATTAGAAAACACTACTGCCTCGCCAAAACTGATTAAACAGATCATCAATCCTCAGCAATGGATGCTTATTCTTCACCGTTAACTTATTCAATTACCGGTAATCAATGCACATACACATCGTACCATTCTTGTTATTCACAAAAAGAACAGGAGCACCCCATGGCGAAACACTCGGTCGAATGAACCAATGATCCAACAACTCCTAAAGCTGTGTTTTCAACTCCTTCAATTCTTTCGGTGCCATCTAATAAGGAGCAATGGACACCATAGTCGTACCCGCATACGTCTCAATACTGAATTCTACCTCTCTATTCGGAGGTAAACCTGACAACTCTTTAGGAAGAACTTTTGAATAATCACAAATAGCCTGAATGTCCTACACTCGAACACCGTTAACCTCCAGATTCGTCATGATAGCCAAATAAGCTTGGCATCCTCCTTGCATCATCTTTTCCATACAAGTAGCAGAAACAACATTGGCCAAGAATTTCACATTCTCGCCAACCACCACAACCTGATAATCATCAACTAACCTCAAAGAAATCCTTTTGGATTCGCAATCCACAACCGCCTTGTGCTCACTTAACCAATCCATACCCAAAATAACGTCAAAACCATGGAAGGGCAATTCCATCATATCCGCAGCAAACTCGTGACCTTGCACTACCAACAGACAACGCCTATACAACCGTCTAGTCGTAACCGTCTCTCCAAAAGAACTAGTAACTAAATGCCAACATCCAAGATCTCAACAGGAATATTCAAAAAAGATGCATGCTCACCCAAGATATAAGAATGCGTAGACCCCGAATCAATCAAAAAACTGTAGCACCCTTAACGTATACTCGTAGACCGAATATACATTAAAGATGTTATGAAATCATTGGAAGAAAATATTGACTTGAACTTTTTATAGCAAAATTTAATTTGTAGTTTAACCCTTTATTAGTTTTAAATTTAAAACTATGTCGTCTAGGTACAGCTAGTTTAGACCCTGAATTGGTTTACAAAATTTATAATTGAATTATTGAAATAAAAAAATATAATTCAGGGTGAAAACTATGCAAGCTGCCTAGACCCTTTCTTGATTTTAAATTTTTTACACGATTAGGGCTAAACAACATTTTAACCATACCAAAGATTTTGCTATTGCTAACAATTCGTATTTCTAAACTTATCAATCCATAAAAGCATATAATTACGTTGTAAACTTATGTTGTAAATAGTTCAAATTTAGAATACTTACATGCCCACTAGTCTATCAAATTATGGTAAAGACATACTTACTGAACTTATTGTAGTAACTTGACTTTTCCCAAGTTTCTGCTCCTCCTTAATGGACGATTTCCAGGAAACCTACGTGTGACATAAGACACACGCTAAATACGAACTTAGTGAGGCAATTAAACTTATTTATTTTAAAAACATGAAATAATGTAATATAGTATGTCATATATAAAAGTGCATTTCATTTTCTCTATAACATGACAAGTATATCACAATGTACATATGTCATGTATCATAACTATCATATAAATCATGTTATTATTGCATAATATATTTTCTATCATGGACATGCTTTCATCATGTAACCATTTACAAATCATGTACTCTATCATGGTCAAGCTTTCATTATGCAATCATTTGGATAACATGTATTCTATCATGGTCATGTTTTCGTTATGCCATTCATTTGCATAACATGTATTCTATCATATATCATGTAACCTTTCTATCATGTATGATATAACATATGTAACAAGTAACATGTAACATCTGAATCATGTATCATCTTGTTATTATTATCATTGTGTCTGGCTAGAGGCCTATGGAAACCCCGTAGCCTATCTGCACCGTAGTGCCATGTAGAGTGCGTACTCGAGAGGACGCTCTTTGCTACTTGTATAAACACCTCTTTATTGCATTTTGCACTATGGGCTTGGATCCCCAGGGTGTATCTTGTTTCATTTTAATCTAGCAATTTTCTTATGTGAAAATGATTCATCATTATATATGCAAATAGTAGTACGTACCTTGTACTCCGTCAAGCTTGCCATGTTGAATCATGCATCATATCACGTATTATGAAGAAATGCAATGTAAATTTTAAATTAGGGTTGACTTATCTCAAGTCTTCCCTTTTTCAACATAATGCAAACATATAGAAATGCACTCACCTTGGCCATTTATTAATATGCCTCACTAAGCTCTATTGATCCTTTTTCTTTATAGTACCTCGAACCTTCTTTTGATTCGGATCCAACTTCGTTTATCACATGAATATAAATAAACATCTGCTAGATTCATTTCTAACAATATTTCAATTAAGCTATTTAATCATTCAACATAAAAATTTTCCATAAATTTCTTTCCTTCATTATACTGTTCACAAACTCGTTTTTGGTCCTAATGACCATTTTGATCTTCAAATAATTCCTCCAAGCTTGCTAACCAACATTAGACACAAATTGTCTCAATTTCCATCTTCTGTCAACTTGCACTACCATCAAAGATTTACTTCTACAGAGCATAATACATACTGAATCTTAATCTCCTTTATACCGTAGAAACTAGATTCGATAACGGTTCTATCGGTATAAGCCGCATAATTTAATAAAATCTACCAAAATTATGAAAATCCATCAAACTCCCGTTTAAACTAATAACCCAGATCCAATTTGTACGATTTATGGCAAATTTTCAAAATCGAATTCCAGTATTGAATTTCGGAACAGACTGGTATTCTGTTTTCTAACCTTTTATCACTAAAAAATTCATATCTTTTGATATATAAATCGAAATCAATCACCATTTATTTTAAATGAAACTAGACGAATAAATATTTACATTGATATAAAATTCACCATCTAACCATTTTTGTAGAATTTATGGTGAGTTTTCAAACTTACTGCCAAATACAGTTTTCCTACACAACTTCCATAAATAACTTCAAACTTTATACTAATTTCTCCTTACTTTGCAATTTGGTCCCCTTACTTGATTCAAACCACTAATGTATCACTTTCTTCATCAAATAATTATTCAAAAATAATTCCCTCTAATTTTTCGTTCTTTCCGAAATAGTCACTAAAAACGCAAAGATAAGGATTCAAGCTTCTTAACTTTGCAAATTAGTCCTCAAATCAACATTACTACTTGAATTCTATTATTTCAACTAAAATCAGATTTAGTCCTTCTCTAAAACCTCATTTCCGAATTGGTCCTTTAACTTTGACAATTTGTCAAAATGGCCACTAACTCGATTTAACATCGGTTTTGCATTCTAACTTCAACTTCACATCTCCAACATCAATAATAACTTAAATACACTTTAAAATTATAAAAATCAGATTCGGTCCTCTAACTTTTAAGATTTATGAAATGATCCATATCTAATAAATTTAGGGTTTTGCTTCCAAATAACAATTCAGGCTTACTAAATCATTAATCTAACATCACAAACCCCAAATTAAACTTGAATCCATAAACCCTAATTATCTTCATAATAATCAAAACATGTAGAGTTTAAATCACAACTGAATAACATGATTTTAATATCACAAAAGCTTGATTTAACCTTGAATTTCAACATGGAATCATAAAATCTCAAAACCCCCAATTGAGTCCATAAACCCTAATTTCTTCTTATAAAAAATTCTCATCAATCAAGCATGTTTTCCACAAATTATTTACACCAAAAGATAGAGCTTGATGAGTAGAACATCTTTGTAGTTCGAAAGATTACCTGAAAATCGAGTTTCGGGGCTTTAATTGAACTTGGAAAATTTCTCCTTTCTTCCCCCTCATTTTCAAAAATATGAAAAAGGAGACTTCATCTTTTGGCTCCTTTATTTTCCATTCCATCCAATTATGCCACTTGTAAATATAAATGAATTTTAAATTCATTTAAATAGTGAAATTACTAAAATACCCTTTTAATCCAACAGTTGAGATTGATCTTATCATTAATCAAGGGCCAAGATTTACTCTTCCATTTCCTTCTTCCAAAATTATCCTTGTAACTTTTTAAATATTTCAAAATTGCCATTGGGGCAAAATGACCAATTTGCCCTCCAACTAGTTTTTATTTACTAGTTTGTCATTCTTGTAAAAATTCAACTAAGTCTACTTGGAATCCAAATCATAAAATAGTATTTTACGACTTTCCCATGGCTTTTGGATCAGTCACTGAAATTTTAGTTCGATCTGATTTCCCGATATTCGTAAAATACATCTACTACGATTTTACCTTTTTTGAACTATCAGATTTATTCCAAAAATTCTATATTTCCATATTCGGGAAATAAACATTATCATCTCATAAAAACTTCCTTTCTTAAGGACTTAGACTGAATTTTTTTTAACTCAGTCTATTATTCCGATAATTATCGAAAATCTTCATAGAATAAAATTTATCTTAGAAATCCTTTATCGATAATTCATTCGAATATTCTTTACTCTTACTGAGTCTAAAATATCAATCAAAAACACTTTTATGGGACCTTCTCGAAGGTCACCCGTCCTTCTATTTCTCTGGCCTGGGCACGCTTAACAATTTCATTCGATCCAAATTCGGTACGTTTTTCAGCATCTTAATTCTTAAAACCGATTCAAGGTACCTATTTCGATCTGATTCACTCTTATTCTGAGTAAAATTACTTGTTGGGGAAATTTACACTTTAGTCCCCAAACTTTTCCAAAGTTTATAGTTTAACCCCCTAAACTTTCAAAATTTACAATTTAGTCACTAGCCACAATTTGGGATATTACAATTCCTCTCCCCTTAAGAAAATTCATCCTCGAATTTTCAATGCGTACCTATTCCTAACATTTACGGAAATTACTTCCTTATTTTCTTCTTAGCCTCCCAAGTGGCTTCTTCGACCTTGTAATTTTTCCTCAAAACTTCAGTCAATGAAATTTATTATTCTTTAATTCTTTAATACCATAAATCGATATTTTCTACTAACTCCTCTTCATGTATCAAATCTAATTGCATCTCAATTTATTCGTGAGTGTTAACATGTAAATAATTCAGTCAATGCCCCCAAAACATACGTACATATACTATAGACTTTTGCTCACTTCTGGAGATAAAACCCATTAATATACTCTTGGTCCAAATCTTTCACGATTCCTTGAGGTATAACAGTTCTGAAACTAAGTTTTCCCTTTTTGACCTATACAAATCATCCTTCATTTTCAAATAAACAATCATAACTTCTCTTTTGCTCTGACATTTAAACAACCAATGCTTTATTATATACAGTTGCCGAAGATTACAACCTTTTAGGTATTTCTTGTTCTTGTACTTGAGCCCCCTACTGCACCAGTAGCTCAATCTAGGTAAAAATCGAAAAAAGTTCATACTTGATTTAATTGTTACTGGTACAGGTATCTTTATAACCCTTGTGATCTGAGACTCTTGTTCTTGTCTAGAAACATTTCTATAGAAATTTCAATTAGCCGGAACAATCCTCAACTAAACACTCTTCCTTTGACTTCATTAAGGAAATAATTCCTTTTAAAAAATTTAAACGTTTCTTCTTATAATCGCTTTTACCTTGTGCACAGATAACCAACTTATCTCAATTACACTTCAGATTCTCAAAAAGGTATCTTCAATCCAGAAGGTACTTGATGTTTGCCTTTTACTTGTTAGCATGTCAAGCACTTTGTCATAAATTCTAAAATTGTCCTTTTTTATTCCTGGCCACCATACCGAGTCTTTAGATCTTAATATATTTTGCTACTTCCAGAGTACATAGTCAATGGACTATGACAAACTTCAGTCAAAACTTCTTTCTCCAAATCACCATCATCGGGAAAGTAAACTTTTTCTTGATAATATAAGCAACCATTTGACATAATTTCATAGTCATGTGTTTCTCTTGTTTCAACTTACTTCTTTTCTTTTCTCTTCTTTTTATGAGTTTTGAGCTGCCTTAATGCATAGGCTACTACATTAATCTTCTCGAAATGATAATCTATAACTACATTGTAGCCTCTTAGGAACTCAACCTATCTTTGTTACCGTAGGTTCAATTTTTTTTGCATCATTAGTTGCTTTAAACCTTTGTGATCAGTGTAACTAGGACACTTCTTACCATTCCAATGGAATACCTTTTTACGATAGTTGAGTAAGTAGCAGAGTAATAATATATAAATTCTACATAAAACATTTATAATATCCAGCTAATTTCCAAGAAACTCTAAACTCTATAGACATTTTTTTCAGTGCCTCCTATTCGAGAATAGATTGTACTTCCTTGGAATTCAGCTCTTATTCCTTCATCCGATATTACATGTCTAAGGAAAAATTACTTACGATAACTAAAATTTATATTCAGAAAACCTTACATAAAGCTGCTTATCTCTTAATGTTTGTAATACCACTCAAAAATAGTAATCATGTTCAACTTTTATCTTTAAGTATACTAGAATATTGTCCATGAAGACTACTACTACAAACTGGTCTAAGTAGTATTGGAATACCCTATTCATCAAATCCATGAATACAATAGGGACATTTGTAAGTCTAAATGGCATTACCAGGAATTCGTAATGTCCATAACGAGCCCTGAATGTTGTCTTTGATACATCTTCTTCTTTTACCTTGAGTTGATAATAACCCGATCAAAGATCTATCTTTGAGAACACTGTTGCACCTCTAAGCTGATCAAATAGATCTTCAATCCTTGGTAGTGGATATTTGTTCTTAATAATTACTTTATTCAACTACCGGTAATCTATACATAATTGTAGAGAACCCTCTTTCTTCTCTACAAATAATATCTGAGTACCCCTAGTGATACACTCGGTCAAGTGTAATCCCAGTCTAGCAGTTCTTGCAATTGAGCTTTCAGCTTTCTTAGCTCAATTGACACCATCCTATATGGTTCTATCGATGCCGGTTCAATTCTAAGACAGACATCAATCCCAAACTGTACCTCTCTATCCGGAGGTAATCCTAATAACTCATCCGAAAACACATTTGAAAATTTCCCACAATCCGGATATCTTTAATCTTCTTGGGTGACATTTGTATAATCACCACATAAATTAAACACGCCTTACATCCATTTACTTAACAACCTCTGAGCTTATGTTGTAGAATCACTGACTATAAACAGTCATTTCTTTCTTTCACATTTACTTCAGAACCATCAGGTTCTTGAAGCACTAACCTTTTTTTTACACATCACTTTTGTATCATATGCAGATAGCCAATTCATTCCAAGGATAACTTCAAATTCATGAAATGGAAGTTCCATTAAATTCAATGGGAACTTAATCCATTGAATTACTAATGGACATTTCTTATATATTCTAGTCACCCATACACTATGTCCGAATGGATTACTAAAAATCACATCACTGGAAATAGTTTCCTTAAAAATCTTTCTTTGTGCCATTATCTTAGTACTAATGTATGAGTGAGTCAAATTCGGATCAATTAGAGTAAATACATGCTCTCTCCATAGCCTTTGCATTATTTAAAGAATTCTGATAAACCGATAAACTCATACCTAACAACGCCTCTTTATTAAACCGATCGCCATATATTTGGTTTTAAGCACTTTTCAAAAGAATTTCCAAACCACTTCCTTAATAGGTACTAACTCCATGGCATTAGACCACTAAATACGAACGTGTTCCCTTAGCAGGATACAACTTCTTCTAACTTCTTAGTATATATGTGGTTTAATTCCTCTATGGCATGACTTTAACATCTTTATGCCACAAATTGGCAATTATCAGACCACTTTCTCCATTAAATTTAGGAGCTCCTTAACAATTGAAATCCTTACTGGTGCAGGTATTAGGCTGGTGCAGTCACAAGGGTCTTAATTCTATTAACCACAACCTTTAAAGCTTATACTAAGGTTTCATATTTTTGTGCTAGATTTCTCTGCCATACAAGTGGCTCTATTGAGGTAAGAGTCAGAGATGGAACATTCTGTATTTCATTACTTCTACTTTGGACCTCCTTTTGGTCTCAATTATTAGATGTCTAACACAGTCCAACAATACTTGACATTACTTATTTCTACTATAACTTATTCATGTTATTGAGGAGCATAATCAAGTTACACAACAGTACGTCAGTAACATGACATCCCAGGGGCATGTATTTTACATCAAATCATATTAAGCTTGGTTTAGCCTCCAGAATCGGCTAAACTTGTAGCTCTGATACCAATAAATGTAACACTCTTAATGTATACTCGTAGACCGAATATACATTAAAGATGTTACAAAATCATTGGAAGAAAATCTTGACTTGAATTTTTTTATACCAAAATTTAATTTGTAGTTTAACCCTTTATCAGTTTTAAAATTAAAACTATGTCATCTAGGTACAACTAGTTTTGACCCTGAATTGGATTACAAAATTTATAATTGAATTGTTGAAATAAAAAATATAATTCAGGGTGAAAACTATGTAAGTTGCCTAGACCCTTTCTTGATTTTAAAATTTTTACGCGATTAGGCTAAACAACATTTTAACCATACCAAAGATTTTGCTATTGTTAACAATTCGTATTTCTAAACTTATCCATCCATAAAAGCAATTACATTGTAAACTTATGTTGTAGACAGTTCAACTTTAGAATACTTACATGCCCACTAGTCTATCAAATTATGGTAAAGACATACTTACTAAACTTATTGTAGTAACTTGATTTTTCCCAAGTTTCTGCTCCTCCTCAATAGACGATTTCCAGGAAACCTACGTGTGACATAAGACACACGCTAAGTACGAACTTAGTGAGGCAATTAAACTTATTTATTTTAAAAACATGAAATAATGTAATACAATATGTCATATATAAAAGTGCATTTCATTTTCTCTATAACATGGCAAGTATATCACAATGTACATATGTCACATATCATAACTATCATATAAATCATGTTATTATTGCATAATATATTTTCTATCATGGACATGCTTTCATCATGTAACCATTTACATATCATGTACTCTATCATGGCCATGCTTTCATTATGCAATCATTTGGATAACATGTTTTCTATCGTGGTCATGTTTTCATTATGACACCACTTGCATAACATGTATTCTATCATATATCATGTAACCTCTCTATCATGTATGATACAACATATGTAAGAAGTAGCATGTAACATCTGAAACATGTATCATCTTGTTATTATTATCATTGTGCCTGGCTAGAGGCCCATGGAAACCCCGTAGCCCATCTGCACCGTAGTTCCATATAGAGTACGTACTCGAGAGGACGCTTTTTGCTCCTCATATAAGGACGCTCTTTGCTCCTTATATAAAAACCTCGTTAGTGCATCTGCACTAAGGGCTTGGATCCCCAGGGTGTATCTTGTTTCATTTTAATCTTGTCATTTTCTTATGTGAAAATGATTCATCATTATTTATGAAACAGTAGTACGTACCTTGTACTCCGTCAAGCTTGCCATGTTGAATCATGCATTATATCACATATTATGAAAAAATGCAATGTAAATTTTAAATTAGGGTCGACTTATCTCAAGTCTTCCCTTTTTCAACATAATGCAAACATATAGAAATGCACTCACCTTGGCCATTTATTAATATGCCTCACTAAGCTCTATTGGTCCTTTCCTTTGTAGTACCTCGAACCTTCTTTTGATTCGGATCCAACTTCATTTATCACATGAATATAACTAAACATTTGTTAGATTCATTTCTAACAATATTTCAATTAAGTTATTTAATCATTCAACATAAAAATTTTCCATAAATTTCTTTTCTTCCTTATACTGTTCACAAACTCATTTTTGGTCCCTAATGACCATTTTGATCTTCAAATAATTCCTCCAAGCTTGCTAACCAACATTAGACACAAATTGTCTCAATTTCCATTTTCTATCAACTTGTACTACCATCAAAGATTTACTTCCACATGGCAGAATATATACTAAATCTTAATCTCCTTTATACCATAGAAACTAGATTCGATAAGGGTTCTAACGGTATAAGCCACATAATTTAATAAAATGTATAAAAATTATGAAAATTCATCAAACTCTCGTTTACAGTGTTGTCCTAAAAGAAACTGTTCTGTAATTTTTCTGACCTTCATTAGATTAAAAATTAATATCTTTTAACTCGGAACTCGAAATCAGTTTCCGTTTATTGGAAAAGAAACCATATTCGATAAGCTTTTCAACCATATAAACTAATAACTAGATTCAATTTGTATGATTTATGGCAAATTTTCAAAGTCAAATTCCAGTATTGAATTTCGGAACAGACTGCTATTCTGTTTTCTGACATTCCATCACTTAAAAATTCATATCTTTTGATATATGAATCGAAATCAATCACCGTTTGTTTTAAACGAAACTACACGAATAAATATTTACATCGATATAAAATTCACCATCTAACCATTTTTGTATAATTTATGGTGAATTTTCAAACTTATTGCAAAATACAGTTTTCCTAAACAACTTCCATAAATAACTTCAAACATTATACTAATTTCTCCTTACTTTGCTATTTGTCAATTTGGTCCCTTACTTGATTCAAACCACTAATGTATCACTTTATTCATCAAATAATTATTCAAAAATAATTCCCTCTAATTTTTCATTCTTTCCGAAATAGTCACTAAAAATGCAAAGATAAGGATTCAAGCTTTTTAACTTTTCAAATTATTCCTCAAATCAACATTACTTCTTGAATTCTATTATTTGAAGTAAAATCAGATTTAGTCCTTCTCTAAAACCTCATTTATGAATTGGTCATTTAACTTTGACAATTTGTCAAAATGGTCACTAACTCGATTTAACATCGATTTTGCATTCTAACTTCAATTTCACATCTCCAACATTAATAATAACATAAATACACTCTAAAATCATAAAAATTAGATTCAGTCCTCTAACTTTTAATATTTTTGAAATGGTCCCTATCTAATAAATTTAGGGTTTTGCTTCCAAATAACAATTCAAGCTTACTAAATCATTAATCTAACATCACAAACCCCAAATTAAACTTGAATCCATAAACCCTAATTATATTCATAATAATCAAAACATGTAGAGTTTAAATCCAAACTCAATAACATGATTTTACATCACAAAAGCTTGATTTCAACTTGAATTGCAACATGGAATCATAAAATCTCAAAACCCCCAATTGAGTCCATAGACCCTAATTTCCTCTCATACAAAATTCTCATCAATCAATCATGTTTTCCATGAATTATTTACACAAAAAGATAGAGCTTGATGAGTAGAACAACTTTGTAGTTCGAAAGATTACCTGAAAATCGAGTTTTAGGGCTTGAATCGAACTTGGAAAATTTCTCCTTTCTTCCCCTCATTTTCGAAAAAAAAGAAGATAAATGAGACTTCATCTTTTGGCTCCTTTATTTTCCATTCCATTCAATTATGCCACTTGTAAATATAAATGAATTTTAAATTCATTTAAATAGTGAAATTACTAAAATACCCTTTTAATCCAACTATTGAGATTGATCTTATCATTAATCAAGGGCCAAGATTTAATCTTCCAAAATTATCCTTGTAACTTTTAAAATATTTCAAAAATGCCATTGGGGCAAAATGACCAATTTGCCCTCCAACTAGTTTTTATTTACTAGTTTGCCATTCTTGTAAAAATTCAACTAAGTGTAGTTGGAATCCAACCAACTATAATAAAATATTTATAAAATAGTATTTTATGACTTTCCCATGGCTTTTGGATCAGTCTCTGAAATTTCAGTTTGAATCTGATTTCCCGACATTCATAAAATACTTCTACTACAATTTTACCTTTTCTAAACTATCAGATTTATTCTAAAAATTCTATATTTCCATATTCGGGAAATAAACATTATCATCTCATAAAATCTTCCTTTCTTAAGGACTTAGACTGAAATTTTTTTAACCCAGTCTATTATCCCGATAATTATCGAAAATCTTCATAGAATAAAATTTATCTTAGAAATCCTTTATCGATAATTCATTCGAATATTCTTTACTCGTTCTGAGTCCAAAATATCAATCAAAAACACTTTTATGGGACCTTCCCGAAGGTCACCCATTCTTGTATTTCTCTAGCCCGAGCACGCTTTACATTTTCATTCGATCCAAATTCGGTACCTTTTTTCTGCAACTTAATTCTTAAAACTGATATCAATGTACCTACTTTGATCTGATTCACTCTTATACTGAATAAAATCCTTGTTGGGAAAATTTACACTTTAGTCCTTAAACTTTTCCAAAGTTTATACTTTAACCCCCTACTTTCAAAATTTACAATTTAGTCACTAGCTAAAATTTGGGATATTACAAAAACAAATGACAAAGATTGCAAAGTAAAGGTACTTGCAATCACATCCGTGTCATTGTGACCTCACGATGAGCATAGATCTGTGCTACCATTCTCCGGTTGTACATAAACAGCATGAGCCACAACCCTCTGACCATCCTCACGCCTATGGAAAAAACCTCTGCCACGGCCTCGACCCCTAATAGGTTCAGCAGCACGAACCAGAGCACCCCTCACAGTACAAGGACAATCATACTTCAGGTGATTAGGAGATCCACATATCCGCAACTCATGGTATTTTCCCAACATGCACCCGTGTGGTCCCTACCACAACACTCAAACTCAACTACAACTCAAGCTCCCTGGTTACCTTGGCTAACACCGCCACCACGCTTGTAATTCGGCTTATGCCTCTTATCCCGAGACCTCCTATTCTACTTACCAGAATAGCCAAAATCAGCCGCTCTTTCGCTCGAGCCCATGCCCAAAACTTATCCCACCCCCTTTAGGACTGTTCAATATCTTTGGCACAATTAACCAACACATCAAAATCTGTGTAATCTGCAGCCAACAGATACGTCTTATTGCCCTTATGAGACCATAACAAAACCTATCGTACCTCTGTCGATCATCTGGAACCAACTCTAGGGCATACTGACTTAGGTGAACAAACTTCACCTCATACTTGGTAATAGACATGCCACCCTACAATAGCGACATAAACTCGCGCTTCCTCGCATCCAGATACTGGGAACCAAGATACTTACTCTTGAAATCTCTCCGAAAGAACTCCCAAGTCACATCCGCCTTTGGGACACCCGCAATTGTGGTCACCCACCAGTGATAGGCATCACCTTCCAACAAGGACATAGTGCAACCCAACTTCCGCTCATCGTTGCAACCCATCTAATTCAAGATAGGGATTGTCTTTTACAGCCATTCTTCGGCTGCTTTAGGGATCAAACCCTTAAATTCCTTGCCTCCCAAACTATGAAGACGCTCCAAGGGTAGACCTTAATTAACCACCACAGTAGGTGCCGGTGCTTGCAGTTGCACTCCAGCGATCACTGCCTAGAAGGCTCCCATCATCGCTTGGATCAATAGAGTCAAATCACCAAAAACTGGCCCATGCGGAGCCTGAGGTACAACACGTACCCCAGCGTCAACAGGAGGAGCCAACTAGGAAGATGAGGTAAGGTAATACGAGGATTTCCTCCATCGTCATTATTCTGGCCAAACCCAGCATTACCAGCCATCAAACATGTCTCACGTCGAGCCATGCTAACAAAAGCATCAAAACACTTTAAAGTCAGGCTAGTATAAGGAAAAGGATCCAAGATTACTCATAAAACATTTAAAGCCTCGATAATAGGCAATGTGTTCCCAATTCATACCCCAACATGATGTAACACAACCATCGTACATAGACACAATCACCGTGCTTATCAAAAAATAGCAATCAATAAAACAACAACTTCCCAACCTTTTGAAACCTGGCTCTGATACCAACAAATGTAACCCCTTTGACCCGGTCTAGACGCTCAACCAAACCAAGCGAGCTACATTAGGTTTGCCGAAGCAAACTGGAGAATGATTACGACAAATGGTCTATTTTTTTTTCCTTTTATCTTGTCTAGATGCATATTATTAATCCTAAGTGATCATGCTTGCAGCGGATGAAGTTACAAAGAAAACAGACCATGAAAAGGCAACTAATTACATTCGATACATTTTAGGGAATAAAGCATAAAATTATTAAATTAACGAACCATTAAAGGAATTAGGGTTACAAATCTTCAATTAGTCAGATTACATGCTTACATGCCAACTCTTGACTCAATTTGACCATCCAAACTCAAGCAATTGCTTTCACAACAATCAGGGACCAAAACGAAAGAGTCAGAAACTTTCAAACAACCCAATAACTAAATTAACGGTAGCCCATATTGGTGCGCGTAAAGGTATTTCGGTATGCCTTGGCCAATTTTCAAAACTTAGATTCTAGTAGCTCAAAAGTGTATGATACGGAATCGCGTATCGAAATGCTAAGCCAGTTTGCTCTTACCCATATCGAAACACCTTCCCACGTATCGAAATGCTGTAACACCCTTAACATATACTCGTAGACAGAATATACATTAAAGATGTTATAGAATTATTCAAAAAAATTGTCTTGAAATATATTTTTTTATTATTTTTTATACCAAAATTTCAAACCATTTCTCTAAGTCCATACTTCAATAACAATGCATAAATACGTTGTAAAATTAAACTTATAAAACAATTCACCTTTAGAAATACTACATGCCCACTAGTATATCAAATTACGATAAAGATGTACTTACTGAGTTTAATGTGGTAACTTGATTTTTCTTCAAAGTTTCTACTTGTCCTCGCTAAACAAATCCGGATAATCTACGTGTGACATAAGACACACGCTAAGAACGAACTTAATAAGGCATTTAAACTTATTTATTTTTAAAACATGAAATAATGTAATACAGTATGTCATTATATAAAAGTGCATTTCGTTTTCTCTATAACATGGCAAGTATATCACAATGTACATATGTCATGTATCATAACTATCATATAAATCATGTTATTATCGGATAATATATTCTCTATCATGGACATGCTTTCATCATGTAATCATTTACATATCATGTACTATCATGGCCATGCTTTCATTATGCAATCATTTGCATATCATGTACTCTATCATGGTCATGCTTTCTTTATGCCATCATTTGCATAGCATGTACTCTATCATGTATGTCATGTGCTTCTCAGTCATGTGACATGTAACTTCTTGTTCATGTATCATGTAACATTTGTAGCAAGTAACATGTAACATCTGAATCATGTATCATCTTGTTTTTATTATCATCGTGTCTGGCTAGAGGCCCATGGAAACCCCGTAGCCTATATGCATCGTAGTGCCATGTAGAGTACGTACTCGAGAGGATGCTCTTTGCTCCTCATATAAGGACACGCTTTTTTCCTTATATCAAACACTTTGTTAATGCATTTGCACTATGGGCGTGGATCCCCAGGTGTATCTTGTTTCATTTTAACTTGTTATTATCCATATTTCATGTATGCATAATGCATCATCATTTTTGTAAACAATCATTCTTATCTGGTATTCCATCAATCTTTCCATCTCGAGCAATGTATCATATCACGTATTACAGATAAATGCAATGTCAATTTTAATCACGAGTCGACTTATCACAAGTCTTCCTATTTTTAATAAAACATACATATAGAAATGCACTTACCTTGGACATTTATTAATATGCCTCACTAAGCTCTATTGATCCTTTCCTTTATAGTACCTCGAACCTTCTTTTGATTTGGATCCAACTCATTTATCACATGAATATAAATAAACATTTGTTAGATTCACTTCTAACAATATTTCAATTAAGCTATTTAATCATTCAACATAAAATATTTCCATAAATTTCTTTCCTTCCTTATACTACTCACAAACTCATTTTTTGTCCCTAATGACCATTTTGATATTCAAATAATTCCTCCAAGCTTGCTAACCAACATTAGACACAAATTGTCTCAATTTCCATTTTCTGTCAACTTGCACTACCATCAAAGATTTACTTCTACAGGGTAGAATACATACTGAATATTAATCTCCTTTATACCGTAGAAACTAGATTTGATAACTGTTATAATGGTATAAGCCATATAATTTAATAAAATCTAAAAAAATTATGAAAATTCATCAAACTCCCATTCACACGACTATCCTGATAGAAATTGTTATGTAATTTTTCTGACCTTCATTCGATTAAAAATGAATATCTTTTAACTCGAAACTCGAAATCAGTTTTCGTTTGTTGGAAATGAACATAGATTCGATAAGCTTTTCAACCATATAAACTAATAACCCAGATTCAATTTGTACGATTTATGGCAAATTTTCAAAGTTGAATTCCTGTATTAAAGTTCGGAACAGACTGCTATTCTATTTTCTGACCTTTCATCACTTAAAAATTCATATATTTTGGTATATGAATCGAAATCAATCACCATTTGTTTTAAACAAAACTAGATGAATAAATCTTTACATCGATATAAAATTCACCATCTAACCATTTTTGTAGAATTTATGGTGAATTTTCAAACTTACTACCAAATCCAGTTTTCCTACACAACTTCCATAAATAACTTCAAACTTTATACTAATTTCTCCTTACTTTGCTATTTGTCAATTTGGCCCCTTTACTTGATTCAAGCCACTAATGTATCACTTTCTTCATCAAATAATTATTCAAAAATAATTCCCTCTAATTTTTTGTTTTTTCCGAAATAGTCACTAAAAATGCAAAGATAAGGACTCAAGCTTCTTAACTTTGCAAATTAGTCCCCAAATCAACATTACTACTTGAATTCTATCATTTCAACTAAAATTAGATTTATTCCTTCTCTAAAACCTCATTTCCGAATTGGTCATTTGACTTTGACAATTTGTCAAAATGGTCACTAACTCGATTTAACATCGGTTTTGCATTCTAACTTAAATTTCACATCTCCAACATCAATAATAACATAAATACACTTTAAAATCATAAAAATCAGATTCGATCCTCTAAATTTTAAGATTTTTGAAATGATCCCTATCTAATAAATTTATGGTATTGCTTCCAAATAACAATTCAAGCTTACTAAATCATTAATCTAAAATCACAAACCCCAAATTAAACTTGAATCCGTAAACCCTAATCATCTTCATAATAATCAAAACATGTAGAGTTTAAATCCCAACTCAATAACATGATTTTAACATCACAAAAAGCTTGATTTCAACTTGAATTTCAACATGGAATCATAATATCTCAAAACCCCCAATTGAGTCCATAAACCCTAATTTCTTCTCATACAAAATTCTCATCAATCAAGCATGTTTTCCACGAATTATTTACACCAAACGATAGAGCTTGATGAGTAGAACAACTTTTTAGTTTGAAAGATTACCTGAAAATCGAGTTTCGGAGCTTGAATCAAACTTGGAAAATTTCTCCTTTCTTCCCCCTCATTTTCGAAAATATGAAGATGAAGGAGACTTCATCTTTTGGCTCCTTTATTTTCCATTCCATCCAATTATGCCATTTGTAAATATAAATGAATTTTAAATTTATTTATATAGTGAAATTACTAAAATATCCTTTTAATCCAACGGTTGAGATTGATCTTATCATTAATTAAAGGCCAAGATTTACTCTTCCATTTCCTTCTTCCAAAATTATCCTTGTAACTTTTTAAATATTTAAAAAATTCCATTGGGGAAAAATGATCAATTTGCCCTCCAACTAGTTTTTATTTACTAGTTTGCCATTCTCGTAAAAATTCAACTAAGTCTAGTTGGAATCCAACCAACTATAATAAAATATTCATAAAATAGTATTTTATGACTTTCCCATGGCTTTTGGATCAGTCTCTAAAATTTTAGTTCGATCCGATTTCCCGATATTCGTAAAATACTTCTACTACGATTTTACCTTTTTTGAACTATCAGATTTATTTCAAAAATTCTATATTTTCATATTAGGGAAATAAACATTATCATCTCATAAAAACTTCTTTTCTTAAGGACTTAGACTAAAATTTCTTAACTTAGTCTATTATCCCGATAATTATCAAAAATCTTCATAGAATAAAAATTATCTTAGAAATCCTTTATCGATAATTCATTTGAATATTCTTTACTCTTACTGAGTCCAAAATATTGATGAGAAACACTTTTATGGGACCTTCCCGAAGGTCACCCATCCTTGTATTTCTCTGGCCTGAGCATGCTTAACAATTTCATTCGATCCAAATTTGGTACCTTTTTCTGCATCTTAATTCTTAAAACCGATATCAAGGTACCTATTTCGATTTGATTCACTCTTATATTGAATAAATTAATTTTTGGGAAAATTTACACTTTAGTCCCCAAACTTTTCCAAAGTTTATACTTTACCCACTTAATCTTTCAAAATTTACAATTTAGTCAGTCCCCAAAATTTGGGATATTACAATTTCCTCCCCCTTAAGAAAATTCGTCCTCGAATTTTCAATGCGTACATGTTCCAAACATTTATGGATATTACTTCGTTATTTTCTTCTCAGCCTCCAAAGTGGCTTATTCAACCTTGTGATTTTTCCTTAAAACTTCAGTCAATGAAATTTCTTATTCCTTAATTCTTTAATTCCATAAAGCAATATTTCTACTAACTCCTCTTCATGTATGAAATCTAATTGCACCTCAATTTATTTAGGAGTGTTGACATGTAAATAATTCAGTCAATGCCCACAAAACATAAGTACATATACTATAGACTTTTGCTCACTTCTGGAGATAAGACCCATTAATATACTCTTGGTCCAACTCTTTCACGATTCCTTGAGGTATAACAGTTCTGAAACTAAGTTTTCCCTTTTTGACCTATACAAATCATCCTTCATTTTCAAATAAACAATCATAACTTCTCTTTTGCTCTAACATTTAAGGCTCTCAACAGCTTAAACATTTAAACAACCAATGCTTTATTATATACAGTTGCCAAAGGTTACAACCTCTTAGGTACTTCTTGTTCTTATACGTGAGCCCTCTACTGCACTAGTAGCTCAATCTAGGTAAAGATCATAAAAAAGTTCATACTTGATTTCATTGTTACTGCTACGGGTATCTTTATGATATCTTCTAATACTTGATAACTTAGACCATTAGAAAACCTTTTTCTATCAATTCACATCATTTTAATGCTTATCATACTCATCATCTTATTATTACTGATTGTCTTTATCAAAACCTTTCTGAAAATATATCTTAGCTTATCCATTACACTTCAGCCCTATCTTTATAAGGCTCTGCTGTCAACTATTCAGGTAGAATTAACCTCTTAGTTGACTTCTCTGAATACTATTTGGTTAAGAGTTCACAAGAAATCATTTGAAATCAAAAGATTAAAGAAAACATGATTTTACCTTGAGATTTAGAAGAAGGGAATGGTGTTTGGCTGGAGAGATTTTGAGAGAAAGTTAGTTACGTGATTTTTGTTTAAAGATTTCATTATCAAATTAATTCTCTCCAACCTATTTATATTTCCAACACACTTTTAAAAATTACCAATTAAGGGATAAAGTTTGAGATTAGACTTTTGGGAAATTAGCTCCTTAAAGATTCAAAGTTTTGACACTTTACAAAACAGTCACTAAAAAATTGTTTTCAAAGTTTACATTTTGGTAACTAGACCAAAATGTCCAATTTCCAAAACTCATTTTACAAAATTGATTTCACCACAACCATTAATATATTAATTAATGATTTTAGAACATATTTCTAGATTTTTATCACCTTTAAAAATATTTAATCCGATCTAATCCCAAAATCGACTTGAATCCCTAATACCGGTCCATGTACCCTTAAAAAACCCCAAAACAACTACACCCAAAACTGGGGCGTTACAAGATTTCATTTTGTAAAAGCCGAAACCGAGAGAAACTCAACCGACACTTACTTCCAAGTTTAGATAAGTGTGTCAAACTTTATCCAAACTCCCACAACTCATTTTCAAACCTTTTTACAGCAGTAAAACACTTTTCCACTCACCAACAATCCAACGCTTTCTTGCCGATGCGCGAATCAAGCTTTCGCGCCTTCTTCAAAAGCCAAAGGGTTCAACTCCCCTGCTTTACCCAACCAAAAATAGAGAATTAAAACACATCTCTACAACACAAACATCCAGCAACCAACAAACACAACATCGCCTCACAAGATCCCACACAACACCTTCTTAAAACCATCAAGAATACCACCAAACCTTTCCTAATGAAAGCGCAACCAACATCTAATGATTCTAACACATTAACATCATCAGTTAACATCCAAAAACACTTTAAACACGTCCTTATACCTTCAGCAACACTACAACAACAAGATCAAGCCATAAACCAACTATACGCAACATAGTAAACTAACATTTCTCTTAGTTTCGTGATTAGATTGATTAATCAACTCTTTCAACATCAAAATACATTCAAATAAAGATATTAATCAATTATATTCATTTCCAAAATAGATCCAAATCAATTTTTCATAATTTCATATCATAAATCAATAACAAAGGATCAGAAACTTGGTAATTTCAGTAAAGAATCGTTAATTAGAGGAGAGAAACGAAAATCACCTCTAATTGTTGATTTCTCCCTTGTTTGGAAAAGTTTTGATGAAATCCAAATTGATTTAGTTGAGGAAATCAAAGGAATCAAATGAGAAATAAAAAGGAAATCAAAAGAGATTGATTCTTGGAAATTGTAGAAAGGTTTTGATAGTTTGGTTGCTGAGAAAGTAGAGAGAAAATGGTTGAGTGAAAAGTGGTTACGTAAGAAAATGATTTAGTTAACCAAAATTTCTTTTTATTAAACCCTTTTTAATTGTTTATAAAACCACCTTTAAAACACTTTAAAATAACCCAAATCAAGAGAGAAATCTGATAAAAAAACTTAGTGGTCAAATAGCTCCTTAAAGATTCAAAGTTTTGATCCACTTTTAATTTAGTCACCAAAAACGGTTTTGAAAACTTTCAATTTAGTCACTAGACCAAAATGTCATAAAATCAGATTTAATTATCTCAGATTAACTTTACCAAATTGCTTAAAATATTAATTAAGCAATTTCCCACATTTTCCACAATTTATTTCAATCCAAAATCAATTTTTAAGATTTAATTTCTCGACACTAGTCGAATTGCATAAATTGATTCTCTTAAACCCCTAACTTGATCCGGCCCATATCTAGGCCCAATTTTAGGGCGTTACTCCCTATCCGGTGGCAAACCATGTAACTTTTCTAGGAGACACTCCTAGAAAATTGCAAACTGTGTGAATATCCTGAGCACGCACTTCCTTTTTATAAGGGTTCATGACAAAAGCTAGGTATGCCTGACCCCCAGATTCCAACATCTTTCTTGCTTCCAAAGACGAAACAACATTGGACAAGAATTTGACATTCTCGCCCACAACCACCACTTTGTAATTCTCAGCAAGTCTCAAAGAAACTTGCTTGGTCTCAAAATCAACCACATCTCGGTGCTTCAATTACCAATCCATTCCCAATATTACATCAAAACCATGAAACGACAACTCCATCAAATCCCCCTTAAACACATGACCCTGACCTATCAAAGGACATCTTCTATACAACCTTCTAGCAACTACCGTCTCACCAAACAATCTGGTTACTCGCATACCAACATCTAACACCTTGGCAACCATATCCGTATCATTCATTCCCACACGTTGCATGAAAACCCTCACCAGTCCACCCCCCAGTTGAACCACTATAGTATGAGCAACTGTCCTCTCCACTTCCTCTTTAAACTAGAGATAACCTCGACCGTGCCCACAGCCTCTCTGCATTACAAAAACAGGAACATGAACATGACCACCTCCAACCAACTGCAGAGATTCACACTTAATGTGATCCTGCGATCCATAGGACAACTCAGATGTCACAGCTTTGCTAACAACACTAAAACCTGGAAAAAATCCTCAACGAATTCCAAATGCAAACAATTGATCCTAAAAACCCACACTCCTATCACTAACCTTAAACACTTCCTAAACTCTATAAGATCCTAAGGATTCTCCTTGCCAGCCTAACTTCTATCGTAATCTCATCGGTCTTTGAAAAGTCATCCGTAAGAGTGAACATAGGTATGCATGATCACCTACATGCCTTCATAGATGCCTATGAACATGTGTGCAAAACCTCTAGTGTCATGCCCAAATGTATGCATGCAATGCCAGATTTAAATATTTACATATAAGTGTTTTGTATTGTGCATGTTTAACAATTCGCACTTACCAATGACATTCCCAGACTAAATTTACTCCACTTCGCCATAACCCTAGAACATATTGTTCGTCTCGCCAAAGCTTGCATCCACCTTAAATATGGATAGACTTTTTGCCACAAAAACTATTATGCTGACTTGACCATCAGACAAGATTCATCCTGCCACTTCAGAACTCGAAGGTTCCAATACTTTTACACTTCCCTAAAACTCGCCACCATCGCTCAAAGGAATTTGGGAACCGTATCAAAGTATGTCTCAACGCCGAACCTAACTTTACAACCTAAAGACAAATATGCCAACAACATCTAGAAAATCTCAGGAAAAGATCCCTATCAACACAAACTTCCGGAACCCAAACATCCCCAACCCCTAACTTAAAACACAATCGAGGTAACTTCGCAACATAAGCCTCAACATCCTTTTAATTCTAAACCAAAGCTACCTCGACCCAGACTGATCCATATCTCATCATTCTCTTCAAGGAATATGGATGTATTCGATCTCAGCTCTCGTCTCAGTTGCATACTCAAAAAATAAAAATTTATAGCATAGAAAACATAACAAAATAATAACCAGGCTAGCTTGAAGCAAGAGTCGAAGGTGTTCACTTTTCAAAACAAAAATCATTTTGTACCAGTAGTAATAAGTCAATGTTTCCCTAAGATAAACATCCAAACATATCACATATCCAACATAATACCACAAATTCAAATACCGTGCATAACAATCAGCGGAAACATGCATCAATAATACATCAAACAACCATAACCTACCTCCCAACAATCATAACTTGGCTCTGATACCAACAAATGTAACTCTCTTGACCCGGTCTAGTTGCAAGATCGAACCGAGCAAGCTACATTAGAGTTTGCCAAAACAAACCCAAAATATTTACATTTAAAATGGTCTTTTTTTTCTTTTATCTCATCTAAATGCAAATTTAAGTCTTAAGATGATCATGCCAGTCTTGGTTAAAATAAAAAATCAAGCGAGTGTTGATTTGACATCTAATTGTACAATTTCGCGTTTCAGGGACCAAAACATAATTTCTAGTAATTAAGATGACTTTCATAGAATTGGGATTACCAATCAATTATTATTCATATTTGTAATGCCCCGGTTTTGGGCCTAGCGGTTTTGTGGCTTGTTAGACGGTTTGGTGGACTAGGTTGGGGATTTGAGTCAGATTCAGGAGTAAATATTTTTTGGTGAGATAAAAATATGAAAAATGGTTAAAAATCATATTTTAATATATGATTAATATTGGTGAAATCAATTTTTGATAATGGGTTTTGGAAGGGTGACATTTTGGCTGGTGACCAAAATGTAATTTGTGAAAATTATTTTTAAAGGTGACTAAAATAAAAAGGATCAAATTCTTAGAATCCTTAAGGAGCTATTTTACCAAGTTTTTCTGGTGATTTCTCCCTTCAATTAAGTCATTTTAACATGTGTTTTAAAAGATAATTAAAAGGGATTTTAGATATCAAAGTTAGTTATCACTTTTAAAGAAATTTGACGTAACTTTTCTCTCAACATTTCTCTCCACTTCTTTTCTGACAAACACTCTTATTTTCATCAAATCACAGAGGTGAGAGACTTGATTTCTTAATTTCTTGATTTGTAATTGGTTCTTTATCTTTGATTTACAAAACCTTATTGGATTCTTGTGTTTTTCAAGCTTTAAAAAAGCAATTGAGGGAGAAATCACACAATAGAGGTAAGGTTTGTTCTTCTCCTCTATTGATGGTTTTTTATTGATATTCCCAAGTATTTGATCGTTGATTTATGATTTGTAAATTGATTTTGTGTTTTTATAATGATTAATTGATTTAATTGGGTAAAATTGATAAAATAGTGGAATATCCAAATTGGATGTATTTTCTAGTGTTGGGGATTGATTTTAAACATATTTCGGATGTATTATATTGTTGATAAGTTGATTTTAACAATGGAATCCCGAAATTCTTGAATCCCTAGTTGTTAAGGTTGTTAGATTTATGTTTTTGTGAAGTTGAGGTGGCTGTGTTTGCTGGAAGTATTTGGATGAGTTAATCCTATTTTTAAGTGTTAATTGATGGTTATAGAAGTGTTAGATTGTTAGATTGTGGCTGGGTTATGTTTGGAAAGTTAGAAGATGTTTTCAGTTGTTGTGGTTGGGTAATTGCGAGAGGATGGTGGAAGTTCATGTGGATTTGTTGTTATGGTGTTTTGAATGCATGAGATGCATTAATCCTCAACTGTAATGTGGTTAAAATAGGGGAGATGGATCCAGAAGTGATCGGTGAAGCTTTGGAGTCTTCGAATGCTTGATTCTGCATTGGCGAATCGAGGATTCACGTATCGGTGAGTGAGAACGTGGATTCCATCTTTGGAATGTTTTAAAAGTGGTTTATGGGAGTTTAAACTGAGCTTGAAATGTTGGTTTAAACTCGAAAGTAAGTATAACATTGTTTTCTCTATCGGCCGTGCTTTAATGAAATGGTTTTATGCACTTATTTTGATTTACATTGAACCTACTATTTAAGCATGATTTAAAGTATATGAGAAACTGTTTTTGAGCATGAAATGCTGAAGGATGCACATGGTAAGCGATCCTTGTAAGTATATGGTTTATACATGTGTTTAAAGCATGGTTTGTTGCTTTGGAAAATGGTTTGGTTAAATACTTGTAAAAACGGGGAGGTTAATGGTAAATGGTGAATTATATTGGCAAGTGATGTGTTTTAAAAATTATTATCGGACATAGTTGGCCGGCCATAGGATTGATAGTGCACTATAATAAGTCACCTCGTTAGTGGGTTAAACATCTAATCGATGAGTGGGGTTGGTGTCCCCATGGATTGAAATTGTACCTGGTTGTAATGTACCACGATTGTGGCTGTATCACTAATCTAGTTGAGATGGCTTGAAGTGTTGGGATAACACTTGTTGAATCCGTGTATCCAATGAACTATTTTGGTAAAAGAACTTGGTTAATGATCACTTGTAAGCCAATATAATTATTGATGTATTGTTGAAATGGTTTATGTTGCTATAATGGGATTTATACATGTTTACTCTTTAAGCTTTGCATGTGGTCGTTATGCATGGAAGGCTTAAATTGAGGTTTAGCAATGGGATTTGTTGTTGGTTAATGATACATGTTGCATATAGTCTAATATGTTGGTTTTTAAAGATGTTAAGTGCATAGTTTTCAAGGTATGATAATGTTTTAAAAGATGATTGAAATGAGATTTAAATGTGATGTTGAGAAATGGTTTTAAATGCATTGATGGTGTCTTGTTTTTGAGCACTCCTCACTAAGCCTAGTATGCTTGCGCTCTCTTTTTCCATCAATGCAGAGAATTAAAGGCTTGGAAGGTAGCGGGAAGCAAGGGATCACAACAAGACTTGGTAACCAAAGTATGTTTTTGGGATTATACTATAAGTAATAAGGGCAATGGGGTTATGTTGTTGTTTTAGGAGGTGTTTTGCTAAACTCCATGCTTGAGCAAGTTTGTTTGCTTGATTGGTTTCGAGGAAGCATGCCTCTAGATTTATGTTTGAAGTATGATGCCAAGAATTGATGTTGAAACTGAGTTGCTCTGATGTGGATTGATCCTTAAGTATGTTGGATGTATGTTAGAAGCATGTTAGGGTATTTTGGTATGTTCAAAAGCATGTTAAACCAGCAAGAATAGACATTACAGGTCCAGACGTACCGGTATGAGTGTCCCTATTTTGGTACGGATAAGCCATTTCAGGCTTAGTGTACCGTACAAGGGCAATTGTTTTGGTACGGGTCTAGGCAAAATTGGCCAGTGTTTTGGTACTCAGGATGACATTTCGATACGGTACAATGTTTTCATGAAGGGCGTTTCGATACGCGGGAGCGTATCAGAATAAGTTTTGGCTACTAGAATTTTGGTGTTTGAAATAATGAAGGCGTATCGAAACACCCCTTGTCCGTACCGGTACAGTGGCAGTTAAGTTGGTTATTTGGAATATTTTAAAGTTCTATTTTCTTACGTTTTGGTCCCTAAATGTTGTGGATGCAATTGAATGAGTTTGGATGACCTTTTTGATCTGATTTTTGACATGTAAGCATGAAACCTGCATAATTAGAGATTTTTCGGTCTGGTCCGGTATGGAATGAACTTATAATCATGGAATCGACTCGATCATCAGATTATAGATTATAAGTTCATAACCCCAGCCTATTCCCATTTTGGGCGGAACAGATCTACTAATTATTTGATTCCAGTTAGTAAAGAGGGACCTTGAACTAAGAAATAGATTCTAGAAGCTAACTAGAAGCTAAACTAAAAAAGGGTATCCTGAGCAATTGCAATAATCGGGTTCATTGATATTCCTGGTATAGTAGATGCTATCACACATACAATCATACTCATGGTGGGGTCTTCGACTGGGGTGAAGTCGTAACAAGGTAGCCGTAGGGGAACCTGTGGCTGGATTGAATCCTTCGTGATGGAAATGCACTCTTCCCCAAACCAACATAGGGGGCTAGCTTGCTTCCACTGGTGGCGGGCGGGCGGGCGAGTCAAAAAGAAAAGAGTTCCATTTTCCTTCTTGTTCATCAATCGGAAATCAAGACAAATTGGGCACTACGGTAAGACGTGAAAACACCCGATCCCATTTCGACCTCGATATGTGGAATCGTCTTGCGCCATATGTACTGAGATTGTTCGGGAGACATGGTAAAAGCACGGTAAAGAAAGATAAATTGATAAAATAGCGGGGCGTTCTTACTCAGTATGTTATTCCCCACGCGAACTACATCATACCGGAGGTATCATTCGCAGGACAAATAACTACAAAAGTGTGTACTTTACGGACCCAGGCGCACAGTAACAAATGAATCGATCCCGTAGCGGGACTTTAGCCTACTTGGGATCCATCACGTTAACATGTAGTATTTTGTTTACGCCACCCTCACTACAAGATTCCTGAGACACCTACGCGGGGCAAATAACTAGAATACTTTAGTCTATTTCCTTCCTTTCTTTATGCAACCCGCCAGCGCACCTAAAAGCATAGGAGGAATAATTGTTATACTACGGGATTTTAGCACCCTTACGCCAGGCGAGGATCTAAACATTCACTTTTCCAGAGGCCCGGATCAGATCAGGAGGGAAAGCTTTCCCAGACTCTAAACGATCAGCTATGATAAAGCCAGGGCGAAAACTCAATCAATCAATTCGAGGCAATCGCTCTTATTTTGTTGGTGTGAAGTCGCGAGAAGAAAGCGAAAGAAAAGAGAAAGAACGGAGTTTAGTTTGAGGTTCGCGTGGTGTTGTTATCAATGGGAATTTGGTATTTGGATATTATTTGTATCAATGCTCTGGTCAATCATGAATGATTGGTTATGAAATTATGTAAATTCAATTAAAAAAAATGGGAATTTTTCCGATCCGAAATGATGAAGAGATAACAAACGCATTTTTTGATTTCTAGTATTAAATGTTCATGCAGATGCAGTAAGAATAAGAGGGGATTGGCTGAGTATTCCACTTTTTTTTCGAGTCCTGTTTAGGGAATAAACAGGGTTTTAGATGTATACATAGAGAAAGCCGTGTGCAATGAAAAATGCAAGCACGGTTTGGGGAGGGATTTTTTATTCTTTAACTATTTAATGATTAATCAAATTTTATTTTAACAAGGAAATTATCTACTCCATCCGACTAGTTCTGGGTTCGAGTCCCGGGCAACCCATTTTTATTATCATATCGAAATGATATTCATAATAGAATATAGGAACTGGCCAATCCATGGGTATACCACGAGGTTACAAAGGTTGTACCCGTAAACCAACCCCCTAAAGCGAAATAGGCACAAGGAAAGAGCAATAGGCCGGACCAGCCTACAAAAACGAAACGGTCCCTACGTAACCAGTAATCCATAATATCAAATAAATCATTTTCATCTTTGGTAAATTTACCAAGGGCTATAGTCATAGCAATCCTCCTATTCAACTACTTCAACCATTTCCGAGCACCTTATGTTATGGGGGCGTTCGGGGATTCGATTTTTTATGTATGATTTGATTTCTCGTGCACTTCCCCTTATAGTTAATTGGTTTCGAATATAAAAAAATATTTTCTTGTATTGGTCCATAATCTGACTTAGGTAAATTCATGAACTCAATTCGTTTATTCTTTTCTATTTTTACTAGTCGTCTGAACCTGAACCATGAATTGTCTTATGGCTCATCAATCAGATAGATGAAATTTTTTTGAACGAACTCTTCAATTCAAGGAAGAAGCGGTCCCTTCTCTCGCTACTGGTTGATCCCCACCCAGATCTACCCCTCCCCCTCCATCAACTAATCTTATTCTTGGATCTTGTTCGTGAGATTGATAAAAATCAATATTTTTATGTATTCTTCTAATTTCTATGTGTATTAAATTACTATAGTCTGATATATATTTCCTTCATTTTTTTCTTTTATTTATTGTTTTCTTTCTCATATTTCCTTCAGATGAATATAAAACAAACAAAAAACTCAGAGTCTATTTTTTCATTTCATTTCACGGGTCGAGAAATCCACTTCGAATCTTTTTCTAGTTACTTTTGTATATCAGAAAAAGAGAGAAGTTCCTATTTTTCAATCTAATACAATATTAAATTTAATAATAGGAGACTCAAAATGAAAGTCTCTTTTTCGCACTCACTCTCAATCACATTGTCAGAACAAAAGTGTCATATGTATTGATATGGAAATATTTGATATGTGAAGACATGATTTGATTTAGGTTTCTATCTAATAAATTCTATATATTCTATATAGATAGAAATGGATCTTGTTGTGCTCTGGAATCAAGGAAAGATAAGATGTTGAAAAAGGCTCTTAGGTTGTAACTTGAAATAAACGTTTCTCTTTATCTAGAAAGGAATAAAATATTAATTTATTCCTAGGAACAAGAAGATTGAATCGAAAATATCGACAGATTCTTGTGGAGTCTAAATAAACAAATAAATATGAAATAAAAAGAAATCCACTATTCCAATTTCATCTCTATCGAATTTTAATATCAGAATAGTGGATATAGTCACGATTCAATGGGTTAGATCCACTTACTTTTTCTTTTGTTGATTTCTAATCTTTACAATTCTTTACAATGGATTTGATTGGAATAATCTAATTCAAAATCAAAATAAAAATATATATTTGTTTTGTCGCTTCAAGAGACGACTTATTATTATTCGTTATAATAAACAAATGTTCAACTTTCTTTTAGAATTACTCTACTCTAACTCATTAGAATAATAACTTATTAGAGTTAAATTATACTATACAATTTCTAATTACTAATTAAATTAGTAAAGCGCGCTAGCAGCAATCAAACTAAAGCGCACACTAGAAAGGGCTTTCGAAAGGCGCCGGCTCCTTTCTTACTGACAACACAGTAATATAAAAATGAGCTAAGACACTACAATTTTCTGAATTTGCTATTTGGTCCCTAAATGGCAATTGTAATCAATTGGATGTCAATTCGACGCCCGATTGAGTTGGGTTTCCACTTGAGATCAGTATGTACATGCATGATAATAATTATGCATCTAGACAAGATAAAACAAAATGGTAATGTTTTGAGTTTTATCTTTACGGTTTACTTCGGTAAACCTAATGTAGCTCACTTGGCTCAGTCTTGCGACTAGGCCAGGTCGAGGGGGTTTGATTTGGTGGTATCAGAGCATGTTTATGATATTTGGGAGTTAGTATGGTTGTTGTAATGTTGTTGTGATTTGTAATCTGTCATTTGATATGCACAGTGATTATAATATGCACGGTGATTGCTTTATGCCATGTTGGTGGCAAATTCGAGAAACCATTGTCTTATTATTATAGTCTGAAATATTATGATTTTGAAATGGAAGTCTTGGATCCTTGCTTGAAGGTGGCCTGACTATTTTTTTGAAACAATTATCATGCCTTTGATATATTTTTAGCACAATAGGACCGAGGAGAGAGTTGCAATCTAGTACGATTGCTGCTGTCATTGGGCAGGGAAATGAGAGGGATGATGTACCTCCTGAGGGGTTGCCACCGCCCCTACCTAATCTACCTAAAACGTGGAGCAAGTACCACTTATTCTAGTTGGCCCAGGGATGGGTGATATGGCGCCTCTGATTCAGGCTATGACTGGTGTGTTCCGGGCAGCAGTTGCGGGTATTCATGTGCCGGCACTAGTGGTTGGACAGGGTTTGCCGTTAGAGCATCTTCACAATCTAGGTAGATTTGAGTTTTGTGGTTTAGCACTTGAGGCTTCCAAGGATTGGTTGGGCAATATGGAGAGGATACTAGGCAAGATGGGTTGTTCTGATGCCCGTAAGTTGGGTTGTATTGTGTCCCTGTTACAGGGTGATGTGTATACATGGCAGACTACACGATATCCAGGATGGTAACCGAAGATGTAACCTGGGAGTTCTTTTGTGGTGCTTTTCAAAGAAAGTACCTGGGAGTCAGGATCAGACGAGAGGAAACGTAAGTTTATGGCTTTGGTGCAGGGCAGTATGTATGTATTTGAGTATGAGGTGCAATTTGTGAGGCTGAGCCAATATGCACCTGAGTTAGTTCCTGACGAGCGTAAGCAAATGTTATCGTTTCCGCTATAGGCTCGTGCAGGAGGTTAAGACATACATACTTGCTGCTGATTACACAGATTTTGATGTGTTGGTAACACGAGCCAAGGATGTTAAGCAGAAACTTGGTTTGGCTTCTAGATCCCGAGGTTTTAGCTCTGGTAAAAGAGCGACTGATTCCAGTTTTGGCGGTGGTCAGGCCAAGAGACTCCGTGATATGAGGTATCACCCCGAGTCGAGGCGTGGTGGAGGTGTTGTTGGTCGTAGAGCGCAAGAGTAGGGTACCCTAGTTAGAGCTCTGAACAATACCTATTAGGCTTGTGGATCACGTGATCATCTGAGGCGAGATTGCCCACGTCTGGCCAGAGAGGGTTAGGTACCTGTGGCCAATGCTTGTTGGAGTTGTGGGTTTGGCGACCATCTGAGGCGTGATTGTCCGTTGTTAGTAGGAGGTGAGCAGGGTGTTGTACCTGTTGTTGCTCCGTAGAGAGGCCATGGTCGTGGCCGTGGGCTATTTCAGTGTAGAGATGGTGGGCAGAGGACTGTGGCTTATACCATTGCTATCTAGCCTGAGAGAGGTGGACCAGCTAGGGTGTATGCGCACTGTGAGGGTCGCAATGACACCGATGTGATTGCGGGTACATTATCTTTATAGTCATTACCGTTGTATTCGTTGGTTGATTCTAATTCTACCCATTCATACATCTTGAGTGATCTTGCACAGTTGCTTGATATACTTGTTGACATTCTTAAAGTGGGTGTTAGAGTGACTAGTTCTCTTAGGGAGACAGTCGCGGTTAGGAGGTTGTATCGTAAATGTCTGTTGATAGTTCAGGGACATGAGTTTGCCATAGATTTGATGGAGTTGCCATTTCATGGCTTTGACATTATCTTGGGTATGGATTGGTTGATTGAGCACAGAGTTGTGGTGGATTTTGAGACCAAACGGATATCCTTGAGGCTATCGGATGATTTTGAGGTGGTAGTGGTTGGTGAGAATGCTAAGTTCTTTTCTAATGTTTTTTCGGCTTTGGAAGCGAGTCGAATGATGGATTTTGGATGTCAGGCTTTCTTGGCCTATGTTATGAATCCTGGTTCGAAGGAGTTGAGGGTGCAGGATATTCGCACTGTATGTGAGTTTTTGAGTATTTTTCTGGAAGAGTTGTCGGGGTTGCCACCAGACCGCGAGGTTGAGTTTGGCATCAAGATCTTTATGAATATGGCACCAGTGTTTATTGCTCCATATTGTATGGCCCCGAAAGAATTGAAGGAGTTAAAGATGCAACTACAGGAGTTTCTTGATCGAGGTTTCATTAGACCTAGTGTTTCACCGTGGGGTGCACCAGTGTTGTTTGTGAAGAAGAAGGATGGTACGTTGTGGATGTGTATAGACTATCGGCAACTAAACAAGTTGGCGATAAAGAACAAGTATCTTTTACCGCGGATAGATATCAGTTCAGGGGTACTTTGGTGTTTTCAAAGATAGATTTGAGTTCTGGGTACTATCATTTGAAGGTAAAGGATGTGCCCAAGACAGCTTTTCGTACGAGGTACGGGCATTATGAGTTCTTGGTGATGCCGTTTGGTTTGACCAATGCATCGACTGCTTTCATGGACATGATAAATTGAGTGTTCCGTGAGTTTTTAGATCAGTTTGTGGTCATGTTTATCGATGATATCCTTGTGTACTCTTGTACTGAGGATGAGCATGATAGGCATTTGCGGATTGTGCTTCAGACGCTGTTGGCTAATCAGTTGTATGCTAAGTTAAGTAAATGTGAATTTTGGCTTAGGGAGGTTGTTTTCCTTGGGGACATTGTGTCGGCCAAGGGAATTCATGTTGATCCGCATAAAGTTGAGGCTGTGATAAGTTGGAAGGAGCCTAAATCTATGACAGAGGTTCAGAGTTTCCTTGGGTTGGCTGGTTATTATAGTAGGTTTGTTAAGGGGTTCTCCAGTTTAGCTGTTCCTTTGACCAAGTTGTTGCAAAAGAATGTTCACTTTGAGTGGTTGGAGGATAGGCAGCGGGTTTTTGAAAGGTTGAAGGAAGCTTTAACGTGAGCTCCAGTCTTGGTTCAACCTGAATCAGGAAAAGAGTTTGTTGTTTATAGTGATGCATCCTATGTTGGGCTTGGTTGCGTGTTGATGCAGGAGGGTAAGGTAGTTGCGTATGCATCGAGACAGTTGAAGGTGCATGAGCGTAATTAACCTACTCATGATCTTGAGCTTGCCATAGTTGTGTTTGCCTTGAAAATCTGGAGGCATTACCTTTATGGCGAGAAATGTGTGGTTTATACGGATCATAAAAGTCTGAAGTATCTGATGTCGCAGAAGGAGTTGAATCTTAGGCAATGGAGATGGTTGGAGTTGCTTAATGATTATGATCTGACCATAGAGTACCATCTGGGTAAAGCTAATGTTGTGGTGGATGCTTTGAGTAGGAAGCTGTTGTGGAGTTAAGAGCTATATCTGCTCGATTGAGTGTGACATGTGACGGTGGGCTGTTGGCTGAGTTGCAAGTGAAACCGTCCTTGTTAGGGTTGATTAAGGAGAAGCAACCGTATGATGAGAGTTTGGTACCGCATGTGAAGGATATCATGGATGGAAATCCTACGGATTTTCATTTTAATGATGATGGAGTGTTGTGTTTTAAAGGTCGAATTGTGGTGCCCGAAGATGAGGAGTTGAGGTGTACCATCTTGACCGAAGCGCATGCTTGCCCTTTTGTTAGACATCCCGGTAGTACTAAGATGTATCGTGGTTTGAAGGAAGAGTACTATTGGGTTGGTCTGAAGAAAGATGTGGCTGATTATGTTGCTCGATACATGGTGTGTCAGCGGGTAAAGGCTGAGCATCAGTTTCCTTCTGGGTTGTTGCAACCTTTGAGGATACCGGTATGGAAGTGGGAAGGAATCACCATGATTTTGTGTCCGGGTTACTTTTGACACCGACCAAAAAGGATTATATTTGGGTAATTGTTGATCGGTTTACAAAATATGCATATTTTGTGCCAGTGCATAGACGTATACCTTGGATAGGTTGGCCAATCTATACATCTCTACCATTGTGCATTTGCATAGGGTGCCAAATCCATAGTTTTGGATAGAGATCCGTGTTTCACAATAAGGTTTTGGGTGTGCTTGTATCGTGCTCTGGGAACTCGACTGAATTTCAGTACTTCTTATCATCCTCAGACGAATGGTCAGTCGGAGCGTGTGATTCAGGTCTTGGAGGATATGTTGAGATGTTGTATTTTTGAGTTTCGGGGAACGTGGGAAAAGTAGTTTCCCTTGGTAGTGTTTGCTTATAGTAATAGTTACCAGGCTAGTATACAGATGGCACCGTACGAGGTGTTGTATGGTAGGAATTGTCGTATGCCCGTGTGTTGGGCTGAGGTTGGGGAAAAGCATGTTTCCATGCCTGATATGAAAGGCACAAATGAGAAAGTGAAGTTGATATGTGAGCGCTTGAGAGCGGCTTCGGATCGTCAGAAATCCTACTCGGATTTGAAGCGTAGGGATATGGAGTATGCTATTGATGACCGAGTGTTTTTGAAGGTATCGCCTTGGAAGAAGGTGATGTGTTTTGGGCGAAAAGGGAAGCTTAGCCCGAGGTTTATTGGACCATACGAGGTTGTTGAGCGTGTGGGTCATGTTGCTTATCGTTTGAGGTTATCTCCTGAGTTGAAGAGGATTCATGATGTGTTTCATGTTTCGATGGTATCGGTCAAATCCATCACATGTTATGCCGGTGGAGGATATTGCGTTGAGGCCAGATCTATCTTATGATGATGAACCGGTAGAGATTCTTGACACCAGCAGTAAGATTCTGCGTGGTAAGATGGTTGAGCTGGTTAAGGTGTTGTAGAGGCACCACGGTGCTGAGGAAGCCACGTGGGAACACAAGTCGGAGATGCTGAAGCAGTTTTTGCATCTGTTTCCTCCGGGTAAATTTTGAGGACAAAATATTTGAAGTGGGGGAAAGTTGTAATGCCCCGATTTTGGTCCTATCAGTTTCGTGCCTTGTTAGAGGGTTCGGTGGAACGGGTTAGAGATTTGAGTCGAATTCGAGAGTAAATATTTTTCGGTGAGATAAAAATATGAAAAAATGGTTCAAAATTGGTGAAATCAATTTTGGAAAATGGGTTTTGGAAGGGTGACATTTTGGTTAGTGACCAAAATGTAATTTTTGAAAATTGTTTTTAAAGATGACTAAAATGAAAGGATCAAATTCTTAGAATCCTTAAGGAGCTATTTTACCAAGTTTTTTCTGGTGATTTATACCTTAAATTAAGTCATGTTAACATGGTTCTTTATTGATATTCACATGTATTTGATCCTTGATTTATGATTTGTACACTAATTTTGTGTTTTTATAATGATTAATTGATTTGATTAGGTAAAATTAATGAAATAGTGAAAGATCCGAATTGGATGTATTTTCCAGTGTTGAGGATTAATTTTAAACATATTTTGGATTTATTATATTGTTGATAAGTTGATTTTAACATTGGAATCCTAAAACTCTTGAATCCCTAGTTGTTAAGGTTGTTAGATTTGTGTTTTTGTGAAGTTGTGGTGGTTGTGTGTTTGCTGGAAGTATTTGGATGAGTTAATCATGTTTTCAAGTGTTAATTGATGGTTATGGAAGAGCTAGATTATGGATGGGTTGTGTTTGGAAAGAGTTAGATGATGTTTTCGGTTGTTGTGGTTGGGTAATTGTGAGAGGATGGTTGAAGGTCGTGTGGATATGTTATATTAGTATATGTGTTAATTATGTACGTGTGGTTAATATGTGCTTAAAATATGTGTGTGGTATGTATGAGTGCAAGTATCTTATACATATTATGTATGTGTATGTGTTAATATTTATTATGGTATATGTGTACCATATGTATGTTTATATTTTATATATGCATTGTTTGTATATGTATAATATGTGTGAACAAATGTATATGCTTGTGTGTTGTGTGTTTAAACGCATGTAATATGTATGTTAATTTGCATGTATGCTTGTATGTACGTATATATGTTTGCATGAATGTATGTTAATTTGCATGCATGTATGTTAATTCGTATGTTTGTAGCTTAATGCCATTGTTGCTGTTATTTGTTTGTATATGTATTATTATTAGCAATATTAGTTATTATTAGTAGTATTATTGGGTTAGAACTAAAAATGGATCTATAAAATATAAAAACCCAAATATTATTAGGGTCCAATCCTTATACAAATATAAAACCCAAGTATGTTTACATATGGCCCAATCGGCCAGGCTCTAACCCAACTAAAAACCCGAAAACATATATCTGATACAAGAACCCTAATTCCCTTTTATTGAGCGCAGCCAAAGGAGAGCCGTTGGATCAAATCTTGATCCAACGGCTATGATTGACCCAAGCTTATCCAGCTGGCGCGAGTGAAGAGCACGCGCAGATCGTCCACATTCTCACTCGTGTGTTCAACGCACGCGCGAGACCGGTCGTCTTCCACGCGCCACGTGTGACGATCAGGTGATGCCACATCATCTCGCAAATCGCATCTAGGCCGTTCATCTTCGACCGATCTCAGCCGTTGGATCAAATCTAATCCAACGACCAAGATTAATTCTGGCCGATTGTAACCTTTCACACCTACTGGCACCACTCCGCCGTACACCGCCCTCACCGGCTCTCACCAAATCTAACATGCAAAAATCATTAAAAAATATAGTGTCAGATCCAAGCCATCATCTACAGCAATTCCAATTAATGCTTGCTTATTTTGTAAACTATGTTAGAGAAGAAATCAAGCATATATATGTAATCTACCATTAATGTATTGAGGAACACTCAGAAAAACCAATAAAAAAGAGACTTTCTAGAAAAGAAGGTATTCTTTATTTTTCTTGGCATGCTTATTCGAATCGAAAAAATAATATAAAATACATAAAAAGGGGAAAGAATATACCATTTCGGCTTTGGCCGGCCACCTTGCATGGTGGCCGAGGTTGGGAATGCCGATGAACGATACCCACATATCTATCTTTTTATCCTCTCATTTCCTCCACCATTCTTCAAACTTTTAAAGGGATTCTAAAACTTTTGTTTCGGTTTTTGTAGATCTAGGACAAAGTGTTTGTTTTCCTAAGATTTTGAGTTTGGATCAAGGTTTTAAAAAACGAAAAGGAGCATTTTGAGGGACAGTTTAGGTTCACCGTCACCGGTGAGCGGCAGCCGACGGTGTCGGGCGACAGCCGATATGGCAGAGATAGGTCAGTTTCTGGGTTTTGGTTGCTTACTCAAAGGTTTTGGCTTTAAAACTAGAGAGAATGGGAGCATTTTTCTTAAAGGGTCAAAAAATGAAAAGAAGGCAAAGGGTGGGCTGATGGGTTTGTTAAATAGGCTGAAAATAAATTTTTTTGGGGTTAATTTCATCATAAATCCTCCATTGCTTTTAATATTTTCAAATTAGGCTCGCCCCTTGGTCCAATTACAATTCTAGTCCCTCGTGGTTTTCAAAGTCACTCAATTCCCCCCCTAAATCAAGAGAATTCAAATTTTAAGTGGCAAAATCACGCATTTGGTCATTTCATTTTTCCGTCATTTTCATTTTGAGTATGCCCCATGGTTTTTTTACAGCTTTAATCCTTCTAAGTTTAGTTCGGTTTATAATTGAATCCTAAAATGTGTCTTTTTGTTCTTTCGTTTCTGCCCATTTGTTTTATTTTCGTTTCATTTCGGTCCCCTTTTTATGTCTCTTTTTATATATATATACATAAATGGTTAATCGGGTTGCATATTATGTGTGTTTGTTTTTAGCATGTTTATTCCTTGTTAATCATGTTTGTTCATTTTGTGTACATGGTCATTTAATATGTTATATATTTTTGTTCATATATTTTACTACTTTTATTTAACATTAATATTCATGTGTTTATGTTTTTATATATCATGCTTATTTATGTTTTTTTTTGTTTTTTAGGTATGTTATGTCATGCTTTTATGTTTTAATTTATTTTTTCATGTTTGCATGCATGTCTATTTTATATGTTATGTTTAATTTGAATATTAGTTTTATATGTTAGTTTTTTTTGTGTATAATATATTACATATCAATTTATGGTATGTTTAGTCCCTTAAATATCATATTTTCATGCCCATTCCGTTTTTTTAGTTGCATATCTGCGTGGTAATTTTGTGCATTGATATTAATGTCAAGTTTTTTTTTTAAATTATGTATGTAAATTATGTCATATGTTAAGTTTAATTATATGTTCGCATGTTGCTTTGATTCATTAGTTTAGTATCATCTTTTTTTATGTCATGCATATGTTGTATTTTGTGGGTTTTTTAGTTGTCCAAGCATGTTATGATTATTTAATTTAATTTTGGAAGCATGCCTTTCTTTCTTTTTCCATATTTATGTTTATACTATGTTTTATTATTATGATATGTTTTGTTGTTCATACTTTTTATTATTTTTGTTTAGTATTATGATATTTGTGCTTTTTATGTTCTTATTACCATGTCAATATGAATGTATGTCTTATAATTTGTTTTTTTTTTCTAAGATTGCATAACGGATACATTAATTGTCAATGCGGTGCCCTTTTATTCGAGCGTAAACGTGGCCAGTATCAAACGCAGTGATGGTGGTCTATCGGTTTATTTCGAATAAAGGGGCCCTTAAAATCTACTCGCACTTGTAACCAAATTTTAATTTAATCGTCACTTTAATCCAGAAATTTTAATATTAATAAAGTGGTAATTATTAAAGTACCAATTTTGGGCAGTGTAGGGGTACTAATCCTTCCCCATCTGTAACCGACTCTCGAACTCGACATTTTTAAAATCTCTGGTTTTATGGTGTCCGGCCTACCTAAGTGGCTGGTGGCGACTCCATTTTTGAATAAAATGCGGTTATTCTAAAACCCCACGGAATACATTTTTTAAATACCCGAAATACCCCAAACACTTTGAAATCCGTTTTTTAGCGAAAGAAGAAGGGATATCGCTACATTGCAGTTTTTTGAATGCATTGAGATGCATTAATCCTCTATTGTAATGTGGTTAAAATAGGGGAGGTGGATCCAGAAGTGATCGGTGAAGCTTTGGAGGCTTCGGACTCTTGATTCCGCGTCGGCGAATCGTAGTTTCACATATCGGTGAGTGAGAATGTGGATTCCAGCTTTGGAATGGTTTAAAAGTGGTTTATGGGAGTTTAAACTAAGCTTGAAACGCTGGTTTAAACTCGGAAGTAAGTATAACGTGGTTTTCTCTCTCGGTCGTGCTTTAATGAAATGGTTTTATGCACTTGTTTTGATTTACATTGAACCTACTGTCTAAGCATGATTTAAAGTATATGAGATACTGTTTTAGAGCATGAAATGCTAAAGAATGCACATGATAGGTGATCCTTGTAAGTATATGGTTTATACATGTGTTTAAGGCATGGTTTGTTGCTTTAGAAAATGGTTTGGTTAAATGATTGTAAAAACAGAGAGGTTAATGGTAAATGGCGAATTATATTGGCAAGTGATGTGTTTTAAAAATTGTTATCGGATATAGTTGGCCGGCCATAGGATTGCTAGTGCACTATAATAAGTCACCTTGAATGTTGGGGGGTTTTGATTTGGTGTACCAAAAACTCCATCCAAATACCCTAACGGTCAAAGGTTTATATGCTACCGTAAACTCCCGTTAGTGGGTTAAGTATCTATCCGATGAGTGGGGTTGGTGTCCCCATGGGTTGAAAGTGTACCCGATTGTAATGTATCGCGATTGTGGTTGTATCGATATTCCGGTTGAGATGGCTTGAAGTGTTGGAGAACACTTGTTAAATCCGTGTATCCGATGAACTATTTTGGTAAAGGAACTTGGTTAATGATAACCTTAAGCCAATATAATTGTTGATGTATCATTGAAATGGTTTATGTTGTATAATGCGATTTATACATGTCTACTATTAAGCTTTGCATATGGTCGTTATGAATGGGAAGGCTTAAATTGAGGTTTAACAATAGGATTTTCTGTTGGTTAATGATACATGCTGCATACAGTCTAATATGATGGTTTTTAAAGATGTTAAGTGCATGGTTTTCAATGCATGATAATGTTTTAAAAGATGATTGAAATGCATTGATGGCTTTAAATGCATGAAACTTGCTTAATTAATGATTGGTAATATAAAAATGAGCTATGACCCTGCAGTTTTCTGAATTTGCTATTTGTTCCCTAAATGGCAATGTAATCAATTAGATGTCAATTCGATGCCCGAATGAGTTGGGTTTCCACCTGAGATCAGTATGTACATGTAGGATAATAATTATACATCTAGACAAGATAAAAAATGCTTGTGTTTCAAGTTTTATCTTCACGGTTTACTTCGGTAAACCTAATGGAGCTCGCTCCGTTCGGTCTTGCGACTAGGTCGGGTCGAGGGGGTTACAATATTTCACATATTCAGGTTAAATTCCAACTTAAAATAACCATCCAAACTCATTTAATTACATAATCAAGAAACACGGACTAAACTGTAAAGATTCAAACTTCATAAAGCATTTTAATTTAATTACCTAACTGAGTATCAGTACACTACACCCCCATATCGATACGGGTTCAATTTACAAAGGCGTACTGATAAGGTCCTCAAGCGTATCAGTACAGGTAAGCAATGTTCGAAATTGGGAATTCCATTAGCCAAAAGGCATACCGGTACGGTTGCCCATGTACCGAAACCAAGCCTAAAATTTTAGCGGTGCGTACCGATACGGTTTCCCTATACCGATACCAGTCTTATTTTTTAACTTCGCATATTGATATGGTCCCTAGTCGTATCGGTACGCCAAGGCAATTTTGCCCAGATTGAGCTAAGGCAGGTCCCTGCGTACCAATCCTTGAGGACCCATACCGGTATGGACAGATCTATAAGGACCTCTTGGTCCAACATATGACACTCTAGCTCAATCTAACTCACTTCAAACATCATCTAATCATCATATAACATCACAAACATCAATTCCTCAAACATAGCAGCAAGGGAGAAGATTATTCACAACAAGTCAAATCCAAATATAACCCCTATAGGCATGATTTCTACCCAAACATGCAAAGTGTTCCCCAATCCCTCAAAACCAAACATTATGCATCATACAAGTCCAAAACATCATACCAAAGTTATACAAACAGGGAGTACCCAAAATAAACCTCCCAATTACAACTTGCTCACATTGCCTTTTATTACTACTTAGCATTTATAAAACCATACTTTGAAATTGTCTGGATCCTTGGATCTCCTTTTGCTCACTTGATGTCTGAAATGACTTATTTCTCTACATTGATGAGAAAGGAGGGCGTAAGCTATAAGCTTAGTGAGGGACTCTCTGAAACACTCATCAATGCAATAAAATCATTTTAATTCAAACCAAGTGTATATGTTTCATAGCAAAATCATCGCATGCTTCTATAATCTCTTTCAAATGCACATTTGAATAATTTACAACACATGTATCACGGATTCCATCTCTACCTCAATTTAAGCTTCAATTGCCGAACTCTACATAGCAAGCTTAAAGAGCATTTCATGTATAAACCATAGTATACAAACATAATCCATTTCTCATGATACATTATCTTGTATATTGGCTTTCAAGTGACACAAAACAAGTACCATTCCATTCAACAAAACATATCAGATACACAAGTTTCACAAGTTGTTTCTACGACCACTTTACATAAATTCCACAACCGGAGCAACATAACATTTACCCACCTTAACGGTTTAAATCAGAGCAATGAAACATTTATCTACCTCAATGATTTGGATGTATAAATCCACCTGCGGGAGAAGACAAGACATTTACCCACCTCGATTATTGCGGTTCTTATGGTGGAGCCAACAAACCATTTACCCACCTCGACACCAATAAGGCTACTTATTATAGTGCACATTCTAAACCCTATGGCTAGCCAACTATATCCGATAACATTTTAATCACAGCCACTTGTTAATATAATCATTAAAACATCATTACCTCACTGTTTTACATATGTATCAAACCAAACCAATTCAAATACATTAAACCATGCTTTATAGTATTCTCAAAAATACTTTCATAAATCATGTTTCATTCTCAATAATCACCATATATGATCATTTGCATCATCTTTTATTTCCAAAACATGCACAACACAATGAGTAATCAAAACCATAATCATGTGCATGAGATTGTATTTTGTAAAACTGAAAACGAGAGAGAGCTCAACCAATACTTACTTCTGATGTAACACCCCTTTCCCGTATTCATCGTTGAATAAGAGTTAGGGATGTCACATGATACTTGTAAAATAATTCTTTAATAATAAGAAAATTTTATCTTTAACTGCAAAAATAGTTAATCGCGTAAAATTTAAACTTAATATTTTCACATTCAATTCTGAACCTAGATTCAGACAACAACTTAACAGTTTAATCCATTAGCATATAAATAATAAAACTGGCTGAAAACTACCTAATTTAAAATCGTTCAGATTCTGAATAAAATACGATTCATATCAGAACGGGCTTCACATTTTAATATACATGCCGACTAGTAAATATCAAACAACATAAATAAATTATATTACTGATGCTGATGTGCCTGTTTTCGATATATGATGTTCGCTAGTGCTCCTTACTCCTAACGCTTCTCTTTTCTTACGCTTGAAACAATCACATGCTAAGTATAACTTAGTGAGGCATTATAAGTAATTATAAAATGAATAATTAAATAAATGAAAACATGGTTAAGATATCTTATATCAAAACATTCTTATACTTTAAAAATCTTCAAATATGTCATATGTAAGGATAGGTTAGCTTCATATAACTTGTCTTTACCATTGGCCCAAGATTTATATAAGAGAAACTTAAGTATGCGGGGTCGGTACTCCTAGAGTACTAGTCATTTCTTATTAAAAGAAAGGCAACTTTACATTAATATGAGCTCAATGTGCTCCCCAATCACTAGTCACTAAAGTGACGGTAGTCCCTGACTACTAGATTCGAAGATCAGTGTGTAGCTACACGCAATCCCAGACTGCTAGACCTCTATGGCATGCCACTATACTGTAACTCTCTATACTTGGGCAATAAATCATCAACATTAAACTTATAAAATATCATTCTGTAAATAATATGCGTATTGTCATCAATATAACAATAACTTAGCCATAAACAAAATATAATAAGGCAATTCATACCCCTTTCATGTACTAACCTTTATTCTTGGCTTGTAAATCATCATATAACTCATATAAACCATGTTATCATTTCAATAAAATCAATAAATAGACTTCATAAAAGTCTAATAAAAATTTATTTCAAAACATATAAATGCACTCACCTGGGCCATTTATTATCTTGCCTCACTAAGCTTACTTATTAATCTTTTCATTTCTTTGAATACTTGTACCTTCCCCAATATTTCTTGCAACTGTAGAAATCAATCGAATATCTTTATTACTATACACTTACTTAATTCAAGTATAACTTTGCCAAATAAGACACTAGTGACTACCATATATCTCATTTCGGGTCCTTAGTGACCATTCTGAACATTTGGCAAACTATTCATACCTTAATGCTCTAATTCTTCCATTTAAATCCTCTACTTTCTCATTCTTGCCAAAGTGGTCATTTTTCATCAATCCAAGCTAATTTGATCATGTTTTCAACAATTACTCCTCAATCCCACCTTAATTTAAATTTCCAAAATCATCCTTTTAATTCTTTCAAATTGCCGAATAGGTGCTCAAGCTTTTCAAAATTTTCATTTTGGTCCAAAATGCTAAAATAAGCTTATAACGTCACAATTTCATCATTTTCACCACCAAAATAATTTTTAACAAATAAATCCTTAATTTCTTGGAAATGCCAAAATGGTCCTCAACATTTCTAAAATATAAATTTTGGTCATAAATTGTCAATTCAAGCTTGAAACATCATTTTCTATTCATCTCCATCGTCAATTAAATTTTGACAATTTAATCCCAAATTTTCAAATTAGTCCCTAAAGGGAATTTGACCTTCAAACATCAAATTTTAACTTCCATCATCAATATAATGCTTCAAACATCATAATCTAACCATTTTCATCCTTAATTCTCAAAACCCTAACAAATCCCTAAATTCAAGATTAGGGTTTATAACTTCCAACATAAAATTAACTTGATTTCAAGCTTGTTTTCATCACAACTAAGTTTAATTCATCATCTACTACTTGAATTCAATCATAATCCATGAAACCCTATTTTCTATATCTTCAAACCCTAATCCAAAACTTCATAATTTCATGAAATTTTAACATCAAAATGTAGAGAATGAAGAGTAGATCACTTTACCTTAAACAACCTTGCTTGAATTCTTAATCAAAAACCTTGAGAATGGCTAGGAAATTTTTTTCCTATTTTCCCCTTCTTTTCTCCTTGTTTTCGAATAGCAAGAAGAAAGATGAACAAATTGTTCATCATGTTTGACTTATATTCTTATAATAAATTAGAATTTTCCAGATGTTTCTTTAAAAATGAATTTTAAATTCATTTTTTCACTCTTTCCAAAATTACCCCTCTAACTAAATCAAATTTACAACCTAGTTCAAAATTGTACCATCCCATTACATTTGAACTAGGTTAGTTCCAATCCAATCGGCCATCATCATTAAATAATTATAAAATATCATTTATGATTTTTGTTTGATCCAATTTCTCGATTTTCACCTTATACAATTTTTCATTTATCGAACTATCAACTCTAATTCAAGAATCACATATTTCCCTAATTCCATGAATATATCCATACTTTCATACAAAATCCTCCACTTTAATAAAGTCAAACTTAGAAATTTGACTCGATCCAAAAATATCGATAATTACCCAAAATCTCTATCGGGTAACATCTTTCTTGAAAATCCTTCATTAAGCATTTATACGAACATTTCCTACTTCTTTTGAGTCTTTTTTATGAATCAAAATACTTTTATGTGACACTTCCCAGAAGGTCATCCAAAGCTTTCTTTAATCTGAGCACGCTTAACAATTTTATTCGATCAAAATTTCATATTTCCACTGCATTCTAACCTCCAAAACAATTGCCAAAATCTTTATTCTGATCGAATTTATCCTCATATTGAATAAAAATCATCTTTGGAAAATTTACACTTGGGTCCTTAAACTTTTACCAACTTTTTATTTTGGTCACTAACTTTTACCTTTTGTCATTTTAGTCACTTAGTTAGCCTTATGCCAAAACCTTAGTACGAAATGACCCTTATATAACTTAGTAAAATTTTCAGGATATTACAATTCCACCCCCTTAAAATAAAATCCGTCCTTGAATTTTAGAACGTAACTGATTTGAATAGTTACGAATATTGCAAAATTTAATTGATGACGGAGATCAATAGAAAATGATGTTTCAAGCTTGAATTGACAATTTAGGACCAAATTTTATATTTTAGAAATATTGAGGACCATTTCAGCACTTCCATGAAATTAGGGATTTATTTGTTAAAAATTATTTTGGTGGTGAAAATGATGAAATTGTGATGTTGGAAGCTTATTTTAGCATTTTGGACCAAAATGAAAATTCTGAAAAGCTTAAGGACCTATTTGGAAATTTGAAAGAATTAAAAGGATGATTTTGGAAATTTTAAATTAAGGTGGGATTGAGGAGTAATTGTTGAAAACATGATCAAATTAGCTTGGATTGATGAAAAAGGACCACTTTGGCAAGAATGAGAAAGTAGAGGATTTAAAAGGAAGAATTAGAGCATTAAGGTATAAATAGTTTGCCAAATGTTCAAAATGGTCACTAAGGACCCGAAATGAGATATATGGTAATCACTAGTGTCTTATTTGGAAATGTTAGACTTGAATTAAGTAAGTGTATAGTAATAAATATATTAGATTGATTTCTACAATTACAAGAAATACTGGGGATGGTACAAGTATTCAAGGAAATGAAAAGATTAATGAGTAAGCTTAGTGAGGCAAGATAATAAATGGCCCAGGTGAGTGCATTTATATGTTTTGAAATACATTTTTATTAGACTTTTATGAAGTCTATTTATTGATTTTATTGAAATGATAACATGGTTTTATATGAGTTATATGATGATTTACAAGCCAAGGATAAAGGTTAGTACATGAAAGGGGTATGAATTGCCCTATTATATTTTGTTTATAGCTAAGTTATTGTTATAGTGATGACAATACGCATATTATTTACAGAATGATATTTTATAAGTTTAATGTTGATATTTATTGCCCAAGTATAGAGAGTTAAAGTATAGTGGCATGCCATAAAGGTCTAGCAGTTTGGGATTGCGTATAGCTATATCTAATAGTCAGGAACTACCGTCACTTCGGTGACTAGTGCTCGTGGAGCACATTGAGCTCATATTAATGTAAAGTTGCCTTTCTTTTTATAGGAAATGGTTAGTACTCTGGGAGTACCGACCTCACATACTTAAGTTTCTCTTATATAAATCTTGGGCCAATGGTAAAGACAAGTTATATGAAGCTAACCTATCCTTATATATGATATATTTGAAGGTTTTTAAAGTATAAGAAAGTTTTGATATAAGATCTCTTAACCATGGTTTCATTTATTTAATTATTCATTTTACAATTACTTATAATGCCTCACTAAGTTATACTTAGCGTGTGGTTGTTTCACGCGTAGGAAAAGAGAAGCGTTAGGAGTAAGGAGCACTAGCGAACATCATCTATCGAAAACAAGTACATCATCATCAATAATATAATTTATTTATGTTGTTTGATATTTACTAGTCAGCATGTATATTAAAATGTGAAGTCTGCTCTGATATGAATTGTATTTTATTCAGAATCTGAACGATTTTAAATTAGGCAGTTTTCAGGTAGTTTTATTATTTATATGCTAATGGATTAAACTGTTAAGTTGCCTGAATCTAGGTTCAGAATTGAATCTGAAAATATTAAGTTTAAATTTTATGCGATTAACCATTTTTATAGTTCAAGATAAAATTTTCTTATTATTAAAGAATTATTTTACAAGTATCATGTGACATCCCTAATTCTTATTCAACGATGAATACGGGAAAGGGGTGTTACATTTATTGGTATCTGAGCTACATGTTTAGTTGGTTCTAGGCGTAAACAGAAGTGATTTTATGTCAAAAAGTTTATACATGCCACTAGGATATCAATATTACTGATATGATATTTATATGATTTGATTGATGTCGCTCCTTACTAATATGAAATGAGATAAGTTATAATTAATATTTTAGTCAAGAAGATTGAGATGAACTAGTAAATGAGAGATTCTGGAAAGAACTATAGTGGTAATAATAAGGTTAACCATAACCTTTTGGATTAATCAGAACAAGAAAGAACACTGGCACAATAGGGAGAGCCTGTACAGGATTTGGGAAATCCTGAATTTCATAGTGAAGGTGGTTCGATGGCTGCCGACTTATGGTTTAATGATGTTAAATTTATAAGGAAAGAGCTAAATTGTTCCGATGTGAAAAAGTTAGAAGGAATTGTATCCCTGTTAAGAGGACATGCTCAAATACGGTGGATGAATACCAGATAGATGATACTTGCAACTGAAGTGAAATGGGTATTCTTCCAAGAAGCATTCAAGGTGAAATATATTAGTGATCAATGCAGGAGCGAAAAGTTCCAACAGTTCCTAAATCTGAAATAAGGCAATCGTACTATTTATTAGTACGAGTTAGAATTTAATAAACTGAATCGATTTGCAATTGAATTGAGACAAATCGAGAAGTCCAGATGTGAGTGGTTCATCAAAGGACTTCACCCAAGGCCTAAGGAGATTTTGCTAGACATGAATTTGGCAGTGTATCATGATACAACAAACAGAGCAAAGGCAATGGAGAGCGTTTAATTTGAAAGAATGAAAGCTCAGCCTTCTCAAGCATCAAAGAAGGCCATTGGAGAAAACTTAGAAGAAGATGAAAAAGCAATATTCGTAACTATTCAAATCAGTTATGTTCTAAAATTCGAGGACGAATTTTATTTTAAGGGGTGGAATTGTAATATCCTGAAAATTTTACTAAGTTATATAAGGGTCATTTAGTACTACGGTTTTGGCATAAGGCTAACTAAGTGACTAAAATGACAAAAGATAAAAGTTAGTGACCAAAATAAAAAGTTGGTAAAAGTTTAGGGACCCAAGTGTAAATTTTCCAAAGATGATTTTTATTCAGTATGAGGATAAATTCGATTAAAATAAGGATTTTGGCAATAGTTTTGGAGGTTAGAATGCAGTAGAAAATATGAAATTTTGATCGAATAAAATTGTTAAGCGTGCTCAAATTAGAGAAAGCTTTGGGTGACCTTCTGGGAAGTGTCACCTAACAGTATCTTGATTAGTATGAAGGACTCAGAAGAAGTAGGAAAGATTTGTATAAATGCTTAATGAAAGATTTTCAAGAAAGATGTTACCCAATAGAGATTTTGGGTAATTATCGATATTTTTGGATCGAGTCAAATTTCTAAGTTTGACTTTATTAAAGTGGAGGATTTTGTATGAAAGTATGGATCTATTCATGGAATTAGGGAAATATGTGATTCCTGAATTAGAGTTGATAGTTCGATAAAGGAAAAATCATAAAAGGTGAAAATCGGGAAATTGGACCGAACAAAAATCATAAATGATATTTTATGATTATTTAATGATGATGGCCGATTGGATTGGAACCAACCTAGTTCAAATGTAATGGGATGGCACAATTTTGTACTCGGTTGCAAATTTGATTTAGTTAGAAGGGAAATTTTGGAAAGAGTGAAAAAATGAATTTAAAATACATTTTTAAAGAAACATGTGGCAAATTATAATTTATTATAAGAATATAAGTCAAACATGATGAACAATTTGTTCATATTTCTTCTTGCTATTCGAAAAACAAGAAGAAAAGAAGGGGAAAATATGAAAAAAAATTGCCTAGCCATTTTTAAGGTTTTTGATCAAGAATTCAAGCAAGGTTGTTTAAGGTAAAGTGATCTACTCTTCATTCTCTACATTTTGATGTTAAAATTTAATGAAATTATGAAGTTTTGGATTAGGGTTTGAAGAGAGAGAAGTTAGGGTTTCGTGGATTATAATTGAATTCAAGTAGTAGATGATGAATTAAGCTTAGTTGTGATGAAAACAAACTTGAAATCAAGTAATTTTATGTTGGAAGTTATAAACCCTAATCTTGAATTTAAGGATTTTTTAGGGTTTTGATAATTAAGGATGAAAATGGTTAGATTATGATGTTTGAAGCATTATATTGATGATGGAAGTTAAATTTTGATGTTTGAAGGTCAAATTCCCTTTAGGGACTAATTCGAAAATTTGAGGAAAATTTGGGATTAAATTGTCAAAATTTAATTGATGATGGAGATGAATAGAAAATGATGTTTCAAGTTTGAATTGACAATTTATGACCAAATTTTATATTTTCTACTGCATTCTAACTTCCAAAACTATTGCAGAAATCCTTATATCCTCATACTGAATTAAAATCATCTTTAGAAAATTTACACTTGGGTCCCTAAACTTTTACCAACTTTTTATTTTGGTCACTAACTTTTATCTTTTGTCATTTTATCACTTAGTTAGCCTTATGCCAAAACCTTAGTACTAAATGACCCTTATATAACTTAGTAAATTTTTCAGGATATTACATCTGAGCTTAGATAAGTGTTTCAAACTTAATCTAAACTGCCACAACTTCTTCCAAACCCTTTTAATAGCAGCAAAACACGCTTCCACTCATCGATAATCAAACACTTGACTTGCCGATACGCGATCAAGTTTTCGAAGATTCTGCGACCTCTCAAAAAGCTAAAGGATTCGATTCCCCTACTTTACCCAAAAAAATAGAGGATTAATGCACTTCCATGCATCTCAAATCCCCAGCAACAACAAACACAACTTCGCCTTCCATAGATCCATTAGACGCCTATCTAAAATAACTGAAATCAACACCAAACTTCATCTAAACACAACCCATCCAAAACCTATTGATTTAAACATCTTAACAACATCAATTAACATCCAAAAACATTCTAAACACGTCCTCATACCTCCAGCAACACCACAACACCAAGATCCCATCAAAAAGCAACTATAAACATCCTAGAAAATTAGCAATTCACATAGTTTCGGGATTCCTTTTAATTAATCTCTACTTTTAACATTAAAACACATCTTGTAAGAGATCTAAATCAATTAGATTCCATACAAATTAGATACAAATCACTTTTTTATCTAATTTCCACGTAAAACTCAATTTAATTACCAAATCATGTTTGAATTATAATTCCATAACATAAATAAGTTGTAAAGGATCAAGAAGTAGGAATTTAAATAAAGAACCTTTAATTAGAGGAGAGAAACGAAAATCACCTCTAATTGCTGATTTCTCCCTTAATTGGCAATGATTGGTTGAAATCCAAATAGATTTTGATGCAAGAATAAAAGGAATCCAGTAGGAAATCAAAAAGGACATAAAAAAGAATGATTCCTGGAAATTTTGGAAAGATTTTGATAGTTTGACTGCTGAGAAAGCTGAGAGAAAAGTTGTATCAAAGTTAGTTACGAAAGAAAGTAATTTTGTGAAAATAAAATCCTTTTATTAAATCTATTTCCTTTTAATATTAAAACTAATTAAAAACAATTTAAAATAGCCTAAATTAAGGGAAATCTGATGGAAAAGTTTGGGTAAATAGCTCCTTAAAGATTCTAAGTCTTGACTCTTTTATGATTTAGTCACCAAAACAGTTTTGAAAAGTTTACATTTTAGTCACCGGACCAAAATATCCCAAAATCATATTTAATTCCTTCAAATTGAATTTACCAAAACCTTTAAAATATTAATTAAATATTTCTTGAATTTTTTCCATATTTTATTATGACCCAAAACTATTTGTTAATATTTAATTCCCGAAACTAACTCGAATTGCCTAATCCGGTTCTCTCGAATCATCTAATCGATCTGTCTAATATCTAGGCCCAAATTTAGGGTGTTACATTATAATTATCTATTTTTACAAATTGGTCCTTAAGAGGCTATTCTTTGCAATTGGATGTCAATTCGACGCCCAATTGGGTTGTAATCTTCACCGCCGCCAGCATGATCACCTTAAGACTAATAAGGCATTTAGATAAGATAAAACAAAAAAGGATTGTTTTTCTAAGGAAATCTCTCGAGTTTGTTTTAGCAAACCCAATGTAGCTCGCTTAGTTTGGTCTTGCATCTAGGCCGGGCCAAGGGGTTATATTTGGTAGTATCAGAGCCAGGTTGAGATTATTGGGAGGTGGGTTATGGTTGTTTGGTTGATTGTTGATACATGAATCTATTGATTGACATGCACGATGCTTGATTTTGTCTGATTATGGTTGGAATGTGATATGTTGGGGTATAAGCTTGGGTACACATTGCCTTATTACTACTAGTGCAAAATGGTTTTGTTTTGAAACATGTGCGACTTGGATTCTTGCTACAAGTTGGCCTAATTATTTTGTTTTATTGCATTATCATGTTTTAGACTCATATTTTTCGCAAAATGGGACCGAGTCGAGAGACCAGAGCTTATATAGGGAGTGTTGTTGATGGACAAAATGATGAATTGTCTCCTCCTCCACCGATTCCCCCTATTGGTGCTGGAGTCGAGGGTGGTGCACCTCAGGCACCGCAAGGACCAGTTTTTAGAGATATGACACCGTTAATCCAGGCAATGACTGGATTTTTTTAGGCTGCCATAGCTGGGGTGCAAGTACCTACACCAGCGCTTGTAGCTATTAATACCGGGCTACCGTTGGAGCGTCTACGTAGCTTGGGTGGTACTGAGTTTAGAGGTTTGGCTCCTGAGGCAACAAGGGAGTGGTTTGCTAGCACAGAGAAAATCCTTGGTCAGTTAAACTGTATGGATGTCCGTAAGCTGGGTTGCATAGTATCGTTGCTTCATGGAGATGCTTATAGTTGGTGGACGACTGCTATCGCGGGTATGGCTTCCACTGATGTGATGTGAGAGTTCTTCAGTAACACCCTAACCAGTATTCTATATCCCTTACTAATTAGAGTATCACATAAAGAATATACCAACGTGTCACATTAATATTTATAAGAAAAATTATAATTTATCTATTTTACCATTTATCGCGTAGAATCATATTTCAAATTTTTATCCCATCGAATAAAGTCCAATTTTAGGCAGCATCTTAATAGTTCTTATCTATGATATATTATAAGGAATATAACTGCCTAAAATAAAAATCTACTCGATTACTCCATTTAACCTTTTTTAATCATTACCCGATTTTAAATATAATATAACTACTCATCATTTATTATAAACATTAATTAGTTTATATGTTATCACAAACCATGTGTAAACTAGTATAAAACATACTAACTTTAACATATACATGCCTCTAGTATTATAAAAACACATCAAAAGATGTTATTACTGATACCATGATTATATTCCTGATAAGTAGGATGCCAGCTCCTTACTCTAGTTACTGCTTTTTACCTACGCGTGAAAACCATCACACGCTAAGTATACACTTAGTGAGGCAATAATAATATCCAGTGCAATATAACATAACTATAACTAACATGTAATAATATTCATGCATTTTGAATCGCTAGATATGTATTACCATCATGTTAATCATATATCAACATAATATAAACCGAGTATAATTTTCTTACCAACATACTTGCCACAACTTTGAGAGTTTATAAACTCTTTCACCTGATTATCAATTATATACCAATAAACCATAGTCCAAATATAAACCTATGAGGACCCTGGGTACACGAGTCAAAACCGCACATAAGGTTGGGCTAACCATCCGCACATAAGGTTGTGCTAACCATATACACTAAGTGTCCTTTATATACACTATAATGCTAAATCGAGTATGCAACATGCTGCTGGACTCTATGGTATGCCAACTATACCCTATCCCTCATTAACATACTTGGGCATATATTTCATATTTGTTTCATCCATGGAAATGTATATCAACATAATTTAACATTGGGTAGTTCATACCCAAAATAACATTCATAATATAACATCATATATAACTAGTGATCTATGCAATATGTTCAACCTTTGACATATTTAAAACTTGTCAATATATGATCAACGACATAAATAAGGTAGACTATCGCAAGTCTTCCTAATAATGTATAAAACATCCATATATCATGTTATGTATGCATTGCACTCACCTGGTGCCTCACTAGTAACCTTACTGTTGATTCTAACTTTACTCTTGAACTTTTTCATTATCTTTAAACTTGCTCGTATTATGATCTTGATCTTGATCACGATCTATAAAGTCATCATTTACCAAACACATACAATTCAAAGCATATGCTAGTATCATTCTAACATAGGCACATACTAGGAATGAAATTCCTAAAAATACTTTCGATGTTCAATCGATACTAATTCCATTTTATAACATCAGTTTTAACCATAAAATGAATTCTTTTGGAATTCATCTCAATATTTCCAAATTATTCAAAATGGCCCCCTTGCCATTAAACTTCAAATTCCATCACTTAACAACATAGTTAAGCATTCCAATAATACATTCAAGCTTAACACATTGACTTCTAGTTAATTATCATTTCAATATCAACTATCACTTAATATGCTAATTAGTCCTCGACACATTACAAACTTCCAAATTGGTCCAAACAACATCGTAAACCTTGTAGAATCATTCTTACATCATTTCTAGCCTTAGGTAAATTTTCCATAATTTTTCTCTAATATCCTCCCTAAGGCCGAATATGAAAGGTCACTATATTCAAAATTTCCAACTTGATTCAAGCATGAATTCAACTTATAAATCTCATTTCCAAGCTTCTATAATTATTCCCATTTCAAAATCAATCCAATTTCCAACTTCATATCAAAACCCTGTTAACCAAATTAGGATTTAACTATTTTCAAGTAGTTTCAATCATCATACAAGCTTGGATATGATTCAATAACAACAACTTCATCAAAATCTAATATTAAATCATCAAAATTAAACATCCCCTTTACTCATGAAACTAAGGTTTCAAGCAAGGAAAACATGAATAAATAGTACCAAAAGATAGAGAATTTCATGTAGATTAATTCCATGTTTCATGTTTTCATCCAAAATCCAACTAAATTAGCTTGAAAATTCAAAAGAATTTTTTCTCTTACATTGGAGGGTTTCGAACAAGAGGAGGATTATGAAGAAAATTCTTGACTTTTCTATTCCTTTAGCTTAAGGCCATTTGTCATATTTTATAAAGAATTAAATTAAAAAATTCATTTTATGACAAAATGACCATTTTGCCCTTGTAATCCAATGTTCCACAACTTGCCTCATGTCAATCTACTCATCCAATGGTCAAAAAATAAGCCAAGAAGTTAGTGATTACCAACTTTGCCCTTGAAATCTTCCAAAATTACGATCTTACCATTTTTCATCCAATGACTCATATTTAACATGGAAAATCTTCTTTAAATCCAATGGTCGATGTTAAATCCTACCATTTTAAGACATGGAAATGACATTTTAACCTTTCTTTATCATTTTTCAAAATATCATAAATTTTTGATCCGATCCAATCATCCGAATATTTTTTTAAACTTTACCACTTTATAGCCACTAATACAAACTCCGTACGAAAAATATGGGTAACACAAAAAGATCACTCTCGGGGGTAAACTATTCATTTAAGGGACTAAAATACTTAACTTTTAAAAATTACAATTTAGTACCTGAACTTTTCCTAAGTTTATACTTTAGCCACCAAACTTTCATTTTATTCATTTTGGTCACTACCCAAAATTTTAAGGTATTACATCTTTTGTTCCATTTTTCAAAAGAAGAATTTGGATCCTATTATCAGGATGTGAAGAAAAGGGAGTTCATGGCTTTGGAGCAGGGAAACATGTCGGTGTCTGAGTATGAGATTCAATTTGTCATGTTGAGCCAGTATGCTCCCGAGCTGGTTCCTAATGAGCGTCAGCGGTGTGAACGTTTCGGTATGGGTTGTTTAAGGAGGTGAAGATGTACATGCTGGCTATAGATTATGTAACACCCTGAAAATGGGCCTAGATGTGAATCGTGTTGGACCGAAGGTTCGAGGGAACCGGTTTAGGCAATTCAAATAATTTTGGGAAAGTAAGTTAAAAATTAATTTTTGAGGTAAAATAAAATATGGAAAAATGCTCTAAATTACTTAATTAATATTTTAAGTAAATTGGTGAAGTCAATTTGAGGAAATTAAATCTAATTTTTGGACATTTAAGTCTAGTGACTAAATTGAAAGATTTCAAAAGTATTTTTGGTGACTAAATCAAAAAAGGATCAAAACATAGAATCTTTAAGGAGCTATTTGACCATTCTTTTTCTACATATTTCTCTCTTAATTAAGGCTATTTTTAAAGTATTTTAAAAGGTTTAATAGTTGGATAAATGAGGTTTTAATTAAAAAGATCTTTATTTTCTAAAAACAATTTCTCACGTAACTACTTTTCTCAAAAAATTTTCTCTCAACTTTATCAGCAACCAAACTGAGATTTCTACTTCTAAATCTCTAGGAATCAATCTTTATTGATTTCCTTTTAGATTTATATTTGATTTCTTCAAATACCTTAGCAAATTCTCTTTGGATTTCATCAAAGCTTGGCCAATTAAGGAGAAATCAGCAATTAGGGGTGATTTCATTTCTCTCATGTAATTAAAGGTTCTTCAATGAAATTCCCAAGTTCTTGATCCTTTGTTGTTGATTTATATTATGGAATTGTGATTTAAACATTTATTTGTTAATTTAATTGAGTTTTCTTGGAAAATTAACGGAAGATGAATTGGATCTGTTTTGGTGATGGATTTAATTGCTTTACATCTTAAATTAGATGCGTTTTAATTTTGAAAGGATTGATTAATCAATGGGATCTCGAAACTATAAGGATTGCTAGCTTTTTAGGTTGTTTATAGTTGGTTTAAGGACGTTATTAGGTTGTTGTTGGATGTTAATTGATGTTAGTAATGTGTTAGAATCATTAGATCTTGGCGGGGCTTTGTTTGAGTAAGGTTTGGTGGTGTTCTTGTGGGTTTTAGGAGGGTGTTCGGTTGATTCTTGTGAGCTGTTGTTGAGTTTGTTGGTTGCTGGAAGGTTTTGATACAGAGATGTGTTTTAATCCTCTATTTTTGATCGGGTAAAACAGGGAAGCTGAATCCTTTACCTATCGAAGAAGGCAAGGGAGTTGCGGGAGGTTTGATTCGCGTATCGGCAATCGAGCGTTGTGTTGTTGGTGAGTGGAAAAGTATTTTATTGTTGTTAATAGGTTTAGAAAGGGTGTTGAGGGAGTTTAGATAAGGTTTGACACACCTATCTAAGCTTGGAAGTAAGTATTAATTGAGCTATCTCTCGTTTTCGGTATTTTAAAATGAAATCTCATGCATATGTTTATAATTTTATTACTCTATGTATTATGCACATTTTGAAAGTGAAAGATGATGAAAATAATCTTTAATGATGACTCTTGAGAATAGCATATGATTTATGCAAGTGTTTTGAGATTATGGAAATACATGGTTTAATGTATTTGTGTTGGAATGATTTGATGCATATGTAAGTGGTTGTGTTTAAAATGTTATCGGATATAGTTGACCGGTCATAGGATTGAAAGTGTACTACAAAAAGTTGCCTCATGTGTGTCGAGGGGTGTTAAAGTGTCTGTAATCTCCACCATGAGAATCGCAGCAGCTAAGGTGGGTAAATGTTGCATTTTCTCCTGCTGGTGGATTAATACATCCAAAAGGTGGGTAAATGTTCTGTTACTCTGGTTTGAACTGTTGAGGAGGGCAAGTGTGCTGTTACTCTGGTTGAGGTATGTATGTGAAGTGGTTGTGTGAACCACTTGAGAATCTGTGTATCCGATGTGTTTTATGAAATGTAAGGTTGCTGGTTTTGAGTCACTTGAAAGCCAATATATGAGATTCTGTATCATGAGAAATGGATTATTTTGTATAATATGATTTATACATGTGTTGCTCTTTAAGCTTGTTATAAAGGTGTTGTGGTGTGAAGCTTAAATTAAGGTAGAAATTGATTCCATGATACATGTGTAGAAAATGATTTAAATGTGCGTATTTTGAGATGACATGAGAAGCACGAGATGTTTTACCAAGAGATGTTTGCATGTGATTTGAGCTAAATGGTTTTAAATGCATTGATGAGAGTTTTGTAGTTTCCCTTACTAAGTTTAATGCTTATGCTCTCTTTACCTCATCAATGCAGAGAAATAGCTTTCTCAGTCAGCACACGAGCGAGGAAGGATCCAAGGATTTGATACCTTTCAAAGTATGGTTTTAATACGTTCTAAGTAGTAATAAGAAGGCAATGTGACCAAAGGGTTTTGGGAGTTGTGTTTTGAGATACTCCCTGATGTAATAGTTTGGATTATTGTTTTGGACTTGCATGATGCCTTTTACTTGTGTTTGAGGGGTTTGGGAAACTTTAAGCATGCTTGGGTAGAGTCATGCCCATGAGGAATGTTTGAGTATGCCATGCATGGAGTGTCCTCTTGTTATGTTGCTACGGGTGATGGATTATTGTCTATGATGCTATATGATGTTTATAGGTTGAATTAAGGGAGTTAGATTGAGCCAAAGTGTCATATGTTGGACCTAGAGGTCATTACAGGTCTCACCGTACCGGTACGGTACCTCAGGTGTCGGTACACGAGGACCTATATAGGCTCAAATGGTGCAAATTTGCCTTACTGTACCGATATAACTGGTAACCGTATCGGTACGCGTAATTATGAAATAGGGAGGGTTTCGGTACGCGAGTCACTATTTCGGTACGGTCCTTAACTACTGGAATCCAGTCTTTTGAAATTACACAAGCTTTACCGATACGCTTGAGGACCATATCGGTAAACAAATGCTCTTTAGAACTGTATCTATACTGTGGACACCTGTACCGAAACACTAGACGTTATTTTTGTTGGAAATGCTGCTTAATGTTTGAATCTTTGCATTTTGGTCTCTATTTCTTATTTATACAATTAAGTGAGTTTGAATGATCAATTTGAGTGGTGATTTAATTTGAGGATCAGTAACTTTAATTTTGTGAAAGCTCATAAAAATATAAAAAATTATGTTTTGGTCCCTAGAATGCGGTTTCGAGCAATTGGATGTCGAAATGGTGCCCGATTGAGTTGAGATTTTAACCATGACTTATATGCACACCATAAGACCTAAAAATGCATCTAGAAAGATAAAAGGAAAAATATTGGATTAGTTCGAATGTATTTTCATCGGGGTTTATTTCGATAAATCCTAATATAGCTCGCTCAATTTGGTCTTGCGACTAGACCGGGTCAAGGGGGTTACATTTGGTGGTATCAGAGCCAGGTTATAATTGTTGGGAGATGGGTTATGGTTGGTTGTATGCTTGAATATGTTGTTTGAAATGCACGGTGATTGAATTTGAGGAATTTTACCTGATATGTGTAAGTTTGGGAGTTAAACCTTGGGACACATTGCCTTATTGCTACTTGAGTCAAAAGATTTTGTTTTTTAAACAAGAGTGACTTGGATTCTCGCTGTGAACTGGCCTAATTGTTTTGTTTTGCATTATCATGTTTAGACTCATATTGTCGAGTATGGGACCAACACGAGAGATGAGAGCTCACATGGGTAGTGTTGTGGATACGCGTGATAAAGAGTTGCCTCCTCCTCCACCGATTCCTCCTACTAGAGTTGGAGTAGAGGGAGGTGTGCCTCAGGCACCACATGTACCTATTTTTGGTGATATAGCATTGTTGGTGCAAGCGATGATGAGAGCTTTCTAGGTGGCCATGGCTAGAGTGCATGTACCTGCACCTGCGCCTACAGTTGTTAACATCGGGTTACCTTTGGAGCGTTTGCGTAGCCTGGATGGTGTTGAGTTTAGAGGTTTCGTTCCTGAAATAGCTGAGGAATGGTTTGCGGGTATAGAAAGGATCATTGGCCAAATGGAATGTACTGATGTACTTAAGTTGGGATGTATCGTATCGTTGCGAGTACAGTGTTGACTTTCCGTATCGATATGCCCTTTGACATACCAATACGCCATGTTGACCAACATTGACTATACCCAAATATGCAATACCGTATCGATATGCCATCACCCTAGTCTGTAATGATAGATTTTATCCAGTTTTAATCGAATTAGACCTATCAAACAATGTCCAAATGCAATGAAACTTTACCAGCAACTTAAAATCATAATAATCTACCAACATGTCAAATTTCATGATCATGTGAATCCATTTACTATGTTTCCACCTTTTTAGCCAAATATGCATATTTAGTCCTGTTTAATAAAACATTTAAAGGTCATTTAGGGCCCTTAAGGCTTATATATACCATAAGCAAAATACACATATCAAAAGGACTAAAAGCAACTAGTTTAAGTATATTGCCACCATTCTAGGAGTTCATAGGGTCGATATACTTTACTTTAGGCTGGTAGTGACTTACCAAAAACTTTCTCCGATTTTGATCTCAAACTCTAAACTTCTGAACCTAAAATGCATAGAAAATGAATGCATTAGGCATACTTTTCCTAGTGAGGTAGTCACAATCAAGTAAGAATATGCAACATAGGATCCAATGCATGAGTAGTCAATATTTTCATGGCATTTCATCAATATTCATTATCAAAGCATAATTCCAATTTCAATGATTCGTTTACCCATTATCAATAGTTCAATAGACCAATAATAACCCTTGGATCGATCCAGATAGTGGATATGCAAATTCCTTTGCCTCGCTAATTCAATAATGGTTTAATCACTCCACCTCACCAAATGACAAACACAACACCCCTTTGCCTCGCCAATGTAAAGGTCGTAGCCCAAGGACCTTAATCCACCCGTACCAAAGAGCTCATAAATCCTATGGCATGCCAATTGTATCCAAAGTCCACTCAAATCCAAGGTCCATTACTTTAAGCCAATATTTAGCATAATATCAATGGCAGCAACCCAATAATCTCAATGACAATAAGTTGACCCTTAGGTCCATTTCAATGGTCCGGTGAGTTCGATAGTAAGGTTTAGCCAATAACAATATATTTAGCATTTCAATAGCAATAATAATAGTTCAATAATTAATTTCCAGTTATCAATAGCAATACAATAATTTTCTCAATGGCATGTCAATGGTCAATATTCAATGATTTGATTGCAATGTTCAATGCTTGATAGTTCAATGACAATGTTCAATACTCGATAGTTCAATGACAATGTTTAATACTCGATGTTTCAATAAGGATGCTTACTGGAGCTTACCAATACACCTTCAAAAAGGGGTTCGATAAAATGACCTTATGATCAATGTTAGCAATAGGATATTCAATGAAAATGAAACCGTGAAAGACTCCTAGCCTAGTCCTGAGACTCTGATCACACTCACCTTAAATCTTGAAGCTTTCAAGACTATCAGATAATGACTCCTTTATTCCTAGCCTTCGATGGAGATGATGGACTAGATTTCTCCAATTCTTAAGCTAGGTGACCACAAAAGGAGGTCATTAGAATCGATACTATGGAATCAAAATCAACATAACAATATCGAGATCAATTCCTAGGCTCATAATAGCTATTAGCCATTGGATATTGAATTTAACATAGGTACCCAATAGCTTTAGCTTGAAATTAAGCATCCACAATCCAAGGAAATTAACAATTGATAAAGGGTTTTGTAACCCCCTAAATTTAACCTAATTGCTTAGGTTATGAAACAAAATTATTATTTAATAATAATGATTATCGTAAAATAACTCAGTTAATGATGAATCTCAAACATTAAAATATATCATGAAAATTCAATAAAAATATCCAAATTAAATCCATAAATGCATGTTGAAACAAAATCCCAATGTAAATGTCCCAAATGTCCGAATTACAAAATGCTCCAAAATATGTTGAAACATTAATCTGAATAATTGAAAAAGAGTTCATACTAAATAAGAAAATATCTGAGTAAAATACGAGAAGCTCTAAGTACCGAGTCACCTAATCAATCTGAGTATCTGAAAGAAGAACTAAGGGGGGTGTAAGCTAAAAAGCTTAGTGTGTCTCGAAAGTGCAAGCAACACAAAAACAAAATAGTATTTTTACATTCTGATAAAGGCTTTTCTGAATGCATAATAAATTAGATAAATCCAAAACATAAAGTTATGATTTCTGATGCATGACTCAATACCCGACTATTTGATATAATACAGAGTGGAGGTTGCCCTCGCTAGAGTGGAGGTTTCCCTCGCTATAGTGGAGGTTTCCCTTTTTTGAACACAATTCCGATCCCATGACTCATAATATGTGTAACGCCCCAGTTTTAGGGCTTAGCGGTTAGGTGGTTTATTAGACGGTTCGGTGGATCGGAGTAGAGATTCGAGTCGATTTTGGGATCGTATATTTTTGGTGTTGGGAAAATTATGGAAAATGCTTAAAAATCATTATTAATTATGTATTTAATAATGGTAGAATCAATTTTGAAAAATGGGTTTTTGAAGATGGACATTTTGGTTAGGGACCAAAATGAAAGTTTTGAAATCTGTGATTTTCTAGTGACAAAAATGAAAAGGGTCAAATACTTAGAATCTTTAAGGAGCTATTTTACCAATTGGTTTCTTATGATTTCTCCCTTGATTTGACTTATTTTAACATGTGTCTTAATTAATAATTAAAGAGGATTTTGTTAAAAAGTTAGTTATCTTTTTCAAAACAAAAATCACGTCATTTTCTCTCAACTTTTTCTATCCATTCTCTCCTTAGCCAAACACAGTTTTTCATCAAATTTCCAGAGGTGAGGTGGATTCTAACTTGATTTTAATGTTTCAAATTGTTTTATAAAGATTATTAATACAAAATCTTACAATAATCTTGTGTTTTCTTAGCTTTTCACAAATCGATTGAGGGGGGGAAACTTCACAATAGGGGTAAGGTCTGAGATCTCCTCTATTGCATGGTTCTTTATTGAAATTCCCAAGCATTTGATCCTTGTTTTTGTGTTTCTAATCTGATTTTGATGATTTTCTAATGTTTAATTAAGTTATTCGGTGAAAATGAGTTGATTCGCGAATTGGATCTGATTTCCAGTAAGTAAGGTTGCTTTGATTCATATTTTTTATGTTTAATAATGTTGATAAGTGATTTTTATCAATGGAATCCCGAAACTTAAGAATCTCTACTTGTTTAGGTTGTTAGTTTTGAGGTTTTGTGGTGTTTATATGGTTGTAAGGTTGCTGGAGGTGGTAGGTTGTTTTGAATCTGTTTTTAGATGTGTTTTGGTGTTAAAAGTGATGTTAGTTTGATAGATGTTGGCTGGGTTGTGAATCGAAGTGTTTTGGTTGTTGTGGAGGTTTTGTGAGAATTCGAGAAGGATTGTGGTTGCTGTGTTTAGAATGAATTATGATGCATTAATCTTCTGTTGTTTTGTGGTAAAAATAGGGGAGGTTGATCTGAAAGTGATTGGAGAAGTGTTGGAGGCTTCAGATACTTGATTTTGCGTCGGTGAATCGAGGTTTTGCATATCGGTGAATGAAAATGTGGTTTAAAGTGTTTTGATGTTTTGGGAACAAAGTTTGGGAGTTATGGTAGAGCTTGAAATGCTTACCTAGACTCTAAAGTAAGTATAAAGTGGTTTTCTCTCTCGACGTGCTAGTTTAAAATGGTTTTATGCACTTGTTTTAATTTACATGTTACTTACTGTTTAAGCGTGTTTTAAAGTATTTGATATACTAGTTTTAAGCATGAAATGCTGAAGGATGCATATGGTAAGTGATCCTTGTAAGTATGTGGTTTATACTTGTGGTTTAAAGCATGGTTGTTGCTTTGGAAAAGTGTTTTGGTTAATGCTTGTTTAAAATAGTGAGGTAAATGTTAAAATAGTTAATTATATTTACAAGTGATGTGGTTTTAAAATTGTTATCGGATATAGTTGGCCGTCCATAGGATTGAGTACAATGTAAATAAGTTGCCTTGGATGTTGAGGGGTTTATACGGCGTACCGAATACTCCATCCAAGTACACTAATGGTAGAGGGGTTAAACAATACCGAATACTCCCGTTAGTGGATTGAGCGTCTAACCGATGATTGGGGTGGATGTCCCCGTGGGTTGTTATTGTACCTGATTGTTAATGTACCGCAATTGTGATTGTATCACTATTCCGGTTGAGATGGCTTGAAGTGTTGGGTTAACACTTGTTTAATCCGTGTATCCGATGAACTCTTTTGTTATTGAACTTGTTAATGATCACTTGGAAGCCAATATAATTGTTAATGTATCATTAATATGTTTAAGTTGTATAATGTGGTTTATACATGTTTCTCCTTAAGCTTTGCATTTTGTAGTAATGCATGGGAAGGCTTAAGTGGAGGGTTAGCAATGTGATTTGCTGTTGTTTAATGATACATGTAGCATATGGTTTAATATGCTGGTTTTAAATGAGGTGAAGTGCATGTTTTAAAAGGGGCATGATGATGATGTTTTTAAGGATGATGTTATGTAAATGGTTTTAAATGCATTGATGGTGTTTTTTTAGCACTCCTCACTAAGCCTTGTGTGCTTACGCTCTCGTTGTCCACCAATGTAGATAATTGAGGTCTTGGAAGGCAGCAAGAAGTAAGAGGATCTTGGCAAGACTTGTTACAAACGTATATTAAAGACTAGACTATAATGAATAAGGGCAATGGGGTACTTGTTGTGTTTTGGGAGATGTGTTATGTTGAACTACCTATTTGAGCATGTTTCTTTAGTTGCTCTTGGGTTGTAAATGGCCTTTAAGGTTTGATTTTGGTGCTGGTTTATCTTTTGGGTATGTTGCTTGGATGCAAGTTAGGAAGCATACCTATAGATTTCCTTTTGAAGTATGAAGCCTTGTGGTGTTGTTAAAGTTGTGTTGTTAGTTGACTTGTGATATGTCTTGCATGTTGGTATTGTGTTTAAAGCATGTTGGATTGATTAGAGTATATTATTGGGATAAAAAACTAGCAAAATATGGCATTACAAGCCTAGGTGTATCGATACGCGGGGGACCGTATCGATACGGCTAGGCAAATTCAGGCTTGAGAGATCGGTACAAGTACTGTGTGTTTCGATACGCCTAGAAAAATTTGGTCAGGCGTACAGATACAGGTATGGATGTTTCGGGACGAGTTTTAGCCTTTGGAATTCACTTTTTCAATTTGAACTCGCGTATCGAAACACCTAAGGAGCCGTATCGGTATGGTTTGTAACATTTCAAAAGTTAGGTAATACCGTTAGGCGTATTGATACGCAAGGTGGTTTACCGAAACAAGGTATTTTAAACCGTATCGATGCGGGCTTACCTATATCGGTACAAAAAGCTAATTTTTTGTAAATGACTTTCGAGTAGTTTGGGCGTTCTTGCAATTTAGTCCCTGAATCTTGCCAATGCAAATGTATGTGGTAGAATGATCTGATTGAGCTGAAATTTGAGATAAAGGTTTGGAATCTGACTAACCTAAAAATGAGTTTTAATCCTGAAATTTTCTGTATTTGCAATTTGGTCCCTATTTTGCAAATATGATCAATTGGATGTCAAATTGATGCCCGATTGAGTTGGGGCACCTATTGTCTGTATGAACATGTAGGGTTAATAATTGGCATCTAGATAAGATAAAAGAAAAAAATGGATCGGGTTTGGTTGAATCTCTTCGGTTTGCTATGGCAAACCTAATGTAGCCTCTTTGGTTCGGTTGGGCATTTAGGCCGGGTCAAGGGGGTTACATTTGTTGGTATTAGATCCAGGTTTGGTTCATTTGAGAGGTTGTTGTGCTGTTGCCATGTTTATTTGCACGATGATTGTTATATGTACGCTAATTATTATGCACAGTGATTGGTATATGAATGTTGGTGGTCGTATGCTATGTTGGGGATGTTTTGGGGTACCCATTGCCTTATTATTATAGTCTGGAAAGTTTTGATTTTTGAAACGAAAGTCTTGGATCCTTGCTGGAGGCTGGCCTGACTGTTTTTTTTTAAATGATTATCATGCCTTAGATATATTTTAGCACGATGGGACCAAGGAGAAAGTTGCGATCTAGTGCGATTGCTGTTGCCATTGGGCAGGATGATGAAGGAGAAGTTGTACCTCCTAGAGGGTTGCCACTACCCCTACCTAATCCACCTGAGGGAGTGGAGCAAGTACCATCTGTGACAGTTGGGCCAGGGATGGGTGATATGGCACCGTTGATACATGCCATGACCAGTGCGTTTTAGGTAGCAGTTGCGGGTGTTCGTGTGCCAGCACCATCGGTTGAGGGGCAAGGTTTGCCGCTTGAGCGTCTTTTTAGTTTGGGCAGAGTTGAGTTTCGAGGTTTGTTGCCTGAGGCTTTTGAGGGCTGGTTGGCCAATACTGAGAGGATATTAGGCCAGATGGGGTGTACCAATGCTCGTAAGCTGGGTTGTGCTGTCTCCCTACTATAGGGTAATGCTTATGCATGGTGGACTACCATGATATCCGATATGGCGATGGATGATGTGACCTGGGAGTTCTTATGTGAAGCTTTCCAGAAGAAGTTTTTGGGAGTCCGATATCAGAACGAGAAGAAGCGTGAGTTTATGGCTTTGGTCCATGGCAGTATGTTTGTTGCGGAATATGAGGTGCATTTCGTGAGATGGAGTCGGTATGCACTTGAGTTGGTTTTTGACGAGCGTACTCGATGTGATCGTTTCTGATATGGGCTTGTTCAGGATGTTATGACATACATGCTTGCTGTTGATTATACTGGCTTTGATGTGTTCGTTTCACGAGCTAAGGATGTAGAGCATAATTTGGGTTTGGCTTCTGGATTGCGAGGTTCTAGCTCGGGTAAGAGAGCTATTGATTCAGGTTATAGCGATGGTCAGGCTAAGAGACACCGTGACAAGAGGTTTCGCCCAGAGTCGAGGCATGGTGGAGGTGTTGTAGGACGTGGAGTCTAGGGGCAGGGTGCCCAAGTTAGAGCCCCGTTTAGCACTTGTTAGGTTTGTGGATCCTTAGATCATTTGAGGCGAGATTGCCCGCATTTGGCAAGGGAGGGTCAGGCACCTGTGCCTGTGGTGGCTAATGCTTGTTGGAGTTGTGGGTCAGGCGACCATCAGAGGCGTGATTGTCTGTTGTTGGCTCGAGGTGGGTAGGGTGCTGCACCTATTGTTGCTCCGCATTGTGGTCGTGGCCGCAAACCGTTTCAGCATCGGGATGGTGGACAGAGAACTGTATCTCATACTGTTGCTATCCAGCCTGAGGGATGTGGATCGGCTAGGGTGTATGCGCACCGTGAGGGTCGCAATGACACTGATGTGATTGTAGGTACTTTTACCCTACAGTCTTCGTCGTTATATTCGTTGGTTGATTCTAGTTCTACTCATTCATACATTTTGAGTGAGCATGCTGAGCTGGTTGATATATCCGTTGAAATTCTTAATGTGGGTGTTAGGGTGACTAGTTCTCTTGGGGAGTCAGTCGTGGTTAGGAAGTTGTATCGTAGGTGTCCGCTGACGGTCCTGGGACATGTGTTTGTTGTGGACTTGATAGAGTTACCATTATATGGTTTTGATGTGATTTTGGGTATGGATTGGTTGACCGAAAATCGGGCTGTGGTGGATTTTGAGACCAAACGGATATCTTTGAGGTTGTCGGATGATTATGAGGTGGTGGTAGTTGGCGAGAATGCCAAGTTTTTTCTAGTGTTATTTCAGCTTTGGAAGAAAGACGAATGTTAGATTCAGGATGTCAGGATTATTTGGCCTATGCTATGAATCCTGGGTCAAAGGAGTTGAGGGTGGAGGATGTTCGCACTGTATGTGAGTATCTGGGTGTTTTTCAAAGGAATTTCCAGGGTTGCCACCTGACCGTGAGGTAGAGTTTGGCATCGAGGTCTTTAGAGGTACAGTACCGGTATCTATTGCTCGTACCGCATGGCTCCGAAGGAGCTAAAAACGTAGTTGCAGGAGTTTCTTAATCGTGGGTTCATTAGACCTAGTGTTTGACCGTGGGGAGCACCGGTGCTGTTTGTTAAGAAGAAAGATGGTACATTGCCGATGTGTATAGATTACCGACTGCTGAATAAGTTGAAAATAAAGAACAAGTATCCCTTATCGTGGATAGATGACCTGTTTGATCAGTTCAAGGGAGCTTCGATGTTTTCCAAAATAGATTTAAGGTCAGGGTACTACTAGTTAAAGGTGAAGGAGGTGGATGCGCCCAAAATATCTTTTCGTACAAGGTATGGGCATTACGAGTTTCTTGTGATGCCGTTTGGATTGACCAATGCTCCAGGGGCTTTTATGGACATGATGAACCATGTGTTTCATGAGTTTTTGAATCAGTTTGTGGTTGTGTTCATCGATGATATCCTTGTGTACTCTTATATTGAGGAGAATCATGATAGACATTTGAGAATTGTGCTTCAGACGCTGTTGGCTAATCAGCTTTATGCTAAGTTAAGCAAATGTGAGTTCTGGCCTAAGGAAGTTGTGTTTCTCGGACATGTGGTGTCGGCCAAAGGAATCCGTGTTGATCTGTATAAGGTTGAGGTTGTGATGAGTTGGAAGGAGCCTAAGTCTATGACGGAGGTTTGTTGGCTGAGTTGCAAGTGAAGCCATCCCTATCAAAGATGATTAATGAGAAGCAACGTATGATGGGAGTTGGTATCTCACGTGGAAGATATCAGGGATGGAAATCCTACGGATTTTCATTTCAACGATGATGGGGTGTTGTGTTTCAAAGGTCGAATTGTGGTGCTTGAGGATGAAGAGTTGAGGCATACTATTTTGACTGAGGCACACGCTAGTTCTTTTGCTATGCATCCCGGTAGTACTAAGATGTATCGAGGGTTGAAGGAGGAGTACTATTGGGTTGGACTGAAGAGGGATGAGGCTGATTTTGTTGCACGGTGTATGGTTTGTTAGCGGGTAAAGGCTGAGCATCAGTTCCCTTCCTGGTTGTTGCAACCGTTGAGGATACCAGAATGGAAGTGGGAAAGAATCACCATGGATTTTGTGTTTGGGCTGCCTTTGAGGTCGACCAAAAAGGGTTCCATTTGGGTGATTGTGGATCGGCTTACGAAGTGTGAGCATTTTGTGCCTGTGCATACTATGTATACCTTGGACAAGTTGGCTGAGTTGTACATCTATGAAATAGTGCGTTTGCACGGAGTGCCCAAATCTATAGTTTCAGATAAGGATCCGCGGTTCACTGCAAGGTTTTGGGTGAGTTTGCATCGTGCTTTAGGAACCCGGTTGAGTTTTAGTACCTCGTACCATCCTTAGTCTGATGGCCAATCGGAGCGCGTGATTCAGGTTCTCGAAGATATGCTAAGGTGTTGTGTTATTGAGTATCAGGGAACGTGGGAGAAGCAGTTGCCGTTGGTGGAGTTTGCCTACAATAACAGTTATCATGCTAGCATACAGATGGTACCTTATGAGGCGTTGTACGGTAGGAAGTGTCGTACGCCCATGTGTTGGGCAGAAGCGAGGGAAAAGTTTGTGTCGATTCCCAATGTTTTGAAAGGCGTGACTGAAAAGGTAAAGTTGATATGTGAGCGCCTAAAAGCGGCTGCAGATCGCCAGAAATCCTATGCGGATTTGAAGCGTAGGGATATAGAGTACGCTGTGGGTGATAAAGTGTTTTTGAAAGTGTCGCCCTGGAAAAAGGTGATGCATTTTGGGCGAAAAGGGAAGCTTAGCCCGAGGTTCATTGGATCATACGAGGTTGTTGAGCGTGTGGGTCCAGTTACGTACCGTTTGAGGTTACCTCCGGAGTTGGGAAAGATTCATGATGTGTTCCACGTTTCGGAGTTGCGGAGGTATAGGTCGGATCCATCGCATGTCATGCCGGTGGAAGAGATCGAGTTGAGACCATACCTATCTTATGATGAAGAACCAGTGGAAATTATTGATACCAGCAGTAAGGTGCTACGTGGCAAAACAGTCGAGCTGGTTAAGGTGTTGAGGGAGCACAACGGTGTTAAGGAAGCCTCGTGGGAACGTAAGTCGGATATGGTGAAACAATTTCCGCACTTGTTTCCTCCAGGTAGATTTCGAGGATGAAATTTCTTAAGTGGGGGAGAGTTGTAACGCCCCGGTTTTAGGGCTTAGCGGTTAAGTGGTTTATTAGACGGTTTAGTGGACCAAAGTAGAGATTCAAGTCGATTTTGGGATCGTATATTTTTGGTGTTGGAAAAATTATGGAAAATTATTAAAAATCATTATTAATTATGTATTTAATAATGGTGGAATCAATTTTGAAAAATGGGTTTTTGAAGATGGACATTTTCGTTAGGGACCAAAATAAAAGTTTTAAAAACTGTGATTTTCTAGTGACTAAAATGAAAAGGGTCAAATACTTAGAATCTTTAAGGAGCTATTTTACCAATTGGTTTCTGATGATTTCTCCCTTGATTTGACTTATTTTAACATGTGGTTTAATTAATAATTAAAGAGGATTTTGTTAAAAAGTTAGTTATCTTTTTCAAAACAAAAATCACGTCATTTTCTCTCAACTTTTTCTCTCCCTTCTCTCCTCAACCAAACACTCAGTTTTTCATCAAATTTCCAGAGGTGATGTGGATTCTAACTTGATTTTATTGTTTCAAATTGTTTTATAAAGATTGTTAATACAAAATCTTACAATAATCTTGTGTTTTCTTAGCTTTTCACAAATCAATTGAGGGAGAAACTTCACAATAGAGGTAAGGTCTGAGATCTCCCCTATTGTATGGTTCTTTATTGAAATTCCCAAGCATTTGATCCTTGTTTTTGTGTTTCTAATTTGATTTTGATGATCTTCCAATGTTTAATTGAGTTATTTGGGGAAAATGAGTTGATTCACGAATTGGATCTGATTTCTAGTAAGTAAGGTTGCTTTGATTCATATTTTGGATGTTTAATAATGTTGATAAGTGATTTTTGTCAATGAAATCCCAAAACTTAAGAATCTCTACTTGTTTAGGTTGTTAGTTTTGAGGTTTTGTGGTGTTTATATGGTTGTAAGGTTGCTGGAGGTGGTACGTTGTTTTGAATCTATTTTTTGATGTGTTTTGGTGTTAAAAGTGATTTTAGTTTGATAGATGTTGGCTGGGTTGTGAATCGAAGTGTTTTGGTTATGTTTTCGGCTGTTGTGGAGGGTTAATTGTGGAGGTTTTGTGTGAATCCGAGAAGGATTATGGTTGTTGTGTTTAGAATGCATTATGATGCATTAATCCTCTGTTGTTTTGTGGTAAAAATAGGGGTGGTTGATCCGGAAGTGATTGGAGAAGCGTTGGAGGCTTCAGATACTTGATTTCGTGTCGGCGAATTGAGGTTTCGCGTATCGGTGAGTAAAAACGTGGTTTAAAACGTTTTGATGTTTTGGGAACAGAGTTTGGGTGTTATGGTAGAGCTTGCAACGCTTACCTAGACTCGAAAGTAAGTATAAAGTGGTTTTCTCCCTTAGCGTGCTAGTTTGAAATGGCTTTATGCACTTGTTTTAATTTACATGTTACCTACTATTTAAGCGTGTTTTAAAGTATTTGATATACTAGTTTTAAGCATGAAATGCTGAAGGATGCACATGGTAAGTGATCCTTGTAAGTATGTGGTTTATACTTGTGTTTTAAAGCATGGTTGTTGCTTTGGAAAAGTGTTTTGGTTAATGCTTGTTTAAAACAGTGAGGTAAATGTTAAAATGGTTAATTATATTGGCAAGTGATGTGGTTTTAAAATTGTTATTGGATATAGTTGGCCGGTCATAGGATTGAGTGCACTATAAATAAGTCGCCTTGGATGTCGAGAGGTTTATACGGCGTACCGAATACTCCATCCAAGTACCCTAACGGTAGAGGGGTTAAATAGTACCGAATACTCCCATTAGCGGATTAAGCGTCTAACCGATGATTGTGTTTTAAAGCAATGTGATTTGTTGTTGTTTAATGATACATGTCGCATATGGTTTAATATGCGGGTTTTAAATGAGGTGAAGTGCATGTTTTAAAAGGGGCATGATGATGATGTTTTTTAGGATGATGTTATGTAAATGGTTTTAAATGCATTGATGGTGTTTGTTTTGAGCACTCCTTACTAAGCCTTGTTTGCTTAAGCTCTCGTTGCCCATCAATGTAGATAATTGAGGTCTTGGAAGGAAGCAAGAAGCAAGGGGATCTTGGCAAGACTTGTTACAAACGTATGTTAAAGACTAGACTATAATGAATAAGGGCAATGGGGTACGTGTTGTGTTTTGAGAGATGTGTTATGTTGAACTACCTGTTTGAACATGTTTCTTTAGTTGCTCTTGGGTTGTAAATGGCCTTTAAGGTTTGATTTTGGTGCTGGTTATCTTTTGGGTATGTTGCTTGGATGCAAGTTAGGAAGCATGCCTATAGATTTCCTTTTGATGCACGAAGCCTTGTGGTGTTGTTAAAGTTGTGTTGTTAGTTGACTTGTGATATGCCTTGCATGTTGGTATTGAGTTTAAAGCATGTTGGATTGATTAGAATATACTATTGGGATGAAAAACCAGCAAAATGTGGCATTACAGGCCCAGGCGTATCGATACGCGGGGGACCGTATCGATACGGCTAGCCAAATTCAGGCTTGAGGGATCTGTACATGTACTGTGTGTTTTGATACGCCTAGGAAAATTTGGCCAGGCGTACCGATACGGGTATGGGTGTTTCGGTATGATTTTTAGCCTCTGGAATTCACTTTTTCAATCCGAACCCGCGTATCGAAACACCTAAGGAGGCTTATCGGTACGGTTTGCAACATTTCAAAAGTTAGGTAATACCGTTAGGCGTATCGATACACAAGTTGGTGTACCAAAATGAGGTGTTTTAATCCGTATCGATACGGGCTTAGCTGTATCGGTACGAAAAGCTGATTTTCTATAAATGACTTTCGAGTAGTTTGGGCATCTTACAATTTAGTCCCTGAATCTTGCAAATGCAAATGTATGTGGTAGAATGATCGGATTGAGCTGAAATTTGAGATGATGGTTTGGAATCTTACTAATTAAATATGGGTAACCTAAAAATGAGTTTTAATCGTAAAATTTTATGTATTTGCAATTTGGTCCCTATTTTGCATATGCGATCTATTGGATGTCAAATTGATGCCCGATTGAGTTGGGGTTGCACCTGTTGTCTGTATGAACATGTAGGGTTAATAATTGGCATCCAGATAAGATAAAAGAAAAAAATGGACCGGGTTTGGTTGAATCTCTTCAGTTTGCTACGACAAACCTAATGTAGCCTATTCGATTCGGTTGGGCGTCTAGGCCGGGTCAAGGGGGTTACAATATGATTTGTAAAATCATAAATCCGAACTCTTACGAGTAACTCATTTCTAAAAATTTGATGCTTGATTTTAAAACACGATTTACTATGCCATGCATGATGTTTTCAAAACATTCTTAAATCACAGTTAATCAGACAATAAATCAAACAAGATATAGAACATTATTTTACAAAATATAACACGGTAAGGAACACACAAATATATGGCACAGGAAGAGAACACACCTTAGCAAGCAGTAGCTTTAATGCCGAGAAGAACGCGCCTCACGCTGAAATCTAGCTGAATCTGAACCTACGATGATAACTCTATATTAATAACCATTTCTAACACTAAGTCACCACTAAAAACATAATAACTGAACTAAAGGCATACTCACGTAAAGGCCTCAAAAAACGTGTAGAATCGATCTGAAAAGAATGAGGTGGTAACTTATCAACCATAGAGACGATACCTAAACAAAATGGGCAACGAATTCGGACTCAGAACTCAAATAAGGTTAAGAGGAAGGTTGTCCGAATAAGTCAACTTTGGTTAATTCTGGTCAAAGGTCAAAGTCAATCCCGGTCAAACTGGTCAACTTTGGTCAAACTAGTCAACTTTGGTCAAAGTAGTCAACTTAGGTCAACTGGTCAAAGGTCCAAGTCAAAGTCAACTGGTCAATGCTGACATCATCCGATCAACGGGTCGAGTCGGGTCTGACTCAGTTTACATCAAAGCTGGTTCAGTTCGGACAGTTCACTTGGTGCGGTCTAATCTTGGGTTCGGATCACCATCCGATTCGGCCGGTTTGCATGGCCCGGTTCAGCTTGCTCCCAGATCGGGCTCCCCCCATGATTCTGGATCGGCCCAATAGCCCACTACTAAAATGGCTAAAATCTCTTGGCCAAAATCGATGGCCTAACTTACACAAGTGTTTTATCCCCCGAAATGCAATCTGATCTAGGGTTTATAGAACCCCCAAATGGACGGCGGTAGTAGAACAATGCGACTACAGAAGACAAACTACAAGGGCAAGGACGGTTGACGGCACACCTAACAGCAACTCAACTGAAACATCAAAAGGGAAAAGCAACGGTTCTCGACTTACCCACACTCGAACGAGAACTCAGGTGAAGGGCGGAGACAACAGCGACAACAAGACAAGGTTCGATGAAAAAGGACGACAAAATGATGAGGGTGGTGACGCTAATCCAAACCTTACATGAAAAGATGAGGGCAAGATGCGGCGAAAGAGACGGTGGCGTAAGGAAGCCGAATGGTTTCAATTTCATTTCTCACAAACGGCGACCAATAAGGAAAGACGGTGACATGAGGCTGGTTCATGAGGATGGGAGGAACACAACGGTGGGTGCGTTGTTAAACACCGACACCGATGATGTGCTTGTCAGAGCTTGATCAAAACACAATGGTGTGGGGGTTGGTTATTTTGGCAGAGAGAGAATTGTGGTTGTAACTTTCAAAATTAGTAGCTGAATAGACAAATAGGTTTAAAAGATGGTTATAACACTTATCAAATGGGTAAATCACAAGGGAAGCCATTGAACAATTTAGGGTTTGAATAATGACATCATACTTTTCCCAAATTACAACACGACCCCTAAATTTTCCAAAACTCTAAATTTACCCATTTAATCCTCACACTCAATTAGGGTTTTTGAATTAAAATTCCTTAAATTTCTAGGGTTCTGAATTAGGGATTTAAATTTTAGGGTTTCTTAATTTGGGATAATTTTTAGGGTGTTACAACTCTCCCTCCCTTAAAAGAAATTTTGTCCACGAAATTTTCAGACGTAACAACAGACTCCTAAATTAACTGACACATTCTTATTCTTCTCCATTCTAAATTTATAATCTATCATAACCAAAAGTAAGAACTGAACACATCAAAAAGTACTTGCTAAGCCATCATGCATATCATCATATCCAAAGTGAGGTCCGGTCAAATATATAGAATCTGGTTGTCTAGCCTCGAATCTAACTGATCCACCTCTCTGAGCATGTCTACCTCTACTAACAGTACCAGAAGCAGTTGACCTAAGCTGCCGTCTACCTCTGTGAGGTAATTGAACTGATGCATGTGCCTGACTCTACATGGATAAACCAGTAGGTGAACACGGACAATTCTTTAAGTAATGATCCTGAGAACCACATCTAAAACACGCTCTACTCATCAATTTGCACTTTCTGTTATGCTTTTTATTGCAATAACCACATAGAGAAATAGGTCGACGAACTTTTGAACTACCCAAACTACAAGACTGAATTGCTTGTACTGCAGGTCTCACATTTCGATGACTATGAGGAATAGACTCATCTCTAGGCCTCTTTCTAGACAAGTTGACAAAACTATGCTGAGCAGATGGGTCTGATTGCTTCCCGGCTTGACTAGCATTCAAAAGTTCCTCCTATTTCATGAGTGCAACTATCCTCTCAGCAGTCTTAGCTCGGCCAACTAGCTCGCTGAACACCTTATCATGATGTGTAGCAACTTTTCTCTGAAGCGGTAAATGAAGCCCACCCAAAAACCAATTACACTTATCTTTCTCGATCGCAACTAACACTGAAACATATTTGGCCAACCTCAAAAACTCTATCTCGTAGTCATTTATAGATATGTCATTCTGCTTTAGATTTATAAAATCGTTGCAACACTTTGCTAAGAACTTAGCTCCCACATATCGATCCTAAAATGCCTATTAGAAAACTCCCAAGTGACCCAACTAGATGCAACAATATCTACCACAGACTCCCACCAATTTTGTGCTTCACCCTCAACAAGTGATACAACGACCCTCAATTTCTAATTGACAGGGTAATCCATCTCAACAAACAAACGTTGCAACTTCTTTAGCCAATACTCAACATCAGCTAGATGTGTACCAGTTTTACCCTCAAACATTTTCATCCTAGAAGCTAAAATTTTTGTAGATATGGGTTTCCTCAAAACCTCTAACTGGCGGAGATAACACAACAACTCTCAGTGCACTGTGGCACTGTCTGGCTGAACTATTTCGATATCCTCAACATCATGCGAGTCATCACTCCAAATCTGATGTCCTCTCGTCGGCTTATCCTTATTATCCGATATTACATTTTGATTTTCTATTTGACCAACATAAGACATATGATCACTACCAGAAGCGGCGATACGACCATGGCCATGACCACTCACAAAGCTAGAACTCCTACGCGGTGGCATAGTAGGCTATCTACAAAAGGTAAGAGCCTAGAGTTAGATTCGGTACTGGAGTCTCAAATTTTAAAACAATTGAAAACTCTAAAGTCAAATCACATAGTATCATAATTTATATTTCAGAACCCAAAATATTTCAAATGCATGCAGAAGTGAAAATATTTTGAAAATAACTTTTGTGAGCCTCACAGTCCGAGGGTTGAACTAGGCTCTGATACCACTAAATGTAACCCCCTAAATTTAACCTAATTTCTTAGGTTAAATCTTGGGAGTTAAGTTTGAAAAATTTGTCCCTCAAGAAACGCATTTTAGGTTTACTTGTTTATGAAACAAAATTATTATTTAATAATAATGATTATCATAAAATAACCCAGTTAATGATGAATCTCGAACATTAAAATATATCATGAAAATTTAATAAAAATATCTGAATTAAATCCAAAAATGCCTATTGAAACAAAATCCCAATGTAAATGTCACAAATGTCCGAATTACAAAATGCTCCAAAATATGTTAAAACATTAATCTGAATAATTGAAAAAGAGTTCATACTGAATAATAAAATATCCGAGTAAAATGCGAGAAGCTCCAAGTACTGAGTCGCCTAATCAATCTGAGTATGGGTGTAAGCTAAAGAGCTTAGTGTGTCTCTAAAGTGCAAGCAACACAAAAACAAAACAATATTTTTACTTTCTAATAAAGGCTTTTCTGAATGCATAATAAATTCCATAAATCCAAAACATAAAGTTATGATGTTCGATGCATGACTCAATACTTGACTATCCGATTTCATAAAGAGTGGAGGTTGCCCTCGCTAGAGTAGAGGTTTCCTTCGCCAAAGTGGAGGTTTCCCTCACTTTTTTCGAACACAATTCCGATCCCATGACTCATGATACAATTTGTAAAATCATAAATTTGAACTCTTACGAGTAACTCATTTCTGAAAATCCGATGCTTGATTTTAAAACACGATTTACTATGCCATGCATGATGTTTTCAAAATATTCTCAAATCACAATCAATCAGACAATAAATCAAACAAGATATAAAACATCTTTTTACAGAATATAACACAGTAAGAAACAAAAAAATATATGGTACAGGAAGAGAACACACCTTAGCAAGCAGTAGCTCTAATGCCGAGAAGAACGCGCCTCACGCTCAAGTCTAGCTGAATCAGAACCTGCGTTGATAACTCTATATTAAAAACCATTTCTAACACTAAGTCACCACTAAAAACATAATAACTGAACTGAAGGCATACTCACGTAAAGGCATAGAATCGGTCTGAACAGAATGAGGTGGTAACTCATCAGCCTTAGAGCGATTCCTAAACACGGGAATAACTCAGGTTAATTCGGTACTCAATTTTTATGAAATTTCTAAGGTATAAATTAATTGTAATTAGTAAAATAGAGATTTCGGTTCGAATTAGAAAAACGGGCAATGAATTTGGACTCAGAACGTCGAATAAGGTTAAGAGGAATATTGTCATAAAAAAGTCAACATTGGTCAATTCTTGTCAAAGGTCAAAGTCAATATCAATCTCAGTCAAACTAGTCAACTGTAAAAGGTCAAAGTCAACTGGTCAACATTGGTCAAAGGTCCAAGTCGAAGATAAAGTCAACTGGTCAATTTGACGTCATTCGATCAATGCTGATATTATTCGGTCAACGGGTTGTGTCGGGTCGGGTTAACAATCAGGTCAGGTCCTGGTCAAGTTCAGGTAGGGTCAACGGTCTGGTCGGGTCTAACTCAGTTCATATCAAACTAGTTCGGTTCGGACGATTCACTTGGTGTGGTATGATCTTTGGTTTAGTTCACCATCCAATTTGGCCGGTTTGCATGGCCTGGTTCAGCTTGCTCCCAGATCGGGCTCCCCTCGATGATTCTGGATCATCCCAACAGCTCACTACTGAAATGGGAACAATATATTTGCCAAAACTGATGGCCCAACTCACACAAGTGTTTTATCCCCCAAAATGCAATCTAATCTAGGGTTTGTAGAACCCCCAAATCGACGGTGGCAGCAAAATAATGCGGCGGCGGAAGACAAACCGCAAGGTCAAGGATGATTGATGGAACGCCTGACAACAACTCAATCGAAACATCAAAAGGGAAAAGCAACAATTCTCGACTTACCCCACTCAAAGGAGAACTCAGGCGAAAGGAGGAGACAACAGCGGTGACAAGACAAGGTTTGACTAAAAACGACAATGGTGGTGACGCTAATCCAAACCTTACACTAAAAGAAGAGGGTGAGATGGGGCGGAAGAGACAGTGGCATAAGGAACTCGAATGGTTTCAATTCTGTTTCTCGCAAACGGTGACCAATAAGGAGAGACGGTGACATGGGGCTGGTTCTTGAGGACGGAGGGAACACAACGTTGGGTGTGTCGCTAAACACGGACACCGATAATGTGCTCGTCGGAGCTTGATCGGAACACAATGGTGTAGGGGTTGGTCATTTTGGCAGATAGAGAGAACTGTGGTTGTAACTTTCAAAATTAGTAGTTGAATAGACAAATATGTTTAAAAGAAGGTTATAACACTTATCAAATGGTAAATCACATGGGAAGCCACTAAATAATTTAGGGTTTGTATAACGAAATCATACTTTATCAAATTACCAAATGACCCCTAAATTTTCCAAAGCTCTGAATTTACCCATTTAATCCTCACACTCAATTAGGGTTTTTGAATTAAAATTCCCTAAATATATAGGGTTCTGAATTAGGGATTTTAAATTTTAGGTTTTTTAATTGGGATAATTTTTCGGGTGTTACAGGTTTATTCTTACCCACTCGATAGCTATCTAATAGAATCAATGGACCTAAGAAAGCTTATGATTTAGATGCTTAATGAGAGAGGTGCTTGCTTGGAGCTTTGTGGAGAAGATGACAATGGTGGAGTATGCTTGAATTTAGAAAAGATGGAGATAAGGTGAAGTAGTAACTTCGGTAAGTTAAATTCTTCAAAGAAGGTGTTTTCACACTTGCTGGGCTTTCATAAAGCAATCCGATAGGCTTCCCTTCGAAGGGTAACTTGATTTTCTTTACCACCTTATCATAAGCCAATAGGAAGATTTCTTTTGGTAAAAGGTAAGCTTAAAATATTAAAATTTTATTGATTTCCTAACTATGGATGATAATATGTCATCTTTTCCCATCCTTCACAAGTTATTCACCTGGTGATGCTAAGCAAGGAGGTGACTTACACCTCAAAATAGTATAATTACGAGGGTGGTCCCCCAATTATCTAGAGTTTGCGCTTTTACCCCCGTTACTTTCAATTCTCACAATTTAGTCATTAAATGACTTTCAATTCTTTCAAAATGGCCCAAAATTGATAATTAGACTCAATTGAAGTCCACTACATTACAATCGAGTACAATAAGGAAGTCAATACATTGATTGGACCATTCCAATACAAGATTTTCGGTCACCGAAACCAAATTCTGACTAGACCGGTTTTTGGGGTGTTACAAGTCCCCCTTACGAAAAATTCATCCTTAAATTTTCATTAGAATCGAAGAGAGAGGGTACTGCTTCTTCATCGTCTCCTCTGATTCCCGAGTGGCTTCTTCCACTGAATGACTTCTCAAGATGACTTTGACTAATGGCATCGACTTATTACGAAGCCTCTTGACTTCTCTTGTAAGAATCTGCACCGGTTCTTCCCCGTAGGTCAAATCCGGTTGGATCCACACAGATTTTAGTTCAGTAATATGTGAAGGATCAAATCGGTACTTGCAAAGCATGGACACATGAAAGATATCATGAATCCGAGAATCTTAGAATCTAGGCCACCGGGCTAACTTTCTTAATGACCTCGAAAGGCCCAATGAATCGGGGACTCAATTTCCCCTTCTTGCCGAATCTTAGAATCTTCTTCCACAGTGACACTTTGAGGAAGACTTTTTCACCAATCTTGTATTGGATATCCCTTCGCTTAAGATCACATAGGCCTTTTGTCTGTCAAAGGCTGCCTTCAACCGATCATGGATGATGGTAACCCAATCTTTGATTTCCAGAAGTAGGTCAGGGCCCAACATTTTGCCTTCACCGAGTTCAGCCCTCAAAATGGTATAATTATGAGGGTGGTCCCACAATTATCTAGAGTTTGCGCTTTTACCCCCTTTCAATTCTCAATATTTAGTCACTAAATGACTCAATTCTTTCTAAATAACTAAATTCTTTCAAAAAAAGGCCCAAAAATTGATACTTAGACTCAATTGAAGTCCTTTACATTACAATCGAGTACAATAAGAAAGTCAATACATTGATTGGACCATTCCGATACAAGATTTCTGGTTACCGATACCAAATTCTGACTAGATTGATTTTTAGGATGTTATATTGTTCGGTTGAGTAAATATGCTCTTGCGTTGGTTCTGAACGAGTGAGAGAGGTGTGATCGATTCCGTTTTGGGTTGATCAAGGAAGTGAAGACATATATGTTGGCCACCGATTATACAGAGTTTGATGTTCTGGTGTCGCAGGCAAAGGACATAGAACAAAATTTGGGTTTGTCTGTTTGCTATGGGATTCTTCGTATAGTAAGAGGAGCACGGAGTCTAATGCTGGCCGAGATCGTTATAAGAGGTATAGAGACAAGAAATCTTATTGGGGTTAAAATGCTCGTGCTAGAGTTCAAGAGTGTAGGAGATGTTGCCATAGGCATTCGGGAGAGTGTTGGGGTGCTATAGGCACTTGTTGGAGTTTTGGATCGAGGGATCATCTTCTTAGGGATTTTCTACAGTTAGCCAGAGAGGGTCAGGCTAATGCACCTGTTGCTGGAGCACAGAGAGGTTTTGGATTCGGCCGTGGACATTTTCAGGGTAGGGATGATGGACATAGAGTGGCAGTCAATACCATTGTTATCTTTAATTAATTCTAGTTCCACGCATTCATACATTTTGCACGAGCATGCATGTTTGTTGGATTTACCTGTTGAGTTGTTAGATGCTGGTTTGTGGGTAACCAATTCTTTTGGTGGGATGGTTGTGGCTAGGAAGTTGTATAGGAGTTGTCCTTTGATGGTTCAAGGGCATGTGTTTGAGGTTGATCTGATAGAGTTATCGTGTTACGATTTTGACGTGATTCTGAGTATGGATTGGTTGTCTCAACACAAGGCTGTAGTGGATTTTGAGGCTAAGAGGGTTTCTTTGAAACTAACTGAAGATTACAAAGTTGTGGTTGTGGACGAGAATGTCAAGTTCATGTCAAATGTGGTTACAGCGCTGGAACCACGAAAGTTGTTAGAATATGGGGGTCAAGTATACCTAGCCTATGTTATGAACTCGAATATGAAAGAAGCGCGTGCCCAGGATATTCGTACGATTTGCGACTTTCCAGAAGTGTTTCCAAAATAGTTGTCTAGTTTGCCGCCGAATAGTGAGGTGGAGTTTTGCATAGACATACGCAGATACGGCTCCGGTGTCGATTGCTTCGTATCATATGGCACCAAAAGAGTTGAAGACACAGTTGCAATAGTTGTTAGATCATGGGTTCATTTCTCCGAGTGTATCACCGTGGGGTGCACCGCTGTTGTTTGTGAAAAAGAAGGATGGCACGATGAGAATGTGCATAGATTATCGGCAACTGAACAAGTTGACGATCAAGAACAAGTATCCTTTGCCCAGGATTAATGATTTGTTTGACCAGTTTTGAGGTGCTACCATGTTTTCCAAGATGGATCTGCGGTCAGGGTATTATCAGTTGAAGGTGAAAGATAAGGATGTGCCGAAGACAACTTTTCTTACACGCTATGGGCATTACGAGTTCCTAGTGATGCCGTTTGGTTTGACAAATGCACCGACAATGTTTATGGATATGATGAATAGGGTGTTCCATGAATTCCTAGACCAATTTGTGGTAGTGTTCATCGATAACATTCTTGTGTACTCTCGTACTGAGGAAGATCACGATCGACATCTTCCAATTGTGTTGCAAGTTCTATTGGACAACAAAATTTCTGTAAAGTTAAGTAAATGTGAGTTTTGGATCAAGAAGGTGGTTTTCCTTGGTCATGTTGTTAAGGCCTAGGGTATTCGTGTGGATCCGTAGAAAGTTGAGGTGTAACCCCCTCAACTCGGCGTAGACGCCTAACCAAACCGAGTGAGCTATATTAGGTTTGCCGAAGCAAGTCGGAGAAAGATTATGAAAATTGGTCCATTTTTTCTTTTTATCTTGTCTAGATGCATATTATTAATCCTAAGTGATCATGCTTGCAGCGGATGAACTTGCAAAGGAAAGGGGCCATAGAAAGGCAACTAATTGCATACGATACATTTTAGGGAATAAAACATAAAACTGGTAAATTAATGGACCATTAAAGGAATTAGGGTTACCAATCCTCAATTAGTCAGATTTCATGCTTACATGTCAATTATTGACTCAATCCGACCATCCAAACTCAAGCAATTGCAATCACAACAATCAGGGACCAAAATGGAAGAATCAAAAACTTTCAAACTCCCAATAACTGATTTAACTGAAGCCCGTATCAGTATGCATACAAGTGTTTCGGTACGCCTTGGCCAATTTTCAAAACTCATATTACAGTAGCTCAAAACTATACTGATACGGCCCCGAGTATTGAAACGCTAAGCCAATTTGCTCTTACCCGTATCGAAACACCTCTTCCGCGTATCGAAACGCTATGCCTAAAGGGGCTTACCCATATCGAAACACTTCTCCCGCGTATCAAAATGCTAAGCCTGAAATGGCCTAGCCATACCGGTACGAAGGGATGCGTTCTGATATGCCTGGACCCAAAATGTCATTTTTAGCTGGTTTTCATTCGAATCTAGATGCATTTAGATCCCAGCAACTCATACGCATGCATACAAATAACCATCAAGACATATTACATCATTTGCACTAAGATTTAGCAACCACAACACAACATAAGCTTTCAAAAGGTCAACCTATAGGCATGCTCCCTAGACCACTTTACCAAACATACCAAAAACTCAATTAGCATTTTCCAGCATATGAAACAAACTAACACATCCTTAATACAAAAATCAACATGCTAGAACCATCAAAGCATGGTATACAGCCAAAGCTAACTAGATGCATACCTAAACAACCACTTAGCATCGATCATAAGCAAGATTTAAAAACATACTTATCAACATCAATCCAACTCCAAAACATAGCATTAAACATGCTAAAAACTAGGGGAAAATAGAATTACAAAAACCCAAAAACTTAGCGAACACATTGCCTTATTAACCGAAAACTTAAATCGAGTTCATACTCAAAAGTAGTCTTTGTTCTTGGATCACTTTAGATATTGCCTTTGCTGCCCCCAAACCTCAATGATCTCCATCATTAGGAAAAAGAGAGCTTAAGCACACATGCTTAGTGAGGATGCTCATGAAACAATGATGCATTTAAGACCATTTGAAAACTAAACACTCGTTTTCAAACCATGCTTACTCCCAAAGCATTTTCATTGATTTCAAATCAAAACATGCATATCGATCATATGCAATAACATTTCCAAATCACATGCTTAAATCCCAAAGCATCTAATCATCTCATGCTTACATCCCAAAGATTTAAATCATATTACCATGCTTAAATCCCAAAGCATTATAAAATAGGTTCAACACATGAACTCTCATATATTGGCATTTATAGTGACCTCGGATAGACAACCTCTATCCTTGGATAGCCAACCTCTATCCTTGGATAGCCAACCGCTATCCTTGATTAGCTGACCGCTAATCATTGGTTAACCAACCATTAACCTTACATATGGGATACACGAATCTCCCATGATGACCGACCGCCATCAAAACCCATACCATGCCGACTGCATAATATGACACCCTTGCCAACCGCAAGATTAACATCAACAAGGGGAACTGACCGCTCAACCCAAGTGATAACATCATAGTTCGAGTAGCCGACCGCTATACCTCAAGGACCTTTAACCACGATCGATTTTTAACATATTATAGTGCACTTCATCCCATGGCATGCCAACTATATCCGAATGTTTTCTCATCATGTCACATAGCCAACATATCATTTACAAAACCATTTACTCACTGTTTTACAATGCATTATACAAAAACACCACATATGTAAGCCACATTGCCAAAGCAATTCCACATTCCCGACCGGAATGAAAACCAATGCTCACTAGCATTTCGTATACTTTTAAATCACTGATATGTACTCAAAATCATGCATTTACAATAAGTAGAACAAACCATGTTTACGACCAAAACATGAATTACACATGCTCATATCCGAACTGATATTAAAGAGCAAAAGAGGGAAACTTACTTCTGAGCTTAGGTAAGTGTTTCAAGCTTAACCTAAACTCCCAAAAACACATTCAAACCTTCGAAAGACTTTTAAAACTGTTTCCACTCACCGATTACACCTCGCCTTGCTCGCCGATGCAAATCAAGCTCCCGGCAAGCAACGATCCGACTCAAGCTACTTCGCTTTGATTATCCTCTATTTTGGCCACACAAAACCAGAGGAAACATGCATCAAAATGCATCCAAACCACTGCCTCAAAGCAATTACCCGCAACTCACAAGTTGCCCACTCAAAAACCATCCGAAACTTATCGAAGTCAACCTTAACCCCTTTCAATCTTAACCCAGACACAAAATAACGATTCAATACATCAAACCTCAGCAATTAACATCTAAAACCCCTTCTTCAACATCCGTTTACTTCCAGCAATGATTAAACTCCACTAACATCACAAAAACCCTTAACTAACAACCTTTAACATTAGGGATTCAACTAGTTTTGGGATTATATTGATAAAACCAAGCCTTCAACATTATTAAACACAAAAAACATGATCTAATATGATCAATAACCCAACAAAACATATCCAATTTGAAAATATAACGATTTCCTCAATCACAACACCATTAAACCAATTTTCCTTAATTAAACTATCAAAACACAATAGAAAACAATTGTAAAGAGTCAATAACTTGGGAATTTCTGTAAAGAACCTTTCATTAGAGAATAAGAACGAACATTACCCCTAATGGATGCTTTCTCCCGTAATTGGATGATTTACATGAGAAAACAAAGTTAAAACAATAAGGTTTTGATAAACAATCAACAAGAAATCATTTGAAATCAAAGGATTAAAGAAAAAATGATTTTACCTTTAGATTTAGAAGAAGAGAATGGTGTTTGGCTGGAGAGATTTTGAGAGAAAAGATTTTGAGAGAAAGTTACGTGATTTTTGTTTAAAGATTTAATCATCAAATTAATTCTCTCCAACCTATTTATATTTTTCAAAACACTTTTAAAAATAGCCAATTAAGGGATAAAGTCTAAGATTAGACTTTTGGGCAATTAGATCCTTAAAGATTCAAAGTTTTGACTCTTTACAAAACAACCACTAAAATAGTTTTCAAAGTTTACATTTTGGTCACTAGTCCAAAATGTCTGATTTCCAAAACTCATTTTACAAAATTGATTTCTACAATAACCATTAATATATTAATTAATTATTTTAGAACATTTTTATATATTTTTATCACCTTTAAAATATTTAAACCAATTTAATCCCAAAACTGATTCGAATCTCTAATACTGGTCCATCAGACCCTTAAAACAACCCTCAAAACATCTAGACCCAAAACCAGGGTGTTACATGAGGCCATTGTGATTTGGAAACCACAAAAATCTATTTTGAAAGTTTGTAGTTTTCTAGGGTTGGTGGGATATTATCGACAGTTTGTGGATGGGTTTTCGAGGATCGCTTCCCCTTTGACGAAGTTGTTGCAAAATGATGTGGGTTTTGAGTGGATAGAAGTTAGGAAGCAATCTTTCAATAAGTTGAAGGAGGCTTTAACACATGCTCCAATATTGATTCAACCAGAGTCAGGGAAGGAGTTTGTTGTGTATAGTGATGCGTCCTACGTGGGTTTGGGATGCGTGTTGATGTAGGAAGGAAGGGTTGTCACCTATGCATCTAGGTAGTTGAAGGTGCATGAGTGCAATTACCCTACGCACGATCTTGAGTTGGCTGTAGTGGTTTTTGCTTTGAAGATTTGGCGACACTATCTATATGGTGAGAAGTGTATTGTATAAACTGATCACAAAAGTTTGAAATACCTGATGTCTCAAAAAGAGTTAAACCTTATGGAGCGAAGGTGGTTGGAGCTGTTGAAGGATTATGATTTGACCATTGAGTACCATCCAAGAAAAGCGAATGTGGTAGCAGATAGTTTGAGTAGAAAGGTCGCAATAGAGTTGAGAGCTTTGTTTATGCAACTGAGTGTGTCGTGAGAAGGCATGTTGTTAGCGGAGTTGCAAGTGAGGCCTTCGATGTTGTAGTTGATTTAGAATCAATCATATGATGATGCGTTGGTGCCTCATGTTAAGGATATCTTGGATGGGAATCAAACGGATTTTGGGTTTAGTGAGGATGGGGTTTTGTACTTTAAGGTTCGAAAGGTGGTGCCAATGGATGAGAAGCTGAGACACACTATCTTGACCGAGGCACATTTGAGTCCTTTTTTGATGTATCCAGGGAGTACGAATATGTATCAGGACTCAAGGAAAGAGTATTTTTGGGTTGGCTTGAAGAAGGATGTTGCGGAGTTTGTGGCTCGTTGTATGGTTTGCCAATGTGTTAAGGCAAAACATCGGTTTCCTTAGGGGTTGTTGCAACCATTGAGGGTTCCAAAGTGGAAATCGGACGAGATCACCATGGATTTTGTGTCTGGGTTGCCTTTGACGTCATCAAAGAAGAATTTTGTATGGGTGATCGTGGATAGGTTTACGAAGTGTGCACATTTTCTGGCGGTGCATACGGTGTATACTTTGGATAGGTTGGCAAAGTTGTATGTTGCAGAGATTGTGAGGTTGCATGGGGTGCCAAAGTCCATTGTGTTTAATAGAGATCAGAGTTTCACCGTGAGGTATTGGAAATATTTACATAGGGCCTTGGGTACACGGTTGAACTTCAGTACTTCATATTATCCGCAGACGGATGGTCAGTCAAAACGTGTTATCCAAGTACTGGAGGATATGTTGTGGTGTTGTATCATAGATTTTTAAGGGTCGTGGGAGAAGCAGTTGTCATTGGTGGAGTTTGCTTATAATAAAAATTATCAAGCTAGTATCTATATGGCTCCATACGAGGCTTTGTATGGTAGAAGATGTCGTACTCCGCTTTGTTGGGCGCAGGAGGGAGAGAAGTATGTTTCCTTGCCGAATATGTTGAAGGATACCAATGAGAAAGTGAAGCTTATTAGTGATCGTTTGAAGGCAGCTTCAGATCGGCAAAAGTCATATGCTGATTTGAAGCAGAGAGAAATTCAGTATGCGGTCGGTGATCGTGTTTTTCTGGAAACCTTGGAAAAAAGTGAGACCGTATGAGGCGTTAGAGCACGTTGTTCCTGTTGCATATAGATTGAGGTTGTCGGCTGAGTTAGAAAAGATACATGATGTTTTCCATGTGTCTATGTTATGGAGGTATAGATCGGATCCTTCGCATGTTATGCCTGTTTAAGTGATTGAGTTGAATCTAAACTTGACCTATGATGAGGAACTGGTGAGGATTCTGGATTCGAGTAGTAAAGTTCTCCGCGAAAAACTCATAGAGTTGGTAAAGGTGTTGTGGCGGCACCGCGGTGTAGAGGAAGCTACCTGGGTTAGCAAAAAGGATATGTTGAAGCAGTTCCCTCATCTTTTTCTGCCAGGTAAAGTTTGGGGATGAAATTTCTTAAGAGGGAGTTGTAACGCCCATAAAATGGGCCTAGATGTGAATCGTGTTGGACCGAAGGTTCAAGGGAACCGGTTTAGGCAATTCGAATAGTTTTGGGAAAATAAGTTAAAATTGATTTTTGAGGTAAAATAAAATATAGGGAAAATGCTCTAAATTACTTAATTAATATTTTAAGTAAATTGGTGAAATCAATTTGAGGAAATTAAATTTGATTTTTGGACATTTAAATCTAGTGACTAAATTGAAAGATTTCAAACAGTTTTTGGTGACTAAATCAAAAAAAAGATCTTTATTTTTTAAAAATAATTTATCACGTAACTACTTTTCTCAAATTCTTTTCTATCAACTTTCTCAGCAACCAAACTGAGATTTCTACTTCTAAATCTCCAGGAATCAATCTTTATTGATTTCTTTTTAGATTTCTATTTGATTTCTTCAAATACCTTAGCAAATTCTCTTTGGATTTCATCAAAGCTTGGCCAATTAAGGAGAAATCAACAATTAGAGGTGATTTTTGTTTCTCTCCTCTAATTAAAGGTTCTTTAATGAAATTCCCAAGTTCTTGATCATTTGTTTTTTATTTACATTGTGGAATTGTGATTAAATATTTATTTGTTAATTTAATTGAGCTTTCTTGGAAAATTAATGGAAGATTATTTGGATCTGTTTTGGTGATGGATTTAATTGATTTACATCTTAAATTAGATGTGTTTTAATGTTGAAAGGATTGAATAATCAATGGAATCCCGAAAATATAAGGGTTGCTAGTTTTTAGGTTGTTTATATTTGGTTTTTGGGTCTGATATGGTTGTTGTTTTGTTGCTGGAGATGTAAGGACGTGAATAAGTTGTTGTTGGATGTTAATTGATGTTAGTAATGTGTTACAATCGTTAGATCTTGTTGTTGTTTTTCATTGGGTAAAGCAGGGGACTGAATCCTTTACCTATAAAAGAAGGTGCGGGAGTTACAGAGGCTTGATTCGCGCATCGACAATAGAGCATTGGGTTGTTGGTGAGTGGAAAAGTATTTTACTATTGTTAAATGGTTTGGAAAGGGTGTTGAGGGAGTTAAAAAAGGTTTGACAAACCTATCTAAGCTTGGAAGTAAATATCAGTTGAGCTATCTCTCGTTTTCGGTATTTTAAAATGAAATCTCATGCACATGTTATGATTTTATTATTCATTCGGTATTTTGAAAGTGAAAGATGATGCAAATAATCTTTAATAATGACTCTTGAGAATAGCATATGAGTTATGTAAGTCTTTTGAGATTATGGAAATACATGGTTTAATGTATTTGTGTTAGAATGATTTGATACATATGTAAAACAGTGAGGTAATGTTGGTTATTGAATATATTGGCAAGTGGTTGTGTTTAAAATGTTATCGGATATAGTTGACCGGTCATAGGATTGAAAGTGCACTATAAAAAGTCGCCTCATGTGTGTTGAGGGGTGTTAAAGTGTCTGTAATCTCCACCATGAGAGCTGCAGCAGTTGAGGTGGGAAAGTGTTCCATTTTCTTCTGTCGGTGGATTAATACATCCAAATCATAGAGGTGGGTAAATGTTATGTTACTCCAGTTTGAACTGTTAAGGTGGGCAAGTGTGCCGTTACTCCTGTTGAGTTATGTATGTGGAGTGGTTGTGTGAACCACTCAAGAATCCATGTATCAAATGTGTTTTATGAAATGTAAGGTTGCTGGTTTTGAGTCACTTGAAAGCCAATATATGAGATAATGTATCATGAGAAATGGATTGTTTTGTATAATATGATTTATACATGTGTTGCTCTTTAAGCTTGTTATAAAGGTGTTGTGGTGTAAAGCTTAAATTGAGGTAGAGATTGAATCCATAATACATGTGTAGGAAATGATTCAAATGTGCATATTTTGAGATGACATGAAAAACATGAGATGTTTTACCAAGAGATGTTTACATGTGATTTGAGCGAAATGGTTTTAAATGCATTGATGAGTGTTCTGTAGTTTCCCTCACTAAGCTTAATGCTTACACTCTCTTTACCTCATCAATGCAGAGAAATAGCTTTCTCAGACAGCACACGAGCGAGGAAGGATCCAAGGATTTGATACCTTTCAAAGTATGGTTTTAATACGTTCTAAGTAGTAATAAGAAAGCAATGTGACCGAAGGGTTTTGGGAGTTGTATTTTGAGATACTCCTTGATGTAATAGTTTGGATATTGTTTTGGACTTGTATGATGCTTTTTACCTGTATTTGAGGGGCTTGGGAAACTTTAAGCATGCTTGGGGTAGAGATCATGCCCGTAAGGAATGTCTGAGTATGACATGCTGGAGTGTCCTCTTGTTATGTTGCTATGTGTGATGGATGATTGTCTATGATGCTATATGATGTTTATAGTTTGAATTAAGGGAGTTAGATTAAGCCAAAGTGTAATATGTTGGACCTAGAGGTCATTACAGGTCCTACCATACCGGTACGGTACCTCAGGGTGTCGGTATGCAAGGATCTGTATAGGCTCAAATGGTGCAAAATTTCCTTACCGTACCGATACACCTGGTAACCATATCAGTACACGTAGTTATGAAATAGGGAGGGTTTTAGTACGTGAGTCACTTCCAGTACGGTCCTTAGCCACTGGAATCTGGTCTTTTGAAATCATACAAGCCCTACCGATACGCATCAGGACTGTATCGGTATGCAAATTCTCTTCAAAACCATATCGATACGGTGGACATCTGTACCGAAACACTGGACGTTATTTCTGTTGGAAATGCTGCATGATGTTTGAATCTTTGCATTTTGGTCCATGTTTCTTATTTATGCAATTAAATGAGTTTAAATGATCATTTTGCATGATGATTCAATATGAAGGCAGGTAATATGACTAATTGAGGATTGGTAACTTTAATTTTGTAAAAGCTCCTATAAATATCAAAAATTACGATTTGGTCCCTATAATGGGTTCTGAGCAATTGGATGTCAAAATGACGCCCGGTTGAGTTAAGATTTTAACCATGACTTGTATGTACATCGTAGGACCTAAAAATACATCTAGAAAGATAAAAGGAAAAAATTGAATCGGTTTGAATGTATTTTCTTCGGGTTTATTTCGGTAAACCCTACTGATGTGATGTGGGAGTTCTTTTGTTCCATTTTTTGAAAGAAGAATCTGGGATCCTATTATCGGGATATGAAGAAAAGGGAGTTCATGTTTTTGGAGAAGGGAAACATGTTACCGTCTAAGTATGAGATTTAGTTTGTCCTATTAAGCCAGTATGCTCCTAAGTTTGATCCTAATGAGGGACAACAGTGTGACCGATTTCGGTATGGGTTAGTTAAGAAGGTGAAGACGTACATGCTGGCTATAGATTACATAGAGTTTAATGTCCTTGTTTCTCGGTATAAGGATATAGAGAGAATCTAGGGTTCTCTTCTCGATCAAGGAGTTCTTCGGTTGGGAAGAGGCATGTTAAGTCGAATATAGGCAGAGATCGTTACAAGAAGCATAGAGATAGAAGGTATGTAACACCTTGGTTTTAGGCTTATATGTTTTAAAGGTTGGTTCGAAGTTCCGGTGGACAGGCATTAGATATTTGAGTCAATTCCAGGATTAAATATTTTTGATGGTGATAAAATTATGGAAAAATGTGCTAAAATTATTGTTTAATATTATAGTGATTGTAGTAAAATCAATTTTTGAAAATAAGATTTGGAAATTTGACATTTTGGACTAGTGACCAAAATGCAAACTTTGAAAACTATTTTTAGTGACTATTTTGAAAAGGATCAAAACTTTGAATCTTTAAGGAGCTAATTATCCTCAATTTTTTTAACAGATTTCTCCTTTTAATTAACTGATTTTAAATGGGTGTTAAAAGGCTTTAAAAGTGGAGATAATTAATAAATCATATTTTAGACTTTTAACAAAATATACGTAACAAACTTTGCAACTTATTTCTCTTAATTTCTTTCCAGCCAAACACCTTTCCAACTTCAATTTCTTTAGGTAAAAATCAAAGGTTTTGATTTCCATTTGATTTCCTAATGCTTTTTCATCAAATGCTTATTGTTATTCTCTTGATTGTCATGTTTTACTAAGCAATTAAGGGGAGAAATCAGCATTGGAGGTAACGATTCATTCTTCGCCTCTAATGAAAGGTTCTTTACGGAAATTCCTAAGTTCTTGATTCTTTACAATTGTTTTCTAATGTGTTTTGATAGTTTAATTAAAGAAAATTGGTTTAATTGTGTTTTGATTGATGAGATTTATGGATCTTCATACTTGTTCTGTTTTGCTGGGATTTTGATCAGATTAGATCATGATTTTGATGTTTAATTGAGTTAATAACTTGGTTTTAATATTGCAATCCCGAAACAAGTTGAATCTCTAATGTTTAAGGTGGTAATTAAGGGTTTTGGGGTAATAGTTGTGTTTAACCTTTGCTAGAAGTAAAACGATGTTGGGAAAGGGTTTTAGGTGTTAATTGATGAGGTTTGATGGATTAATTCGTTATAATAAGGCTGGGTTAAGATTCGGAAGTGTTTGATGATGATTTCGGTATATTTCGAATATGTTTTGAGCGGCCAACTTGAGAGTTACGTGTAATTGCTTGTCAGAAATGGTTTGAATGCAGAATGATGCATTTGTCCTCTAGTTTTGTGTGGTTAAAACAGGGGGATAGTCAAGGCGACGAAGCTTGGCATTGTTTGTTACTTGCTGGGAGCTCGATTCGCGTTGGCAAGCAAGGCGAGGTGTATCGGTGAGTGGAACTGGTTTAAACACCTTTAAATGGTTTAATAAAGGTTGTTGGGAGTTTAGGGTAAGCGTGAAATACTTATCTAAGCTTGAAAGTAAGTTTCCCTTATTTTGCTCTTGAATATCAGTTTGGATATGAGCATGTTGATTTCATGTTTTGGTGTTAAACATAGTTTGATTTACTTACTGGAAATGCATGATTTTAAGTACATATGCAGGGGTTTAAAAGTATAAGAAATGCTAGTGAGCATTTGTTTTCATTTCGGTCGGGAATGGTGTTATTACTTTGGCAATGTGATTTACATATGTTGTAGTGTTGTTGTTCAACGCATTGTAAAACAATAAGTAAATGGTTTTGTAAATGATATATTGGCTATGTGAAAAGGTGAGAACACAATCGGATATAGTTGGCATGCCATAGGATAAAAGTGCATTATAAATATGAACAAAAATCGATCGTGGCCATGGGTCCTTGAGGTATGGCAGTTTAACAAGGCCACTCGAACTATTGGGACATCATTTGGGGTATGCGATTTAACTAGGTAGCCCAAATTGATGGTGATCTTGCGGTTTAACTAGGCAAGGTTGGTACTCTTGCGGTTTAACTAGGCAAGGGTGGAAATCTCGCGATTTAACTAGGCGAGGGTGTCAAATCTTGTGGTTTAACTAGGCAAGGTTTGGGATGTCATGCGGTTTAACTAGGTATGGTATGAGAGATCCATGTATCCGATGTGTAGGATAGAGGTAGTCTATCTGGGTCACTGTAAATGCCAATATATGTTAAAGTTCATGTGTTGAACCTATTATAATCCTTTGGGATTTAATCATGGTTTATGATATAATACTTTGGGATTTAAGCATGGTTTATGATATAATGCTTTGGAATTTAAGCATGGTTTTTGATATAATGCTTTGGGATTTAAGCATGGTAAAATGGATTAATGCTTTGGGATCTAAGCATGGAATTTATATATGATGTTTCATAAGGGTCGTTATACATGTTTCAGTCGGAAAACAATGGAGATGCTTGGGTTGTTAAGCATGTTTTGAATACAAGTGGTTTTGGTTTTCAAATGGTTTTTATTGCATCATTGTTTTAAGAGCATCCTCACTAAGCATGTGTGCTTACGCTCTCTTTTTCCTAATGATGCAGAGCATTAAGGTTGGGGGCAACAAGGGCAAAGTTTGAAGTGATCCAAGTGTAAAACTACTTTGAGTATGAACTCATTTTATGTTTCTGGTTAATAAGGCAATGTGTTCGCCATGTTTTTGGGATTTGTAAATCTATTTTCCCATGGTATCTAGGCATGTGAAGTGCTGGAATTTTATGACTGGTTTCATATTGTTGATATTGTGTGGATTCTTGCTTGTATTGATGCTAGATGAGTGCTTGGGAAGCACCTAGTTAATTTGGAATGGTTGACATGTTTTTATGATTCAAGCAAGGTTGTTCTGGTGCTTTAGATATGTAAGCATGATGAGTATGCCTTAAAAGTGCCTAATGTGGGTTTTGGTTGTTTGGTAGAATGATATTAGGAAGCATGCCTATAGAATATTTTGGGGTGTATGAATGCCATGTAATGTTGTTGGTTCTGTGTTGTCTTGGCTAGGAACGTGTCATAGTAATGTTGTATAAGTGTTTGAGACATGTTGGAGTATTTTGATTATCATCAAAGTGTGTTTAGACACCATTTTGGGACATTACAGATCCAGGCATATCGGTACGAGTGTCCCCGTTTCAGTACAGGTAAGCCAATTTAGGCTTAGCGTATCGATACGCAGACAGTTGTTTCGGTATGGGCCAAGGCAAAATTGGCCAGTGTTTCGGTACTCGGATAGGTGTTTCGATACAGTCTAATGGTTTTATGAAGGGCGTTTCGATACGCGGGGGCATATAGGAACAAATATTGGCTACTAGAATTCTGGGGTTTTGAAATAACAAAGGCGTATCGAAACACCCTTTGACTGTACCGATACGGTGGCAGTTAAGTCTGTTATTTGGGATATTTTGAAGTTCTATTTATTACATTTAGGTCCCCGAATTTTTTAAATGTAATTGTATGAGATTGGATGATTGTTTTGACCTGAAATTTGACATGTAAGCATGTAATTGGACTAAATGAGGATTGGTAACTTTAATTTTAGTTTTGGTCCATTATTTTACCAGATTTCCATTTTAGTCCCTAAAATGTATGTTATGCAATTAGAGGCCTTTTCATGATCCGTTTTCTTTAGAAATTCACCCACTGCAAGTATGTACATTTAGGATTATTAATGTGCATCTAGATAAGATAAAAGAAAAAATGGACCAGTTATCGTAATTGTTCTCCAGTTTGCTTCAGTAAACCTAATATAGTTTTCTCAGCTCGGTCGGGCGTATAGGCCGGGTCGAGTAGGTTACATTTGTTGGTATCAAAGCCAGGTTGCAAAAAGTTGGGATTTTGTTGTTTGATTATCTGGTGATTTTCTATATGCGATTTAATAACATGTTGCTTACGAAATGGGAACCCATTACCTATTACTGAGGATTTAAAAGGGTTTTATAAGGTTGCCTTGGATCCTTCGCCAAATGCTAGACTGACTTTAATGTGTTTTGATGCTTTTGTTAGCATGGCTTGACATGAGACTTGTTCAACGGCTGGTAATGTCGGGTTTGGGCAGAATAATGATGTTGTACGGAATCTTCGTAATAGCTAACCTCTTCTTCCGTTGGTTCCTCCTGTTGACGCTGGGATAGGTGATGTAACTTAGGCTCTACAAGGGTTAGTTTTGGTGATTTGACCCCATTAATCCAGGCGATGGCAGGATTGTTTCAGGCAAAGATGGTTGGAGTGTATGTGCAAGCACTGGCACCTGCTGTGGCGGTTAATCAAGGTTTGCCCTTGGAGCGTCTTTGTAGTTTGAGAGGCGAGGAATTCAGGGGTCTGAGCCCTAAAATAGCTGAGAAAAGGCTGGAAAAGATAATTTTTATTTTGAGTCAGATGGATTGCAACGATGTGTGCAAGTTGAGTTGCAATTTTTCCTTGTTGCAAGGTGATGCTTATCACTGGTGGGTGACCAAGGTTGCGGGTGTCCCAGAGGCGGATGTGTCTTGGGAGTTCTTTCGGAGAGCTTTAATGATGAAGTATCTTGGTCCTTAGTATCTGGATGCGAGAAAGCACAAGTTTATGTCGCTATCGCAGGGTGGCAAGTTAATTGCCGTGTATGAGAGATCGCGTGATAAGTGATACAAGCTGGGTCACAAGCTTGGTGGTGGCCGTGTTGTGGTTAGGTTCACCTGATTGTCCATTCCTTGAGGCTCTAGCGTGGTTAGCGTTAGTTGGGTTTTAGACCGTTGGTCAATATGGCTATATGTGTTGATGTCGAATGTGTTAGTGATGTTCGACATGGTGACATGTGGGGTATTCTCCAAATACTTAGATTTGAGCAGTGGCCGGAGTGGTGGTGTTCTCGTGTACTGTTGTACTAAGAAGAGTTTTGATCACGTGTTGGAAGGAATATTGGTACCGGGAATGTTATAAGTAGGTGTGGATGTTGAACATGTATAGTGTAAAAACACTTATATGTATATATTTAAATATGTCAGTACATGCATACATCTTTGGGCATGACATTAAAGGTTTTGCATCTATATGCATAGACATCTAGGATGGCATATAAGGAATCATGAATACATATGTCCACACTTACGGATAATTTTGCGGAGGTCGATGAAGAGTTAGTAACTAGTTCTTTTGGTGAGGTGATTATGGTTAGGAAGTTGAATAGGCGATATCTTTTGGTTGTTTAAGGTCATGAGTTTGCCACGGTTTTGATGGAGCTGTCGTTCCATGGTTTTGACGGTGTTGTGAGCATGGATTGGTTGACTGAGCACAAGGCGATTGTGGATTATGAATCTAAAAAGATTTTTTTGAGGTTAGCCGATGATTATGAAGTTGTGGTAGTTGGCGAGAATGTGAAATTCTTGTTTAGTGTAGTTTCGGCTACTTTAGCGAAAAGGATATGCAATGAGTTTGCCAAGCTTATTTGTCTGTTGTGATGAATCCTGGAATTAAGGGCGTTCAGTTACGGTTATAGGATGGCACCGAAGGAATTAAAGAAGTTTAAGTCATAGCTTTAGGAGTTGTTGGATTATGGGTTCATTTGGCCGAGTGTTTCGTATTGAGGTGCTCCAGTTCTTTATGTGGAAGAAAAGATGGTTCAATGTGAATGTGCACAAGACTGGCTTTTGTACAAGGTAAGGGCATTGTGAGTTTTTTTGGTCATGCCTTTTGGTTTGACGAATGCTCTGGCTTTTTTCATGGTTATGATGAATAGGGTGTTCCATGTGTATCTTGATCAGTTCGTGGTGGTGTATTTAGAGGATAATCTCATGTACTCCCGTACCGAGGAAGAACATGATCGACATTTGCGGATTGTGTTGCAAGTTTTGAAGGATAACCAGTCATATGCCAAACTGAGCAAGTGTGAGTTTTTGCTTAAGGAAGTGATGTTCCTTGGTCATGTGGTTTCTGTGGAGGGTATTCATGTTGATCCATAGAAAATTAAGGCTATTCTCAATTGGAAGCAACCTAAAGTTGTTCTGGAGGTTCATAATTTTCTTGTCGGCTGGTTATTACCGTCACATTGTTGATGGGTTTTCTAGGATTGCGGCACCGTTGAAGAAGTTGTTGCAAAAGAATGTTCCTTATATATGGACGGATAAGCAACAACATAGTTTCGAGAGGTTGAAGGAAATTTCGAAACATGCTCTTGTGTTGATTCAACCTGAATCTGGGAAGGAGTTTGTGGTTTATAGTGATGGTAAGGTTGTGGCCTGTGCATCGAGACAGTTGAAGTTTCATGAGCGCAAATATCCAACTCATGATTTAGAGCTTGCGGCTGTGGTGTATGCTTTGAAAATATGGAGACATTACCTTTATGGCGAGAAGTGTGTTGTTTATACGGGCCATAGGAGTTTGAAGTATTTGATGTCTCAAAAGGATTTGAATCTTAGGCAATGTAGATGGTTGGAGTTGCTTAAGGAGTATGACTTGTTGATCAAGTATTATCTTGGAAAAGCCAACGTGGTTGCGGATGCGTTGAGTTGTAAGGTTGAGGTTGAGCTTAGGGCTATGTTTGCTAGGTTGAGTGTGACACGGGAAAGTGGGGTTGGCTGAGTTGCAAGTTAAGCCTACGATGTCACAAATGATTAAAGCTAAGAAACCGTTTGATGATTCCTTGGTTGTGCATGTTAAGGATATATCAGAGGGTAATCCGACGAATTTTCATTTTGATAATGATATAATTTTTTGTTTCAAGGGTCAAATAGTAGTACCAGATGATCTGGAGTTGAGGCACACTATTTTGACGGAGGCATATTCTAGCCGTTTTGCTATGCATCCTGGTAGTGTTCAGTTGTATCGTGGGGTGAAAAAGGCTTACTACTGGGTTGTTTTGAATAAGGATGTGGCTAAGTTTGTTTCTAAGTGCATGGTGTCAGCGGGGCAAGGCTGAACATCAGTTTCCATCTGGGTTGTTGCAACCGTTGAGAATTCTTGAATGGAAATGGGAGAGAATCACCATGGATTTTGTGTCAGGGTTACCTTTGACACCGGCTAAAAAGGATTCCATTTGGGTGATTGTGGATCAGTTTACGAAGTGTGTACATTTTCTGCCAGTTCATACAACGTACACCTTGGACAAGTTGGTGGACTTGTACATTTCTGGGATTGTGCGTTTGCACATGGTACCTAAGTCCATTGTTTCGGATAGAGATCCGAGTTTTATAGTGAGGTTTTGGGTGAGTTTGCATCGGGCTTTGGGTACGAGGTTAAATTTTAACATCGCATATCATCCTCAGTCAGATAAACAATCTGAGCGGGTTATCCAGGTTTTGGAGGATATGCTGAGATGTTGCATTATTGAGTTCCAAGGAACCTGGGAGAAGCATTTACCTTTGGCTGCGTATAACAACAGTTACCAAGCGAGTATACAGATGGCACCGTATGAGACATTGTATGGTCAGAGATGTACGCCTTTGTGTTGGGCTGAAGTAAGGGAAAACTATATTTCCTTACCGGATGTGTTGAAAGACACGGATGAGAAAATAAAGCTTGTGTGTGATCGCTTGAAGTAACTGATTATCGGCAGAAATCTTATGCGGGTTTGAAGCGTAGGGATATTGAATCGGGTATTCTTAAAAATGTCACCATGGAAAAAGGTGATGCGGTTCGGACGTAAGGGCAAGCTTAGTCCGAGGATTATTGAACCATACGAGGTTGTTGAGCATGTTGGTCTCTATTGCTTATCGGTTAAGGTTTCCTCCTGAGTTGGAGAAAATACATGATGTGTTCCATGTATCTATGTTGCAGAGGTATCGGTCGGATCCCTCGCATATTATGCTAGTGGAGCATATTGAGTTGAGGCTTGATTTATCCTATGATTAGGAACCGGTGGACATCCTTGATTCCAGTATCAAAATTCTTCGTGGCAAGACGATTGAGCTTGTTAAAGTCTTGTGGCGACACCGTGGTGTCGAGGAAGCCACGTGGGAAAGCAATGAGGACATGTTGGAGTAATTTCCACATTTGCTTCCTCCAGGTAAATTTCGAGGATGATATTTCTTAAGTGGGGGAGAGTTGTAACACCCCAGTTTTGGGCTTAGATGTTTTAATGGTTGGTTCAAAGGTCTGGTGGACCAGCATTAGAGATTTGAAAATATTTTTTATGCAAAAATATTTTTAGTGATAAAATATTTTTTATGGTGATAAAATTATGCAAAAATATGCTATAATCATTATTTAATATAGTAATGATTGTTTTAAAATAAATATTGGAAAATGAGATTTGGAAATTGAACATTTTGGACTAGTGACCAAAATGCAAACTTTGAAAACTATTTTTAGTGACTGTTTTGAAAAGGATCAAAATTTTTAATCTTTAACGAAATAGTTATCCTAAATATTTTTATCAGATTTTTCCCTTTAATTAACTGATTTTAATTGGGTTTTAAAAGGCTTTAAAAGTGGAGAGAATTAATAAATCATATTTTAGACTTTTAACAAAATTCACGTAACAAATTTTGCAACTTCTTTCTCTAAATTTCTCTCCAGCCAAACACCTTTCCAGCTTCAATTTCTTCAGGTAAAAATCAAAGGTTTTGATTTCCTAATGTTTTTTCATCAAATACTTATTGTTATTCTCTTGATTTTCATGTTTTACTAAGCAATTAAGGGAAGAAAATCAACATTGGAGGTAAGGATTGGTTCTTCTCCTCTAATGAGAGGTTCTTTACTGAAATTCCCAAGTTCTTGATTCTTTACAATTGTTTTCTAATGTGTTTGATATTTTAATTAAATAAATTGGTTTAATTGTGTTTTGATTGATGAGATTTATGGATCTTCGTACTTATTCTATTTTGCTGGGATTTTGATCAGATTAGATCATGATTTTGATGTTTAATTGAGTACGAAGATCCAACTTGGTTTAATCCCAAAACAAGTTGAATCTCTAATGTTTAAGGTGGTTAATTAAGGGTTTTTGGGGTGATAGTTGTGTTTAATCTTTGCTGGAAGTAAAAGGATGTTGGGAAAGGGTTTTTAGGTATTAATTGATGAGGTTTGATGGATTAAATCGTAATAATAAGGTAGGGTTAAGATTTGGAAGTGTTTGATGATGATTTCGATATGTTTCGGATATATTTTGAGTGGGCAACTTGAGAGTTGCGGGTAATTGCTTGTCGGCAATGGTTTGAATGCATAATGATGCATTTGTCCTCTAGTTTTATGTGGTTAAACCAGAGGATAGTCAAGGCGACAAAGCTTGACGTTGTTTGTTACTTGTTGGGAGCTCAATTCGCATTGGCAAGCAAGGCGAGGTGTATCGGTGAGTGGAAACTTGTTTAAACACCTTTAAACGGTTTAATAAAGGTTTTTGGGAGTTTAGGGTAAGCGTGAAATACTTACCGAAGCTCAGAAGTAAGTTTCCCTTATTTTGCTCTTGAATATCGGTTTGGATATGAGCATGTTGATTTCATGTTTTTGTGTTAAACATGGTTTGACTTACTTACTGGAAATGCATGATTTTAAGTACATATGCATGGGTTTAAAAGTATAAGAAATGCTAGTGAGCATTGGTTTTCATTCCGGTTGGTATGGTGTTATTGATTTGGCAATATGATTTGCATATGTGGTATTGCTGTTCAACGCATTGTAAAACAATAAGTAAATGGTTTTGTAAATGATATATTGGCTACTTGACAAGGTGAGAAAACAATCGGATGTAGTTGGCATGACATAGGATAAAAGTGCACTATAAATATGAACAAAAAGCGATCGTGGCCATGGGTCCTTGAGGTATGGCGGTTTAACAAGGCCACTCGGACTATTGAGACATCATTTGGGGCATGCGGTTTAACTAGGCAACCCAAATTGATGGCAATCTTGCGGTTTAACTAGGCAAGGTCGGTACTCTTGTGGTTTAACTAGGAAAGGGTGGAAATCTTGCGATTTAACTAGGAGAGGGTGTCAAATCTTGCAATTTAACTAGGCATGGTATGAGAGTCCGTGTATCCGATGTGTAGGATAGAGGTAGTCTATCCGGGTCACTATAAATGCCAACGTATGTGAAAGTTCATGTGTTGAACCTATTATAATGCTTTGGGATTTTTACCCAAGACTCTCGTTAGTGGATTAAACGTTACACCGATGAGTGGTGTTAAGGGGTTTATTGTATCGAATACTCTCGTGTGTGAACCTTGTGTTATCGGTAGACTATTTGTTAAGTGTTGAGGGAACACTTGTTGAATCTGTGTACTCGATATTGTGTTTTTGGTAAAAGGAAACTTGGTAAATGATCACTTAGAAGCCAATATAATTGATATTGTATCATGAGATGGATTGTGTTGTTTAATTTGATTTAAACATGTTTTACTCTTTAAGCTTTGCATTGGTAGTATGCATGGGAAAGTTTAAATTGAAGGGAGAAAATGAATCTTTGCTGTAGAATCCATGGTACATGTTCCATATGGGTTAATATGCTATTTTGGAAATGTTAAGTGCATGGTTTTGATAAGGCATGATGTTGTGATGAAGTTTTAAAAAGTTTTGAAAAGTGTTTGTCAAAAGAAATGTGAAAACGATTTAACTTGCATTGATGATGGTTGTTGTTTGAGCATTCCTCACTAAGCCAGTGTGCTTGCGCTCTTTTTTCCATCAGTGCAGAGAATTAAGATTGAGGCAACGAGGAAGCAAGGAAAGGAATCCCAAAGACTTGTTTTCAAAGTACGATTTGGAACGTTGAAAAGTAGTAATAATGACAATGTGTCGAGTGAGGTTTTGGGAGGGTTTTTGATGAACTCCCTGTTGTTGCAAGTTTAAATTGTTGTTTTGGACTTGTAATAAGTTTTAAGTGGTTGAGGTGTGTTTGGTTTAATGTTTGGATGTGGACTAGGAAGCATGTCTCTAGATTTGGTGTTTGAGTTTGCTAGATATGCTAGGTTGGCTTTTAATGCTGTTATGTGTTGATCAAGCATGTTGATGATGTTATATGATGATTAGTTTAGTGTTAATGTTGAATGAAGTGAGCCAAAGTGTTATATGTTGGACCTAAAGGTCATTACAGGCCTCAGCATACCAGTACGAGTACCTCAGGATCGATACGTAGGGTATGTATAAGGCTTAAATTGTCAAAATTAAGCTTAGGGCACCGGTACACTTAGCCACAGTATCGGTACGCCTTAAGAGAAAACAGTCCTGGTATCGGTACATGGGATAGCGTACTGGAACGATCCATCGAGTTTAAGCTTGTTGTATCGATACGCGGGGTACCGTATCATCACAGGCTCTAGCTAATAGAATTCTGAGTTTTGAAAATATAAGGAGGGGATTGGTACGCGGTTAAGGCCGTATCAGTACAGGTTGGTCAACAAATCGTATCGATATAGAGAAATGTGTATTGATATGGGTGGTCATTCTATTAGTTGGTCTGTATCGGTACGAGCTTGCTTGTATTGGTATGCCTTGTTGAATCTGTTATATTTTGTTCGCTGAAGTTTGGAAATCTTGCAATTTGGTCCCTAATTGATATGAATGCAATTATTTGAATTTGGATGACTTTTTCGGAATGGAGATTAACATGTATGCATAAAACTGAAATAATCGAAGGTTGGTAATCATAAGTACGACAAACGCCCTGTAATTTGTGATATTTATGTTTTGGTCCCTTTCATGAATCGTTGATAAATGGGAACTTGTTTTGTATTTTGATCTTCTGGTAATGCCACAGCTGAAGCATGTTCACATAGGATCATAATAATTCGAATCTAGACAAGATAAAAAAGAAACAAATAGGGCTCAATTTAGGGTTTAGCTAAGGTTTGCTTCGGCAAACCTAATGTGGCTCTTTTAGTATTGTTTCGGCTAGGCCAGGCTAAGGGGGTTACACGATAAACACCACAACAACTTGTCTAGGTAGGGTCTGAAAACCCGATTCGTTAAGTCCATCAAGGTTGCCAGTGCATTGGTTAGCTCAAATGGCATTACCAAGAATTCATCATTCTCGTACCTCATACGAAAAGCAGTTTTGGGTACATCCCATTCTTTAACTCTAATCTGATAATATTCAGACCTTAAATCGATCTTGGAAATCACATAGGCATCCTTAAGCTAATCGAACAAGTTGTTAATTCATGGCAATGGATACTTGTTCTTAATGGTTACTTTATTCAACTACTGGTAATCGATACACAACCACATAAAACCATCTTTCTTCTTTACGAAAAGGACCGGAGCTCCTCAGGGCAAACAACTCGGTCCAATGAAGCATTTGTCAAGCCATTATTGAATCTGAGCTTTCGGCTCCTTAAGCTCAGCTATTGCTATATGGTAGGGTGCAATGGAAACTAGGGCCATTCCATGTTGCACTTTAATGCCAAATTCTACTTTGTGGGTTGGAGGTAAGCCCAGAAGTTCATCAAAAAATACGTCAGGGAATTCACACACAATATTAAAATCTTGCAGTTGAGGTTCATTCTTAGCTTCCAACGTCAAAGCATACGATGAAGGATTCTTCAAATTTATAAGGGTGATGCTTTCTTTGCCAATGCCTAAGAGAAAAAGCTTTTTCTTGCTACAATCTACCCAAGCTTTATGTCCACTGAGCCAATCTAAACCCAGTATAACATCGAACTCGTGAATTAAAAGTGCCAATAGATTGGCCAGAAATGAAATCCCTAGAATCATTAAGCGATAATTCTTGCATACGAGACTTATGGTGACACAATCACCTAATGGATTAGTTATGGTGATAAAAGAAGTATTACTCGAGGAGTGATTATCCTGATTCATCAATGCATAATCAAGATAGGAGTATAGTTTAATGGTAGTTGCGTTATTGTTTGAATCACCCTCCTCTGGCAATAGGTATAGATGGGTATTACAATTCCCAACCTGAACCCTCGGTACTATAATCCATTCTAGAAATGATCTATGACATAGCCGATAACCTTGCAATGTTGTAGAAGGGAGAATACTGTGAATACACCTTTTGTTTAGGACTACATTGCTCCCTTTTCGATACGGTAGTGGAAGACGAGAATTATCTCGGGGCATTTGTCAAGTTGTAAGGGTCCTTTAACCTTCAGAACTCCACTATGTAACTTCTGTAGCATGGTCTAATATGATGACTCGATAATCCAATATCGATGCTCAGTATAGCCTTGTGATGATTCGGCGGTAGAAAAATCAATACAATGATTTAATAACCGATACCTAACAATGATTTAATAACCAATACCTAACAAGTTCAGGGTTATCATTGTTAGCGATAGTGCCCTAAGGCCTATTGTATGGAGATGATGTTTTGATTATTGAATTTATTATTATGATAAAATTGCATGCTTTTTGTATCCTTGAATATTATTATTCTAAATATCCCTAATCAGTTATTATCGTGGGAACGATAATAAGCTAAGATTAGTATAAAGTTTGATAGATATTCATAAGATGAATATGTGAATGAGATTCAAATCAAATTCATATATGTATTTGTTGAGAAAAAATATTAGGATCAACTCGTCTTAAGATTAATACATGGATTAAAGTTACATAATAAGCTTCAAACAATTATGACATTAAATCCTTAGTCCTGAAATTGCTACGGTTCTCAACATGATAACTATTATGTTTTGACATAGTCAAACATCAATTTTAATCGGACGATTATAAAGGTTATGCTTGAACATAATAGGAATCATGCAGTGAGATGTGAGTGATTAAGATGGAATTTATCCCTCTTAACATAAGAGAGATATCTTTGGGCCCCTCGATGATTGAGACTCAGAAATGCATGGGCCCTGCTCAAATGAGTTGATAGAGATCAATGTTATTTGTTTAGTCAGTTCAATTGGGCATCGAGAAACTAAAGATAGAACGATATAAGGTTAACATTTTTCATGCCTTATATTCTATCAATATATCGTGAGATAAAAGGATTATGACATAAACTACATTAAGGTTGTCTCAGATTATGAGCTTTTCATTTAACTTGGGTAGTCATAATGTCTTGCTAGAGGCCACTTATGGCTTGTAGAATAAAATGTGATTTTATCTACTACCAACATTAAATGAACCTATAGGGTCGCACACTAAGAATGGATAAGAATGGTTGTGGTTATTACTATCAATAATAAATTTAGGATATTGCGAATATTTAAAATTATATTGTTAGAGATTATTTATTTGAATTTAAAAAGTTAAATTCATAATAGAATATCTTAATTATTTCATTATTTTCTGAAAATAATATAAATAAATAATATTATCAAATAATCACTTTATCTAGAGTTGGTTGAATTTGAATTCTTTATAAGATAAAAGAATTCATTTTAAATTATAATTTATTTAAAAAGAGTTTTAATTAAATTATAATAGTGAACTCAACCTAACCCTATTCAAGTCATATATATATATATATATGTATGTATGCCAGGGGTTTTGAAAGGGATCTAGGGATTTCGAAATAGCCACCAAAACTACAAAACTAGATTTTTGAAATCTTGATTGGAACTAGCATTCTGATAGCCGTTCGTTGTCAATTTACTTGTGGATAATTGTAGAGGGCAGTCGTCTTTCACAAAAGGCAGATCCTCAACACAATCGGATTCCTGAATCAAAATTAAGGTAATTTTTGATCTCCTCTTCGTACATTAATATGATTGCATGAGATCCTAGAAATTCTTCATAGGATATTTTTTCGCTGCGTTTATTTACTTGACTAGATCAGTTTATTTTCTATGAAACCCAACAATCATTTACCCTGCCGTGAGTGTGTAAGCCCATCACTGGGCAAACTAGGCAATAAGGGTTTAAGATGTTGATATTATAGCCACATAGGGTTGTACAACCTACTCAGGCTACAATGAAGTCAAAGATTGTTCGTATATTTTAGTTGTGTCTTTAGTAATTCCTTAAGCTCAACAATATATCTTGCTAATTCAAGGCTTACTGATTCTTATCAAGTTTTATAGACTTGGAGGGTCTCCCCCTTGATTCCTCGTAACGAATCAAGTAGCCGATAGAAACTCAATACTCATGTTTGCTTTGTTTGACTGCATACAACTATACTATAAAAGAGAAAAGAGATTAGGTTAGTCGGTAAGTTACAATATACACAATATGACAACTCCTAGTTGGCATATGTAATGCAATGACAATACAATAAACTTCGGTTTAGTCCTAGAATCGACTAAACTCTAGCTCTGATACCACAAATGTAACACCCCTTTCCCGACCTGGTAGGGAACCGGGTTGAAAAGTGTTACCGGAGGATAATGTGGTGATCAGTTTAACATTTTTAATTAATATTTAGTATTTTGATATTGGTGCAATGCTAAACAATATTCAATACTGCAACAATGCAATAAGGTCGGTAGTTCGATATGAAAGTAGGACTATCAAATTAGGACCAATTTTAAACTTTTACACATTTTAGGGGTTAATATGTAAATCAATAAATTAGAGGTCCTTTTCTATAATTAAACTTACCGGTGTGAAATTCAACTTGCTAACAATGAGCCTATAAATTTACATGGTAATCAAAGGTTATTTGCTCTTTCAATTTAACCAATTACTAAACGGTGATTGTTCTATAATTTCTAAAAAATAGTTAGACTCTTAACATATTTACCAGCATCAGTATCGGTACGTGCTAAGGTCGTACCGAAACAACCCAAGCAATATCGATACGCTCTTATCATGACCGTTAAAACAGTTAAGGACAGAGAACACATTTCAATACTGGGTCAATCCGTATCGGTACGCGAGGCTAAACTAATTATTCTTAATTTCTAGACTCAAAAAGGTGTACCAGTACGTACCTAGTCGTATCGATACGAGGTTGTCTATATAAGGGAAAGGATCGGTACGCCCTTCTCCGTATCGATACGCAACTACAGTAAAATTCCAGTGACAAAATTTCATATCAATACCACTATAGTAGTATCGGTACGCCTTATAACCTGTGACCAAAGTTGCACACCTGTACCGATACGCTATCACCCATATCGATACGACTGGTTCTATAATGTCATTTTTAGTCTGGTTTTTATGCAATTTGACTGGTCAAACAATGTCCAATATCAATGAAATTTTACCAGCAAGTTTATAAGGCTATATTCTAATGTCATGCCAAATTTCATAGCTAAATGAATCCATTTACTAGGATTTCACACTTTTAGGCCCAATGTGCTATTTTTATCACTTTTAACCAAAGCCATAGAGCTTTTTAAAGCCTTTAAAACACACCAAAGCCATACATAACACCTACGTGCCAAAATGGTCAAAAGTGACTTAAACAACTATTATGCCACCATACTAGGAGTTTGTAGGGATGATAAACATTACTCTAGGTACCGTGGCAATAACGATGGTATGAAATTCAAATCATGAGATAAAATGCATTAGACATACTTTGCATAGTGAGGTAGTCATAAACAGTGGCAATAACGATGGTATGAAATTCAAATCATGCTAAGACAATGTCAATGCTATGACAATATCAATGCTATGGCAATATCAATGCTATGGTAATATCAATGCTTTGACAATATCAAAACTATGTCAATATCAATGCTATGACAATATCAATACTGTAACTGTAATACCCCAAAATTTACTAAGTTGATCAAGGGTCACTTAGTACTAAGATAATAGCTTAAAAGCTAACTTAGTGACTAAAATGACAAAAATGCGAAAGTTAGGATTTCTTTAATTATGGGTTTTGGAAAGGAAAATTCTAAGGTTTATAAAGGTCTCATGTAATAGATAGTGAATTGAATAAGGTATTCTTAAAGTTTGGTTGGATTCCAAGGAAAATTGGAATGGGAATTGAAGTTTAAAAAGGTAGTGACCAAAATGTAAATTTTGAAAATTTTATGCCTAAAGTATAAACTTTGGAAAAGTTTGGGGACTAAAGTTGTAATTTCCCAAAAGTTAAGGGTTTTTTTATTTCATAAATAAAAAGATCACCTAAGGGTGTGAATCGAATGTGGAATTATTGGTTCGATTTGATACTTCGATTATTGGAAAAATCACAGTTAAAGTTTAAGTGGAATTCGGATACCCGGACCGAACTGAAAAATTTTGAAACTTTTCCATATGATAGAGAAAGGTTATAAAAGTCATTTCCAAGTGTTGGAAATATTTTTAGTTCGACTAAAGTGAATCCTACAGTTTATTTCTGAGTAAAGGATTATTTATCGGTATATTGGATCGAATAGAAATTTTGGAGACTGGTCGAAAAGCTATGGAAAAGTCATAAAATGTTATTTAAGAATATTTTATTATAGTTGGTTGGATTCCAACTAGATTTAGTTGAATTTTTACAAGAATGGCAAACTAGTAAATAAAAACTAGTTGGAGGGTAAATTGGTTATTTGGCCCTAATGGCAATTTTGAAATATTTAAAAAGTTATAAGGGAAATTTTGGAAAGAGAAAATGGAAGATTAAATCTTGGCCCTTGATTGATGATAAAATCAATCTCAACCATTGGATAAAAAAGGCAAAATTGTAAATTCACTATTAAATGAATTTAATATTCATTTAATAGATATATGTGTAAAATAATGGTGAAAAGATGAAGATTTTGTTCATCTTTTCCAGCCAAAAACATAAGTGCTAGGGAAAGAAAGAGAAACTTTTCGAAGCTCGATTCAAGCCCCGAAACTCATTTTTTAGTTTGATCCGAATCAAAAGAGGGTTCATGGTATTATGAAGGAAAGGATCAAGTAGATCTTAGTGAGGCAAGCTAATGAATGGCCCAAAAGGATATATGGAAAGATAACGAAATTGATTTGTTGCCCAAGATTTACTATAGAGAGTTACAGTATGGTGGCATGCCATTAGAGGTCTAGCAGTCAAGGACTGTGTGTAGCTACACACCGATCTTCGGATCTATATGTTTACCGGCACTTTATGTGTCTATATGTGTTCAACACTTTACGTGTCTACAAGTTATTTTCACTTCGGTGACTAGTACTCAAGGAGTACTGACCTTGCATACTTAAGTTTCTCTCTATACAAAAAATTATATTATAAAGAGTTACAGTATAGTGACATGCCATTAGAGGTCTAGCAGTCAAGGACTGCGTGTAGGTACACACTGATCTTCAGATCCATATGTTTCCGACACTTATGTGTCTATATGTTACCAGCACTTTATGTGTTATAGGTTTATCGTCACTTCGGTGACTAGTACTCTGGGAGTATCGATCTCGTATACTTAAGTTTCTCTCTATTTAAAATTTGTGGGATAAATGAATAAAATGAATCAAAGGAACACGATGATAAGCTTGAAAGCTTACAGATGGAAATGGCAACGGTATCGGTAAGATCTAATCTTATCACTTTGATATATGCTGTTACATATGAAATTATTTATGTTTATACACATAAAAAAATGGTAAGGTGATTATATGCATTATTAATCATTTAAATTGATATTTATTCAATATTGCACTCTATTAAGAATTGTTGCCTCACTAAGTTTCATACTTAGCGTATGATTTTTTCACACGTAGGTTAAGTTGGAGCACTTGAAGAGGAGTCGAGCTTGCTGATCAAGCTTCAATCTGCACAACATCAGTAAGATAATCTAGCTTATGATAATTTCTAGTGGGCATGTAATTATTTATCAACTTGTAGTATATGATGCATTAAATTAGATTAAACGATAGATAATTGATCAGTTCTAAAGATGAATCATATATGGATAAAGCAAGATAAGGTATTAGTAATATGAAAGCATAAGCTAAAGTAGAAAGGAATCTTACTTTGTTAATATGAATAATCGATAAGCTTAAAAGGGTAGTAAAACGTGTTTAATCGGTTTAAATTTTATTTATTGGTAATCGCATAAAGATTTTAAAATCATGAAAGGGCCTAGGCAGTGAACCTATTTTTCACCCCGAATTGCATTATCATTTTAATAACTGACTAATATGTTTTACAAACTAATTCAGGGTCAAAATTAGCCAACTACGTATAAGTTATGATTTCAAAAAAATTGAGAAAATAGTTAAATTAATAAAGACAAGATTTATATGTATAAAAAAATTATTATAATTCAGGATTTCTTTAAACGACTCTGTAACATCTTTAATGTATATTCGATCTACGGGTATATGTTAAGGGTGTTACATTTAATGGTATCAGAGCAAAGGTTTAGCTGGTTCTGGATGCTAAACCGAGTTTGCATATGAATTTGTCAGTAAATACATGCCCCTAGAATATCATATTACTGATGTGATTATTGTATGACTTGATGTTGCTCCTTATTAGTATAAGATGGAATGAGATTAGAATAAGGAAAGTAAAACGATAATAGATTTCTTCAGTTAATGAATCTTGGAGGTCAAGAAAAGACCCATAGCAGATACGATACAGTGAAATAAGCATGTAAGTTAACTCCTGTTTAGGACAATCTATCTGCATAATAAAATGATAATACAGTAAGTATAAGATATTTGGATATGAAAAGGAGTTAGTAGAAATGTTGGTATATGAAATTAAAGAATTAAGGAATAAAAATCTCATTGGTCGATGCTCTAAAGAGTAATCACAAGGTCGAAGAAGCCACTTGGGAGGGTGAGAAGAAAATAAGGAAGTAATATCCGTAAGTGTTTGGAACAAGTACGCATTGAAAATTCGAGGATGAATTTTCTTAAGGGGAGAGAATTGTAATACCCCAAAATTTATTAAGTTGATTGAGGGTCATTTAGTACTAAGATAATAGCTTAAAAGCTAACTTAGTGACTAAAATGACAAAATTGCAAAAGTTGGGATTTCTTTAATTATGGGTTTTGGAAAGGAAATTTCTAAGGTTTAAAGGTCTCATGTAATAGATAGTGAATTGAATAAGGTATTCTTAAAGTTTGGTTGAATTCCAAGGAAAATTGGAATGGGAATTGAAGTTTAAAAAGGTAGTGACCAAAATGTAAAATTTGAAAATTTTATGCCTAAAGTATAAACTTTGGAAAAGTTTGGGGACTAAAGTTGTAATTTCCCAAAAGTTAAGGGTTTTTATTTCATAAATAAACATATCACCTAAGGGTGTGAATCAAATGCGGAATTATTGGTTTGATCTGATACTTCGATTATTGGAAAAATCGCAGTTAAAGTTTAAGTGGAATTCGGATACCCGGACCGAACTGAAAAATTTTGAAACTTTTCCATATGATAGAGAAAGGTTATAAAAGTCATTTCCAAGTGTTGGAAATATTTTTAGTTCGATTCAAGATGAATCCTACAGTTTATTTCCGAGTAAAGGATTATTTATCGGTATATTGGATTAAATGGAAATTTTGGAGACTGACTCAAAAGCTTTGGAAAAGTTATAAAATGTTATTTTAAGAATATTTTATTATAGTTGGTTGGATTCCAACTAGATTTAGTTGAATTTTTACAAGAATGGCAAACTAGTAAATAAAAACTAGTTGGAGGGCAAATTGGTCATTTGGCCCTAATGGCAATTTTGAAATATTTAAAAAGTTATAAGGGAAATTTTGGAAAGAGAAAATGGAAGATTAAATCTTGGCCCTTGATTGATGATAAAATCAATCTCAACCATTGGATAAAAAAGGCAAAATTGTAATTTCACTATTAAATGAATTTAATATTCAATTAATAGATATATGTGTAAAATAATGGTGAAAAGATGAAGATTTTGTTCATCTTTTCCAGCCAAAAACATAAGTGCTAGGGAAAGAAAGAGAAACTTTTCGAAGCTCGATTCAAGCCCCGAAACTCATTTTTTAGTTTGATCCGAATCAAAAGAGGGTTCATGGTATTATGAAGGAAAGGATCAAGTAGATCTTAGTGAGGCAAGCTAATGAATGGCCCAAAAGGATATATGGAAAGATAACGAAATTGATTTGTTGCCCAAGATTTACTATAGAGAGTTACAGTATGGTGGCATGCCATTAGAGGTCTAGCAGTCAAGGACTGTGTGTAGCTACACACCGATCTTCGGATCTATATGTTTACCGGCACTTTATGTGTCTATATGTGTTCAACACTTTACGTGTCTACAAGTTATTTTCACTTCGGTGACTAGTACTCAAGGAGTACTGACCTTGCATACTTAAGTTTCTCTCTATACAAAAATTATATTATAAAGAGTTAGAGTATAGTGACATGCCATTAGAGGTCTAGCGGTCAAGGATTGCGTGTAGCTACACACCGATCTTTGGATCTATATGTTTCCGACACTTATGTGTCTATATTTACCAAACACTTTATGTGTTATAGGTTTATCATCACTTGGTGACTAGTACTCTGGGAGTATCGATCTCGTATACTTAAGTTTCTCTCTATTTAAAATTTGTGGGATAAATGAATAAAATGAATCAAAGGAACACGATGATAAGCTTGAAAGCTTACATATGGAAATGGCAACGGTATCGGTAAGATCTAATCTTATCACTTTGATATATGCTGTTAGATATGAAATTATTTATGTTTATACACATAAAAATGGTAAGGTGATTATATGCATTATTAATCATTTAAATTGATATTTATTCAATATTGCACTCTATTAAGAATTGTTGCCTCACTAAGTTTCATACTTAGCGTATGATTTTTCACACGTAGGTTAAGTTGGAGCACTTGAAGAGGAGTTGATCTTGCTGATCAAGCTTCAATCTGCACAACATCAGTAAATAATCTAGCTTATGATAATTTCTAGTAGGCATGTAATTATTTATCAACTTGTAGTATATGATGCATTAAATTAGATTAAACGATAGATAATTGATCAGTTCTAAAGATGAATCATATATGGATAAAGCAAGATAAGGTATTAGTAATATGAAAGCATAAACTAAAGTAGAAAGGAATCTTACTTTGTTAATATGAATAATCGATAAGCTTAAAAGGGTAGTAAAACGTGTTTAATCGGTTTAAATTTTATTTATTGGTAATCGTATAAAGATTTTAAAATCATGAAAGGGCCTAGGCAAAGAACCTATTTTTCACCCCGAATTGCATTATCATTTTAATAACTGACTAATATGTTTTACAAAATAATTTAGGGTCAAAATTAGCCAACTACATATAAGTTATGATTTCAAAAAATTGAGAAAATAGTTAAATTAATAAAGACAAGATTTATATGTATAAAAAAATTATTATAATTCAGGATTTCTTTAAACGACTCTGTAACATCTTTAATGTATATTCGATCTACGGGTATATGTTAAGGGTGTTACATTTAATGGTATCAGAGCAAAGGTTTAGCTGGTTCTGGATGCTAAACCGAGTTTGCATATGAATTTGTCGAGAAATACATGCCCCTAGAATATCATATTACTTGATGTGATTATTGTATGACTTGATGTTGCTCCTTATTAGTATAAGATGGAATGAGATTAGAATAAGGAAAGTAAAACGATAATAGATTTCTTCAGTTAATGAATCTTGGAGGTCAAGAAAAGACCCATAGCAGATACGATACAGTGAAATAAGCATGTAAGTTAACTCCTGTTTAGGACAATCTATCTGCATAATAAAATGATAATACAGTAAGTATAAGATATTTGGATATGAAAAGGAGTTAGTAGAAATGTTGGTATATGAAATTAAAGAATTAAGGAATAAAAATCTCATTGGTCGATGCTCTAAAGAGTAATCACAAGGTCGAAGAAGCCACTTGGGAGGGTGAGAAGAAAATAAGGAAGTAATATCCGTAAGTGTTTGGAACAAGTACGCATTGAAAATTCGAGGATGAATTTTCTTAAGGGGAGAGAATTGTAATACCCCAAAATTTATTAAGTTGATTGAGGGTCATTTAGTACTAAGATAATAGCTTAAAAGCTAACTTAGTGACTAAAATGACAAAATTGCAAAAGTTGGGATTTCTTTAATTATGGGTTTTGGAAAGGAAATTTCTAAGGTTTAAAGGTCTCATGTAATAGATAGTGAATTGAATAAGGTATTCTTAAAGTTTGGTTGAATTCCAAGGAAAATTGGAATGGGAATTGAAGTTTAAAAAGGTAGTGACCAAAATGTAAATTTTGAAAATTTTATGCCTAAAGTATAAACTTTGGAAAAGTTTGGGGACTAAAGTTGTAATTTCCCAAAAGTTAAGGGTTTTGTTATTTCATAAATAAATATATCACCTAAGGGTGTGAATCAAATGCGAAATTATTGGTTCGATCTGATACTTCGATTATTTGAAAAAACGCAGTTAAAGTTTAAGTGGAATTCGGATACCCGGACCGAACTGAAAATTTTTGAAACTTTTCCATATGATAGAGAAAGGTTATAAAAGTCATTTCCAAGTGTTGGAAATATTTTTAGTTCGATTCAAGATGAATCCTATAGTTTATTTCTGAGTAAAGGATTATTTATCGGTATATTGGATTGAATGGAAATTTTAGAGACTGATCGAAAAGCTATGGAAAAGTCATAAAATGTTATTTTAAGAATATTTTATTATAGTTGGTTGGATTCCAACTAGATTTAGTTGAATTTTTATAAGAATGGCAAACTAGTAAATAAAAACTAGTTGGAGGGCAAATTGGTCATTTGTCCCTAATGGCAATTTTGAAATATTTAAAGTTTATAAGGGCAATTTTGGAAAGAGAAAATGGAAGATTAAATCTTGGCCCTTGATTGATGATAAAATCAATCTCAACCATTGGATAAAAAGGGCAAAATTGTATTTTCACTATTAAATGAATTTAATATTCATTTAATAGATATATGTGTAAAATAATGGTGAAAAGATGAAGATTTTGTTCATCTTTTCCAGCCAAAAACGTAAGGGCTAGGGAAAGAAAGAGAATTTTTTCCAAGCTCGATTCAAGCCCCGGAACTCAGTTTTTAGTTTAATCTGAATCAAAAGAGGGTTCGTGGTATTATGAAGGAAATGATCAAGTAGAGCTTAGTGAGGCAAGCTAATGAATGGCTCAGAAGGATATATGGAAAGATAATGAAATTGATTTATTGCCCAAGATTTACTATAGAGAGTTACAATATGGTGGCATGCCATTAGAGGTCTAGCAGTCAAAGACTGCGTGTAGCTACACACCGATCTTCGGATCTATATGTTTACCAGCACTTTATGTGTCTATATGTTTTCGGCACTTTACGTGTCTACAAGTTATTGTCACTTCGGTGACTAGTACTCAAGGAGTACCGACCTTGCATACTTAAGTTTCTCTCTATACATAATATTATATTATAGAGAGTTAGAGTATAGTGACATGCCATTAGAGGTCTAGCAGTCAAGGACTGCGTGTAGCTATACACCGATCTTTGGATCTATATGTTACCGACACTTATGTGTCTATATGTTACCGACACTTTATGTGTTATAGGTTTATCATCACTTCGGTGACTAGTACTCTGGGAGTACCGATCTCGTATACTTAAGTTTCTCTCTATTTAAAATTCTTGGGCTAAATGAGTAAAATGAATCAAAGGAACAGGATGATAAGCTTGAAAGCTTACATATGGAAATGGCAACGGTATCGGTAAGATCTAATCTTATCACTTTGATATATGCTGTTAGATATGAAATTATTTATGTTTATACACATAAGAAATGGTAAGGTGATTATATGCATTATTAATCATTTAAATTGATATTTATGTCAATATTGCACTCTATTAAGAATTATTGCCTCACTAAGTTTCATACTTTGCGTGTGATTGTTTCACACGTAGGTTAAGTTGGAGCACTTGAAGAGGAGTTGATCTTGCTGATCAAGCTTCAATCTGCACAACATCAGTAAGATAATCTAGCTTATGATAATTTCTAGTAGGCATGTAATTATTTATCTGCTGGCAGTATATGATGCATTAAATTAGATTAAACGATAGATAATTGATCAGTTCTAAAGATGAATCATATATGGATAAAGCAAGAAAAGGTATTAGTAATATGAAAGCATAAACTAAAGTAGAAAGGAAGCTTACTTTGTTAATATGAATAATCGATAAGCTTAAAAAGGTAGTAAAACGTGTTTAATCAGTTTAAATTTTATTTATCGGTAATCGTATAAAGATTTTAAAATCAAGAAAGGGCCTAGGCAGTAAACCTATTTTTCACCCCGAATTGCATTATCGTTTTAATAACTGACTAATATGTTTTACAAAATAATTTAGGGTTGAAATTAGCCAACTACACATAAGTTATGATTTCAAAAAAATCGAGAAAAGAGTTAAATTAATAAAGACAAGATTTATATGTATAAAAAAATTATTATAAGTCAGGATTTCTTTAAACGACTCTGTAACATCTTTAATGTATATTCGGTCTACGGGTATACGTTAAGGGTGTTACAGTAACCATATTCAATGACATATTTGACATATATCAATCGTGTTCCCTTGGATCGAAACAAGATGTGGATATATGAATTCCTACGCCTTGCCAAATCAATGAATGGTCTAATCCCTCCACCTCGCCAATTAACCAATAACACAATCATCCCTCCACCTTGACACAATAAAGGATGTAGGACCATAGTCCACCCGTACCAATGAGCTTATGAATTATATGGCATGCCAATTGTATCCAATGTCCTTTCGAATCCAAGGTTCAATAACAATAACGATGTCGATGGAAATAACAATGAAAATAACCATATCGATGGCATTAATGGTGACAATATAAATGTCAATAGCAATGGAAATCTCAATATCAATGTTAATATTTCAATAGCAATAACAATATCAATTTCGATGTTCAGTGATAATGGCAATATCAATGTCAACGTTTTGATGAAAATGGCAGTATTAATACCAATGTTTTCATGAAAATGGCAATATCAATATCCAATGTCTATAACAATGAAAATATCACTATAAATGGCTATGGAAATGACAATATCAATGTCTGATGATCGATGTTTCTATATTTCAATGCTTTAATGATGTCAAAGACAATAACAATGTTTCTATGAACAATATTTCAATGCAATAACTTACCGATGCTTACCAATATATCCTCCATAGATATTCGATGCAATATCCTTAAACACAATGTTAGCTATGCAATATTCAATTTCAATGAAATTGGGAAGGGCACCTAGCCTATTCCTAAGATTCCGACTACACTCACATTGTTTTTTGAAGCCCCTACGGCTCTCAGATTGCCACTCCTTTGTTCCTAGCTTTAGGTAGAGATGGTGACCCTTCTTTCTCCAACTCTCGAGGTAGGTAAAAATAATAGGAAGTGTTATGATTAATACAACATTATCGTAATCAATATTTAAGCTTGAAATAGCTATTAGCTATTAGATATCCATGGATTGAAGCTTTGAAGAATATGGGTTTAGCCTTAATGTTCAATGCTTTAACTTGCAATTAAACACCCATCGTCTATGGAATTCAACAATTGATTAGGGGCTTTAGCTTATCAAAGCAAGAGCTATAAGATGGAATCAACAGATGGAAGAAATATAAGCTTTTAAAGCTTCCCCACTCAAGGTGCTAGCTTGAGCTCAAGGAAGATGACAACAATGGTCTTGTATGCTTAATTTTCAAGGAAGACGTAGAATTGTGGGAAGGGCTCAGTGTACATAAGATTTCAGTGTTTTAAAACACTTTATTCCCATAGAAAAGAACCGGCGAGTTTACCCTCCTCCAAGGGTAACCTTAATTTAATAATTTCCATCTTTCCTCATCTTTTTCTCAATTTTAAGGCAATTGATAATCAATTTGTCATCTTTTATGTCAAAAGATGACCATTTCACGTAGGGTGGGTGGAAAGCAGGTAGGTGAGTCATCCCAAAATGGGAAAATTACAAAAGTAGTCCCTCATTTTACAAACTTTATACTTTTGCCCCCAAACTTTTAATTTTTACATTTTAGTCACCAAATAACTTTCAAGAAATTCAATAAGGTCCTTAATGATAAATTGAGTCAATTAGAGTCTAATGTCAATGTAATTGACCACACAGTCAAAGTCAATACAATATTTGGACCCTTTTCGGTGTAGGGTTTCTGATCGTCGGAACCTAATTTTGACTAGATCGTTTTTGGGGGTGTTAGAGGTTGTATCAGTACGGGTGACTTGTACTGGTACTTATGGAAATTAAGGATTTGCAATAGGCTATATTAGTATCGATATGCATGAGAGTGCTAATACCAAGGGTACCGTACTAATACTCGTGTTCGAGTATCGATACCCACTGAATATAATAATCTATAATGATAATAAAAAGATGGAAAATTGAAGTGAGATATTAATGAGATAATATGGATTAATGAGATAAATAATGAGGATACTAATGTACAATTCCATAATGTATGAACAAGTCGGTAAGCTTAAATTGGGTGACTTGTTGTAATAGCAACCATAGGAGATCCTTGGTGGATCGAGTAATGTTGAGTGTTGTATGGTGATCGTGTTAATGCTTGTGCGGTTAGGGATCTTGTGTGATTGAGTCACCTTTGATTGATGGGATTTGTATACCCAGAGTAAGAGTGTTGCAAAACCATGGTTAGAGATGCCGAATGTACGCTCCCGATGTTGTGTGACATCAGGGCTCATTCGATGATACTCGAGGAGAGATATTGAGCATGGGTGTACGTTCCTGGGGCTATATGACATCGGGCCTCACTCCAGGTTATAATGATGACATTGTGTGTTTTGCTTGGATGATCTGGTGGGATCTCGAGTATGGTTGGGCCTTGTGTGTCATGTATGATGTTTTGCATGATGAGAGCATGTGTTTAGGCGACTAGTGGTAGCGACACATGTTTGTTTATCTCTCCTTATTGCTCGTACTAGCTTGCATGCTTATGTTTATGATTAGCTTGAAGTATAGTAGAGTAGATGTGTACCAATGAGCTTTGTAAGCTCAACGCGCGAAATCGTTGCTTTCATGCGTAGGTTAATCACTGGATCGTGGGATCGAGGAGCACTTTAGACACGTGATTCTAGCATGTGGTGACCTCTAGAGTACAATACTTGTGTTTAGTGGGCTATATATTCGTAGGACCTTACATAGTGGAGTCTGTAATTCTTATTTTTTTAAGCTGTATTAATCAAATCGTATGTTTAAACATTTTAAATTAAATTGGAGCTTCTTTTTACTATTTTGATTATTTATCTATATTTTCAAATATTGGATTTAAATGTTTTTGAGAAATACCTTGTTGGGTTATACCCAATTTGAGAAATTTTATCATTTTTGGTTTGGGCTTGAGGCCTAAATGTGACATCCAGGTCGAGGGCACTACACAAAGAGTTTAATCAACATCTTTAAAGTCAATACAAAAATAATGAGATCGTATCAGCTGCAAAGTCACAAATATCGTACAAATTTAAACTCCTAGAAGGCATATGTAGTATGTAGACATACAATAAACTTCGGTTTAGTCCTATAATCGACTAAACTCTAGCTCTAATACCACAAATGTAACACCCCTACTCGATCTAGAAGAAATCAGGATAAAATGTTACCAAAAAATAATTTAGAGAAATTGAACATTTAATTCAAACCATACAAAATACGAAACATTCCTACTTCTGAAAACAACCTTTAGTTATTAATCATCAGGGATCTTATCTCAATTGTTTCCAATTTAGTCAATTAGGACTAATTCGTAAAACATTCAAAGTTAGGGGACTAAAACATAAATAATTCAAGGTCAAGAAACTTAACAGAATTCATCTTATGCTTTTTAGTAAATTTAGCTTTATTGAATCAAACTGAATAAATTATTAACCTAATGACCTTGATCTACAGTTAGGGGCCAAAACATGAATTTCTAGAACGTACATCATAATTCATAAATTATCCAAATCGACCTAAAGAAACTACATGTTCCTTGACATACATGTTATACCATTAACCATATCAATTCATGCTAAATCTTGATTTCTTGATCTGGGGTTGTTTTGTAAAGATTCTAAAGTTTAGGGACTAGTTTGTAAACTTAGGAAAACTCATGGTCCTTATTAGAAATTAAGGACTCATTCTTTAAATTCATGTTATACCTTGCCTACTAGTCAAATTTTTGTTCATTTGGGCATTTACAACTTGTTCAGTTGATACTTGTATTACTAGGGACTGAAATGCAAAGGAACCAAAATTCAGTTAATTCATAACTAACTTAACTGCCAACTGTATCGGTACTTGAGGAGCCGTACCGATACCAAATAAATGTTCAAATTCCAGTAGCACAAATTCATATCGGTGCTGGACAAATAGCGTACCAGTATGCCTTGAACAAATATTTTTAAGTAATGAATTTTTGTGCCAATACGCCCCCATACCAGTACACCATGCATCAACATGCTTCATGTAGACTAGCTGTACTGGTACACACCAGATGCTGCATCGGTACGCTCTGCACTAGAATGCAAATCTAAAATCCAAATTCCATTTTTAATTCCTTTCAAATAGGTTTAAAAGCTTTCTAGACAAGGTGCCTTTGACTTAAACTTACCAAGGTAATTAAACATGTACTGCTCCTTTGTAAATTTCCATATTCTTACTCTAATGGTTCAAACATACATAATTTAAAGGTCAATTTGTGTATTTCAAAACAATATGATTCAAACTGTTGGGATGAACAATCAATTGCAAATGGCCAAGAGGGGGTGAATTGACAATTAAAAAAATTGATGGAAGCAAAAGAAAATTGACAAAAGAATTTTAGAGTGGTTCAACCTTCTCAATAAGGTTTACACCACAACCTTGGCTAATCACACTAAGGATTTCTCAAATCCACTAGATTTGCTTTCCTTTTGAGGCTCAAGAAGATAACCTTACATCTCCCTTAAGGTTTATACCCTAAAACCTTAAGAACACTCTCAAAGAGAATTACAAATATAGCAAACTAAGAAAACCTCACTAAGGCATAATGTTTGCACAATTTAAGGATCACTCGACCCCAAACACTTGAGTAAAAAGATTTCAATTAAGAACTCTCAAGTGGGTTTACAATAATTTGACAAATAAAGCTCAAAGATGTTGGATGTGTGCTTGAATGTTTTAGACTTGATGAATAGTTGTTGAAGAAGCTTTGGAGACCTGATTTAATGCCCCCTCATTGATTTCTATCCGTTTGGGTAGTTGAGATATTGATTATAACCGTTGGGCTACATTTTCCCCCAGTAAATATTATCCGACAACCAGTGGCATCGGTACTCGAGAGCTCGTAATAGTACTTGCCATAAGAAGAAAGAGATGTAGCAACAAAGGGGTATCGGTACGCGAAAGGGTGTATCAGTACAAAGTGACTATTTTACAAAGGGTATCGGTACATTTTGTACCGTATCGATATCGATTTTTCTTACTGAAATCCTTGGATGTTTTAGCTGAAAAGTCGTATCGATAAGCCTAAGCGGGTATCAATATGCATAACCGTTTTTCAAAAATTGTGGTTCGAATAAAACTGACAAGACAACGATCGAATAATAAATGCAAAGATTTACAAAATCTTTAAACCCCGTATCAGTACATTAATGGTCGTATTGATACTCAATTGCAATTTGGTTTCCAGTTTCAAAATGTCGTATTGATACGCCTGGGGCCGTATCGATACCCTATAGCCATTAAGCTTAAAATAGTTTTCTAGTAGCAAAAAACTGTACCAATACATCATAGGTTGTATTGGTACTCGGTTACCAAATTGGTTATTTTGAGTACCAAAACACTTAGAAAAACTTTAGGGTTTAAAGTTTTGACTTAGGAAAAAGTTTAAGTTCGAATGCCTGTCAATTTAGTGAGTAAATTGAGTACTTTAAAAATTTATTCCTTTTTACAAATTAGTCCTTGTTATATCAAAATCAAATGAAGGTTTAACAATCTCCCCCTTTCTTTAAGGCTGAAAGATAGTTTGTTTTGTTTTTGAAAATCCTTTTGAAAAATTTATCCCAATTCTCCCCCTTTTGTTGAATAAAAATCAATAGGGCAAAAATAAACACAAGTATAAAGCAATATAACTGTAAAGATAATCAAACAACATAGATATTACAAATTAAAAGCATAATATTCAAGACATAAAATCCAACTTAAACTTAAAAACATAAACCAAAGCATAATAATGTCATATGAAATATCAAAAGAAACAAAGGTGCATAAAAATCAAAACCTAATAGATGATATTGTATGATATGATATGATATGAATGAGATGCAAAGCCTAAGAGTCGTCCTCTTTATCCTTATCCTCGTCTTCATCACCCTCATTGCTGTCCCCAAGAGCATGGGCATGTCATTCGGTGTGAAAAGCAATGAGAGTCATATACATACTGTAACCCCCTTGACCTGACCTGAATGCCTAGCCGATCCGAGCGAGCTACATTGGGTTTGCTGAAACAAACTCGAGAGATTTCCTTAGAAAAATGGTCTTTTTTTAGTTTTACCTTATCTAAATGGCTTATTAGTCCTAAGGTGATCATGCTGACAGCGGTGAAGATTACAACCCAATAGGGCGTCAAATTGATATCCAATTGCATAAAATAGCCTCTCAGAGACCAATTTGTAAAAATAGATAATTATAAGGACTTCTTAGAAATTAAAATTACCAATCTTTAATTAGTCAGGTTTCATGCATACAGGTTAAATTTTAACCTAAAACAATCATCCAAATTCACTTAATTGCATGATCAAGAAACAAAGACTAAATTGCAAAGAATCAAACTTCAGCAAGCATTTTAACAAAATTACCTAACTATGTATCGGTACAACAACATACTGTACTGATATGGTGCAATTTACCAAAGGTGTATCGATACGGTCCCCAATCTATCGTTACGGGTATGCTATAATCAAAACAAGGAATTCTAGTAGCCAAAAGGCGTATTGGTGCAGTTTCCCGTGTACCGAAACTAAGCTAACCTTTATGCATCATGAACCAATACTGTCCCTAGGCGTATCGGTACGACAAGGCAATTTTTCCCAGATTGAGCTGAGACAGGTCCCCGCGTACCAATCCTTGAGGACTCGTATCGGTACGGACAGACCTGTACTGACCTCTTGGTCTAACACATGACACTTTGGCTCAATCTAACTTACTCCAATCAACATCTAATCATCATAAAACTTCTCAAACACTAATTTCTCAGACATAGAAGCATTATAGAAGATCATACACAACATGTCAAATCCAAACATAAATCCTATAGGCATGATTTCTACCTACGCATGCATTTTGGTTACCAAGCCCTCAAAACCAGCATAATCCATCATACAAGTCTAAAACATCAAACATAACTTGTACAAATAGGGAGTATCCAAAACAAACCTCCCAAATACAACTTGGTCACGTTGCCTCTTATTACTACTTAGTATTTATAAAACCATACTTTGAAAATGCCTCAACTCTTGGATCTCCCCTTGCGTACTCGCTGTCGAAAAGAGCTTATTTCTCTGCATTGATGAATAACGAGAGCGTAAGCTATAAGCTTAGCAAGGGAATCGCAAAAACACTCATCAATGCATTTAAACCATTTTGCATCAAAACATGTTTATAATTTTCATTCCAAAATCATCTCATACTTCTCAAATCTACCCAAATATGCATATTTAAATCATTTACAACATTTGTATCATGGATTCTATCTCAAACCTCAATTTACGCTTCAAATGCCAAAACCTCTATATAGCAAGCTTAAAGAGCATCTCATGTATAAACCACTTTATACAAACATAATCCATTTCTCATGATACATTATCTCTTATATTGGCATTCAAGTGACTCAAAACCAAGTACCATTCCATTTTACAAAAACACATCGGATACACAGATTTCCCAAGTGGTTCCTTCGACCACATCACATACGTCCTTGAACTAGAGCAGCCCTCAAGGGTTATAATGTATAAATCCACCAGCGGTAAAATATGGCACAATTAACCCCTCGACCGCTGCAGTTCTCATGGTGGAGAAAATGGCACAATTAACCCCTCGACACACATGAGGTGACTTATTATAGTGCACTTTAAACCCTATGGTATGCCAACTATATCCGTTAACATTTTATCTCAACCACTTGCTAATATACTCAATAAAACCACATTACCTCATTGTTTTACATATACATCAAATCAAACCAATTTCTAATACATTAAAACTTGTATTCTAGTATTCTCAAAATACTTTAATAAACCATATTTAATTTTCAATAATCACCATATATTATCACTTGCAACATCTTTCCTTTCTAAAACATGAATATAACAGTAGGTAATCAAAATCATAAACATGTGTATGAGATTGTATTTTGCAAAACCAAAAACGAGAGAGAAGTCAACAAATACTTACTTCCGAGCTTAGATAAGTCTCTCAAACTTAATCTAAAAGCTCCCAACAACCCTCTTGAAACCTTTTAAAATAGTATAACACCTTTCCACTCACCGACAACCAAGCGATCCACTTGCCGATGCTCAACTAAGCTTTCGAAGCCTCCAAAATCACTCCAAAAGCTATAGGATTCAACTCACTTGATTTACCCAAACAAAAATAGAGGATTAATGCACTTTCATGCATCTCTTAGAGACCCGAACTGAATGCCAGACCAAACCGAGCGAGCTAAATTGGGTTTGCTGAAACAAACCTGAGAGATTTCCTTAGAAAATGGTCCTTTTTTAGTTTCATCTTATCGAAATGCCTTACTAGTCCTAAGGTGATCATGCTGACAGCGGTGAAGATTACAACCCAATCGTGCGTCAAATTGATATCCAATTGCATAGAATAGCCTCTCAGAGACCAATTTGTAAAAATAGATAATTATAAGGACTTCTTAGAAATTAAAATTACCAACTTTTAATTAGTCAGGTTTCATGCATATAGGTTAAATTTCAACCTAAAATAATCATCCAAACTCAATTGCATGATTAAGAAATGGGGACTAAACTGTAAAGAATCAAACTTCAGTAAGCATTTTAACAAAATTACCTAACCGTGTATCGGTACAACAACATATTGTACCGATACAGTATAATTTACCAAAGGCGTATTGATACGGTCCTCAAGCGTATCGGTACAGGCATGCTATAATCAAAATAAGGAATTCCAGTAGCCAAAAGGCGTATCAGTACGATTGTCCGTGTATCGAAACTAAGTTAACCTTTATGCATCGCGTATCGATACGATCCCTAGGCGTATCGATATGGAAAAGTAATTTTTCCCATATTGAGCTGAGATAGGTCCCCGCATACTGATCCTTGAGGACTCAATACTAACCTCTTGGTCTAACATATGACACTTTGGCTCAATCTAACTTACTCCAATCAACATCTAATCATCATAAAACTTATCAAACACTAATTTCTCTGACATAGAAGATGGTAGAAGATCATACACAACATGTCAAATCCAAACATAAATCCTATAGGCATGATTTCTACCCAAGCATACATTTAAGTTCCCAACCCCTCAAAACTAGCATAATGCATCATACAAGTCCAAAACATCAAACATAACTTGTACAAATAGGGAGTATCCAAAACAAACTTCCCAAATACAACTTGGTCACATTGCCTCTTATTACTACTTAGTATTTATAAAACCATAATTTGAAAATGCCTCAACTCTTGGATCCCCCCTTGCGTACTAGCTGTCGAAAAGAGCCTATTTCTTTGCATTGATGAATAAAGAGAACGTAATCTATAAGCTTGGCGAGGGAATCGCAAAAACACTTATCAATGCATTTAAAACCATTTTGCATCAAAACAAGTTTATAATGTTCATTCCAAAATCATCTAATGCTTCTCAAATCTGCCCAAATATGCATATTTAAATAATTTACAACATTTGTATCATGGATTCTATCTCAAACCTCAATTTACGCTTCAAATGCCAAAACCTCTATATAGCAAGCTTAAAGAGCATCTCATGTATAAACCACTTTATACAAACATAATCCATTTCTCATGATACATTATCTCATATATTGGCATTCAAGTGACTCAAAACCAAGTAGCATTCCTCTAAACAAAAACTCATCGGATACACGGATTTCCTAAGTGGTTCCTTCGACCACTTCACATTCGTCCTTGAACTGGAGTAGCCCTCAATGGTTATAAAGTATAAATCCACCAGCAGTAGAATGAAGCACAATTAACCCCTCGACCACTGCGGTTCTCATGGTGGAGAAAATGGCACAATTAACCCCTCGACACACATGAGGCGACTTATTATAGTGCACTTTAAACCCTACGGCATGCCAACTATATCCGATAAAATTTTATCTCAGCCACTTGCTAATATACTCAATAAAACCATGTTACCTCACTGTTTTACATATGCATCAAATCAAACCAATTTCTAATACGTTAAAACATGTATTCTGGTATTCTCAAAATACTTTCATAAACCATGTTCAATTTTCAATAATCATCATATATGATCACTTGCAACATCTTTCCTTTCTAAAACATGCATATAACAGTAGGTAATCAAAAATCATAAACATTGCATGAGATTGTATTTTGCAAAACCGAATGAGAGAGATTTCAACCAATACTTACTTCCGAGCTTAGATAAGTGTCTCAAACTTAATCTAAAAGCTCCCAACAACCATCTTGAAACCTTTTAAAAATAGTATAACACGTTTCCACTCACCGACAACCAAGCGATCCACTTGCCCATGCTCAACTAAGCTTTCGGTGCCTCCGAAACCTCTCCAAAAGCTATAGATTCAACTCCCTAGATTTAACCAAACAAAAATAGAGGATTGATGCACTTCCATTCATCTCTTATTTCTAGCAACCAACAAACAACACTCCGCCTCACTTAAAACCATCAAACGCCATACTAAAACAACCGAAATCACCCCCAAACTTCATCTAAACAAAGACCAAATAAAACCTATTGATTTTAACATCTTAACAACATCAATTAATATCCAAAAACATCCTTATAATGTCCTTATATCTCCAGCAACTCTACAACACCAAGATCACACCAAAATCTAACTATAAACAACCTAGAAAAATAGCAATTCTCATAGTTTCGGGTTTTCTTTAATTAATCTATTCCTTTAACATCAAAACACATATCTTAAGTGTTCTAAAACAATTAGAATCAAGGCAAAACAGATCTATAATAATATTCTTCCAATTTCTCATCAAAACACAATTTAATCCATAAAATATTGATTAAATTATAAACACATAACAAAAATTAGTTGTAAAGGATCAAGAACTTGGGAATTTCATTAAAGAACCTTTAATTAGAGGAGAGAAACGAAAATCACCTCTAATTGCTGATTTCTCCCTTAATTGGCAAAGATTGATTAAAATCCAAGTAGTTTTTGTTTTAGAAATCAAATGAATCAAATAGAAATTCAAAAGAAAATCAAAAGTGATTGATTTCTGGAAATTTTGGAAAGGATTTGATAGTTTGGCTACTGGGAAAGTTGAGAGAAAAGTGATAGCAAAGTTAGTTATGTGAGAAAATGATTTATGAAATTAAAAATCCTTTTTATCAATTCTATTTATTTTATTATTAAAACTATTTAATTTTTTTTAAATAGCCTAAATTAAGTGGAAAATATGATAAAAAAAGTTTGATTAATTAGCTCCTTAAAGATTCTAAGTTTTGACCCTTTTATGATTTAGTCACCAAAAGAGTTTTGAAAACTTTACATTTTAGTCACCGGACCAAAATGTCCCAAAATCATATTTAATTCCTTCAAATTGAATTTACCAAAACCCTTAGATTATTAATTAAATATTTTCTAGCATTTTCTAAAATTTATTTTAGCCAAAAACGATTTGTTAAGCTTTAATTCCTGAAACTAACTCGAATTGCCTAATCTGGTTCTCCCAAACCGTCTAATCGATCCATCTAAGATCTAGGCCCAAATTCATGGCGTTACAACTATCCCCCTCTTAAGAAATTTCTTCCTCGAAATTTACCTGGCGGAAAAAGGTAAGGAAACTGCTTCTTCATGCCTTCCTTACTTTCCCAAGTGGTTTCCTAAACACTACGATGTCGCCACAACACTTTCACTAACTCTATGGTCTTGCCACAAAGAATCTTGATGCTAGAATTCAGAATTCTCACTGGCTCCTCATAATAGGTCAAATCTGGGTTCAACTCAATCTCCTCCATAGGCATCACATGTGAAGGATCTGATTTATACCTCTGTAACATCGATACATTGAAAACATCATGGATCTTCTCCAACTCAGCTGGCAACCTCAACTTATATGCAACTGGACTAATCGCTCCAAGACCTCAGAAGAAAGACCCAATAAACCTAGGGCTCAACTTGGCCTCTCTTCCAAGTCTCATCACCTTCTTCCAAGGCAAATCCTTAAGAAACACGCGATCACCAAACGCAAACTCAATCTTCCTACGCTTCAAGTCAGCATATGACTTTCGTTGATCCGAAGCCGCTTTCAACCGGTCACAGATAAGCTTTACCTTCTCATTTGTGTCCTTCAGCACATCAGGCTAGGAAATAAACTTCTCACCCGCCTTCACCCAACAAAGTGGCGTATGACACCTTCTACCATACAAAGTCTCGTACAAAGCCATTTGAATACTAGCCTGATAACTATTGTTATAGGAAAACTCCACCAAAGGTAGTTGTTTCTCCCACGTTCCTTGGAAAATAATGATACAACACCGCAACATATCCTCCAACACTTGGATAACGCGTTCAGACTGTTTATCTATTTGAGGATGATACGAAGTACTGAAATTCAACTGTGTACCCAAAGGCCTATGCAAACACTCCCAAATGAGTAGAATACTAGGCCAACTTTCTCAATGACCTCAAAAGGTCCAATGAATCGGGGACTCAATTTCCCCTTCTTTCCGAACCATATAATCTTCTTCCACGGTGAAACTTTGAGGAAGGCCTTTTCACTAACTTCGTATTGGGTATCCCTTCGTTTAAGGTAGGCATAGGCCTTCTATCGGTCAAAGGTTGCCTTCAAGCGATCATGGATGATGGTAACCCATTCTTCGTTTTCCCAAAGTAGGTCAGGGCCCAACATCTTGCCTTCCCAAGTGTAGACCAACACAGCAGAGGTCTGCAACGTCTGCCATACAACGCCTCATATGGTTCCATCTCGATGGAAGCTTGATAACTATTATTGTAGGCAAACTCGATAAGAGATATGATCCACTAAAATCGATGATACACGCTCGAAGCATGTCTTCCAGAATCTGAAATGGAGGATTTCAATGACAATGCTTATTTTTATTAGGTCAATGGAAGGAGTTTTTGATATTTACCTGAATTACCTTTTTCGACTGGCCGTCAGACTAAGGGTGAAACGTGGTACTAAGGTTAATTTTGGTACCTATAGCATCTTGCAATGTTCTCCAGAATCGAGAAGCAAATCGTGGGTCTCGATCGAAGATGATAGACTTAGGTACTCCATGAAGTCTCATAACTTCTTTGATGTACAAGTCAGCCAGCTTTGGTAGATCGTAGTCTATTCTAACTTGTAAGAAGTGTACTGACTTGGTGAAGCGGTCCTCTATAACCCATATGGCATTGTGTTTGGTGGGAATTAAACACAAACTACAAACGAAGTCTACAATAATCTTCTCCCACTTCCATTGTGGTAGGTTGATGGGTTGCAATAGGCTGGTAGGAACACGATGCTCAGCCTTGACACGCTGGCACGTAAGGCACTTGGACACGAAATCAACTATGGTTTGTTTCATGCCTGGCCACCGATAGAGTTCCCGGAGATCCTTGTACATCTTAATAGAACCTGGGTGTACAGATAAAGAGCTTAAGTGAGCTTTTTTAGAATATTAGTACGGAGAGTTTCATCATTGGGTACACAGATTCGGTTACGATAGCACATGAGACCTTCAGAATTAATTATGAAGTCAGATTCATTTTCACCTTCCAGCTTAGAAGAAATGGATTGCAACTGAGGGTCTTGATCCTGTAAAGCCTTGATCCTTGATACGATGGTAGACTAAACCTAGAGTTCAACTACGAGACAATGGTGCTTTCGAAGACGGAAGTGTGCATTAATAGCATGAGGGACTACAATACAATGATCATTCAATGAGTTCAATACAATGACAATATAGGGTTCAATTGTCAATGACAACACCTACCAAGATGAGGTTTGCGGCTGAGTGCATCAGCTACAATGTTGGCCTTGTCCGGATGATAATCAATGACTAGGTCATAGTCTTTAAGGAGTTTTATGCATCTCTGTTGCCGAAGATCCAACTCCTTTTGATTCAGAAGGTATTTGAGACTTTTATGGTCGGTGAAGAGATAGCATTTCTCCATGTAGAGATAAATCCTCAAGATTTTCAATGTAAAGAAAACTGCAGCCAATTCTAAATCGTGTGTAAAGTTGTTCAACTCATGTGGCTTAATTTGTTGAGATGTATAAGCTATGACCTTTCCTTCTTGCATAAGAACACATCGTAACCCAAGATGTGATGCATCACTATAGACCATGTAGTCCTTGCCAGACTTGGGTTGGGTTAGAACGGGTGCATGAGTTAAAACTTGTTTTAGCTATTCAAAGCTTCTTTGTTGTTCCTCGGTCTAAATAAAAGGAATGTCTTTTCTCAATAACTTTGTCAATGGAGTTGCTATCATTAAAAATCCTTTCACGAATCTCTGGTAATAGCCAGCTAGACCAAGGAAGCTTTTTACTTCTCTAATGTTCGTTGGTGGTTTCCAATCTAAAATAGCTTGGATTTTCTTTGAATCTACTTGAATGCCTAAAGCCGATACAATGTGCCCAAGGAAGGCAAATTCGGTTAGCCAAAAATACACTTGGAAAATTTAGCAAACAACTGCTTCTCCCGCAGGGTCTGCAACACAATTCGAAGGTGATTTTAATGTTCCGCAGCATTCTTGGAGTATATCAATATATCATCGATGAACACCACCACAAACTTGTCCAAATAGGGTCTAAAAACCCATTTCATCAAATCCATAAAGGCTGCGGGTGCATTGGTTAGTCCAAATGGCATCATCAAGAATTCGTAATGCTCGTACCAGTACGAGAGGCAATTTTGGGTACACTGCATTCTTTAACTCTCATTTGATAGTACCCTGACCTTAGATCGATCTTGGTAGGGGATACTTGTTCTTAATGGTCACCTTGTTCAACTATCGGTAGTCAATACACAGCCTCATAGATCCATCCTTTTTCTTCACAAAGAGGACCGGAGCTCCCCAAGGTGAAAAACTAAGTCGAATGAAACCCTTGTCAAGAAGATCTTGAATATGAGCCTTTAATTCTTTAAGCTCAACTACAACCATACGATAAGGTGCAATGGAAACTGGGTTGTTCCAGATTACACTTTGATGCCAAATTCCACTTTACGGGTTAGAGGTAAACCCGAATGTTCATCAAGAAAAACATCAAGAAATTCAGATACTATATCAATATTAAACAGTCGAGGTTCATCCTTCGTTTCTAAGGTCAAAGCATATAAGGATGGATTTCTCAAAATCATTAGGGCGACGCTCTCCTTGCCAAGGCCTCAGAGGTACAGCTTCTTTTTAGAGAAATCTACCCAACTTGATGTTCACTGAGCCAATCTAGTCCTAGTATAACATCAAATTCGTGAATCGGTAACGCCAATAGGTTGGCCAAAAAAAGAATCCCTTGGATCACTAAGGGAGAATTCTTATACACTAGGTCTCCTCGTAGCCCCCAATAAACCCTGCTTCGATCCTTTACCTCGGTAAGACTAAGCCGGTGATGCTATAACGGTTGGTGTGGCAATAGGCTTGCTGGTATTCAATGGACAGTCTTGGATAAAAGGGCCCTATTCACGACAGAAATAGCAAGCTCCAGATTGCTTACGACATTGTCCCACTGGGTGTTTATTCTGGCAATAATTGCATATTGGATATTGTACAGCTCTCCTCGAACCTCCAATACTCTCAACTGAAGTAGCCTTAGCGATCGACTAGATCATCGTCTACGGTTTAGCAATATTCCCTGATCGGAAAGGCTGAGGATAAATATTCTACTTCGGACCTTGATACTTTCCTTTCTTGTTAGGCTTTAGAGGACGATAATCATCATATTGCCTCTTCTCGGATTGGATAGATCCTACAAACCTCTATCTTTCTAAACAACTTCAGTGGCCTTAACCCGATTCACCAGGTCCTTGAAGTTCGTAATGCCCAATGCTGTAAACATAGGGCGTAGCTCGTCACTGCACCCAGTGATAAACATCTTGCACTTCTCCTCCTACTTCTTGTAAATTCAGCTCTGTATCGGCAATACTTACAAAAATCATGGATATACTACTCCACGGGTCGTCCACCTTGTTTAAGATGGAGGAAGATGTTACGCCTCTCCGCGAGGTAGTAGTCACTGATGTACTTGTTGCGAAATTCTCGAAGAAAGAACTCCCAGGTTATAGCTTCTTTAGGAGCTGTAAGAACAGTAGTCTCCTACCATTGGAGTGCCTCGTCTGCCAGTAATGCGAGGGCGCATTCCAGCTTGTGTTTATCCGAGCACTGTAGCTGCTTATTCAGGATTCACAGTGTGCTATCCAACCAGTACATGGCAACCTTAGGATTGTCATAATCCTTACCAGTAAAGGAATAAGCCTGAAGTTGAGATAGCTTATTAATAGGGGCTCGAACATATTGGATAACCGGTGCCGTAGGTTGCACAATCTGCTCAGCTCTCATTGAAGACATAAACTGTTTGAACATGTCAGCCATGTTCCGATAACATTCAGTCTGAGCAGTCGTTGCCTCTGGCTCAGGGTTTTGTGCCAAAGAGTTTGGCTGTGGTGGAGGATCTCCACCTCTAATCTCCTCACCATGGGTAGAGGACCAGTAGCATTCTCATCTATACGAGCTTCATTAGAGTTAGACATCTATAAGAAAGAGATTGGGTTAGTTGGCAAGTCACTTTATACACAATAGATAACTCCTAGGTGGCAAGGTAACACAATATCAATGCAATAGACTTCAGTTTAATCCTAGAATCGATTAAACTCTAGCTATGATACCACAAATGTAACAGCCCCTTCCCGGCCAGGTAGAGAACCAGGTCGAAGGGAGCTACCAATGAACAAAACGGTGATTGGTACAATCAATATTCGATAAATTAGTGTTAACATATTGACAAACAATGTCGAGCAATACTACAAGTTCAGTTAATCCAAAATAGACCGTGCTTATCCAATAGGGACCAATTTAAAACTTTTACAAGTTTTAGGGACTGATGTGTAATTTTAGTATTTTAGAGGTCATTTTTTAAAATTAACCTTACTATACTGAAATTTAACTTGTTTTCCATGATCATGCAAATTTTCATGTTAATCGGGGTTCATTAACTAGCATAATTAATATTTCCAATAAACAATGACCATATCATGAGTTTTCATAATTTTTAACTAACTTACCAGAAACCGAACTGATACTCGGGAGGCTGTATCAGTATGTCTATATTAAGACCATTAAAGCAGTTATGAGTCAATGAGCCCATGTCGATACAGTATATACTTGTATCGATACTCTAAGCATTTAATAATTATTAGAATTCAGTAAGCAAGACTTATATCAGTACAGCTAAAGAACTGTACCGGTACAAGTTGACCAAGGTTGATCGCTTCGATACGCCCTAATGATCGTACCGATGCAATTAATTTTTCAAATTCCAGTGTTGACTTTTTGTATTGGTACGCCCTTTGATGTATCGATACGCTATGTTGACATATGTTGATCATGTCCAAATATGCATACTCGTATCAATACGCCATCACCTGTCTCGATACGCCATGCACTGTAATGATATATTTTGACTGGTTTTTATCCAATTTAACATATCAAAAAATATCCAAATTCAATGAAACCCTACCAGCAAGATGATAATATGACAATGTACTAGCATGCCAAATTTTATGCTAATATGAATCCGTTTACTAAGTTTTCACTTTCTTAAGCTAATTATGCCACTTTTGCCTATTTTAGCCAAATTATAAAAGGTCATTTAGGGCCCTTAAGACTTATACATGCCGCAAGCAATATATACATAACAAAAGGACTAAAAGTGACTAATCTAACTACTTTGCCACCATTCTAGGAGTTTATAAAGGCAAAATACATTACTTTAGCTTGATATTGACTTGATAAAGCTTCAAACTAGCTCTAATCTCAAACTGATGACTTTATTGACCAGAAATGCATTAGGCATACTTTGCCTAGTGAGCACAAAGCAGTTCTGGATTGTGAATCCAAAAAGATATCCTTGAGGTTGGCCGACGACTATGAAGTTATGGTGGTTGATGAGAATGTTAAGTTTCTGTCCAATGTGGTTTTGGCTATTAGAGCGGAGAAGATGATGTTTGATGGCTGCCAAGCTTATTTGGCTATTGTTATGAATCCAGAAGCTAAGGTGTTCGAGTGTAGGACATTCGAACCGTGTATGGCTTTCCTGAAGTTTTTCCTGAGGAGTTGTCGGGCTTACCTCCGAATAGGGAGGTGGAGTTTTGTATTGAGACTTATGAGGGTACAACACTGGTATCCATTTCTCCTTATAGGATGGCACCAAAAGTATTGAAGGAGTTGAAGCCGCAGCTTCAGGAGTTGTTGGACCAGGGGTTTATTCGACCAAGTGTTTCTTCGTGGGGAGCATCTATTCTCTTCGTGAAAAAGAAAGATGGTACAATGCGTATGTGCATTGATTATCGATAGTTGAATAAGTTGACGGTAAAGAACAGGTATCCCTTACCATCAATTGATGGCTTGTTCGATCAGTTTCGTGGAGCAAAAGTGTTTTCCAAGATAGATTTAAGATCAAGGTATTACCAGTTGAAGGTTAAGGATGTGAATGTGCATAAGACCGCGTTCCACACGAGATATGGGCATTATGAGTTTCTGGTCATGCCTTTTGGGTTGATAAATGCCCGAGCTACATTTATGGGTATGATGAATAGTGTTCCATGAGTATCTTGATCAGTTTGTAGTGGTATTCATAGATGATATTCTTGTGTACTCTTGTACCGAGGAAGAGCATGTTTGCGGATTGTGTTGAAGGATAATCAGTTATATACTAAGTTGAGCAAGTGCGAGTTTTGACTTAAGGAAGTGACATTCCTAGGTCATGTGGTTTCTGCGGAGGGTATACGCGTTGATCCACAAAAGATTGAGGCTATTCTCAATTGGAAGCCACCTAAGTCTGTATCAGAGGTGCGTAGTTTTCTTGGGTTGGCCGGTTATTATCGCCGTTTTGTTGAGGGGTTTTCAAGTATTGCAGCACCGTTGACCAAGTTGTTGCAGAATAATGTTACGTATGTGTGATAGAGAAGCAGCAACACAGTTTTGAGAAATTGAAGGAAGTTCTGACACATGCTCCTATGTTGATTCAGCCTGAATCTGGGAGGGAGTTTGTGGTTTATAGTGATGCGTCGTATGTTGGCTTAGGTTCTATGCTAGTGTAGGATGGGAAGGTTGTAGCCTTTGCATCGAGGCAGTTGAAAGTTCATGAGCACAACTATCCAACTCATGATTTAGAGCTTGCGGTTGTGGTTTCCGCTCTAAAAATTTGGCGACAGTACCTCTATATGAGAAGTGCGTGATCTTCACGGATCACAAGACCTTGAAGTATTTGATGTCCCAGAAAGATTTGAATCTTAGGCAACGTAGATGGTTGGAGTTGTTTAAGGATTACTACTTGATCATTGAGTATCATCCTGCTAAAGCCAATGTAGTGGCGGGTGCATTAAGTCGTAAGGTTGCGGTTGAGCTCAGAGCTATGTTTGCAAGGTTGAGTGTGACGTGGGAGGGTGGTTTGTTGGCTTAATTGCAAGTCAATCCTACGTTATCGCACTTGATTAAAGCTAAGTAACCATATGATGATTTGTTGGGTGAGCATGTTAAGGACATAGCGGATGGTAATCTGACAGATTTCCATTTTGATGATGATGGAGTTTTATGTTTCAAGGGTCGAATAGTGGTGCTGGATGATTCGGAGATGAGGCACACTATCTTGACGGAAGCACATTCTAGTCCTTTTGATATGCATCTTGGTAGTGTTAAGATGTATCGTGATTTGAAAGAGATATACTATTGGGTTGGGTTGAAAAAGGACATGGCTGAGGTTGTGTCCAAGAGCATGGTAGTTAGTAGGTCAAGGTTGAACATCAATTTCCATCTGGGTTGTTGCAACCGCTGAAAATTCCAGAGTGGAAATGGGAGAGAATCACCATGAATTTTGTAACAGGGTTGCCGTTGACACCAGCTAAGAAGGATTCCTTTTGTGTGATTGTTGATCGGTTCACAAAGTGTGCACATTTCTTGCCAGTGCATACAACGTATACATTGGACAAGTTGGAAGATTTGTATATAGCGGAGATTGTGCGCTTGCATGGTATACCTAAATCCATCGTTTCGGATAGGGATCCAAGGTTTACAGCAAGGTTTTGGAAGAGTTTGCACCAGGCCTTGGGTTCGAGGTTGAGTTTTAGTACCACGTATCATCCCTAGTCGGATAGACAGTCTGAGCGGGTTATCCAGGTTTTGGAAGATATGCTGCGATACTATATTATTGAGTTCTAGGGAACTTGGGAGAAGCATTTGTCTTTAGTTGAGTTTGCTTACAACAACAGTTATTAGGCGAGTATACAGATGGCAGCTTATGAGGCATTATATGGCCGAAGATGTCGTACACCCTTATGTTGGGCTGGGTGTGGGAAAAGCATGTTACCCTACCGGATGTGTTGAAAGACACAGATAAGCAGGTTAAGCTTGTTTTTGATCGGTTGAAAGTGGCTGTGGATCGACAAAAATCTTACTTAGATTTGAAGCGTAAGGAGGTTGAATATGCAGTGGGCGATCGCCTATTCTTGTAGGTGTCACCATGGAAAAAGGTGATGAGATTCGGACGTAAGGGTAAGCTTAGTCTGAGGTTCATTGGACCATACGAGGTTATTGAGCGTGTGGGTCATGTGGCATATCGGTTGAGGTTGCCTCCTGAGCTGGAGAAAATTCACAATGTGTTCCATGTTTTGATGTTGAGGAGATATCGGTCAAATCCATCGCATGTTATGCCGGTGGAGGATATGGAGTTGAGGCCGGATCTAACCTTTGATGAGGAACCCGTAGAGAACGTTGATACCAGTAAGAAAGTCCTACGTGGTATACGATATAGCTCATAAAAGTCTTGTGGCAACACCAAGGTGTTGAGGAAGCTACTTGGGAAAGCAAGGCGGATATGATGAAGCAATTTTCGCATCTGTTTCCTCCAGGTTCGAGGACGAAATTTCTTAAGTAGGGGAGAGTTGTAACACCCCAGTTTTGGGCTTAGCGGTTTTGAGGTTTATTAGACGGTCCGGTGGATCAGGTTAGAGATTCGAGTCAGATTTGGGACCGTATATTTTTCGGTAAGATAAAAATATGGAAAATAGTTTTAAACCATCTTTTAATATATATTGAATTTTGGTGGAATCAATTTTGGAAAATGGAAATCGAAAATATGATATTTTGTGTTAGTGACTAAAATGCAATTTTTTGAAAACTGTTTTAAGTGACTAAAATCAAAAGGGTCAAATCCTTAGAATCCTTAAGGAGCTAATCTACCAAGTGTTTGCTGGTGGTTTCTCCCTTTAATTAAATCATTTTAATCATGTGTTTTAAAAGGTTGTTAAAATGGATTAAATATCTAAAGTTAGTTATTAGCTTTTAAAAGAATTTGACGTAACTTTTTCCTGAACTTTTTCTCTCAACTTCTTTTCTTCCAAACACTCAGAGTTTTATCAAAATTCAGAGGTAAAGAACTCATTTCACTCATATTATTGATTTTAATTTGTTCCTTTAACATTGTTTTGCAATATCTCATTAAAATCTTGTATTTTATTAGCTTTTAACAAGCCAATTAAGGGAGAAATCACATAACAGGGGTAAGGTCCGTGATCTCCTATGTTAAATGGTTCTTTATTGATATTCCCAAGTATTTGATCTTTGATTTATAAGTTGTAATGTGGTTTTAATGTTTTATCCATGTTGGATTGAGGTATTTTAGAAATTTGGATGAATCATGGTGATTTTCGAAGTGGATTTGGTTTCTAGTAATTGAGATGGATTTAATATATGTTTTGGATGTATTTTGATGTTGATAAGTTGTTTTTATCAAAAGAATTCCGAAACTCTTGAATCTCTAATTAGTTAGGTTGCTAGTTTTGAGTTATTGTGGTGATATTCGAGTTTAATCTTTGCTGGAGGTAAAAGGATGTTAGGAAAGGGTTTTTTTGGATGTTGTTAGATGTTGATTGAAGGCTTGAATTGTTGTTTTATGGCTGAGTTAAGTTTTGGAAACGTTTGATGGTGTTTTCGGTATGTTTCGGATGGTTTTTGAGTGGGCAACTTGGGAGTTGTGAGAGATTGATGTTAGGCAATGGTTTGAATGCATTTTAATGCATTTATCCTCTGTTTGTATGTGTTTAAAACGGGGGATAATCAAGGCGACGAAGCTTGATGTTGTTTGGTTGCTTGCCAAGAGCTTGTTTCGCGTTGGAAAGGAAGGCGAAGCATATCGGTGAGTGGAAACTGGTTTTAATTGCTTTACAAAGGTTTGTAAAGGTTGTTGGGAGTTTAGGGTAAGCGTGAGTGCTTACCTAAGCTCGGAAGTAAGTTTACCTTATTTTGCTCTTGAATATCGGTTTAGATATGAGCATGTTGTTTGCATGTTTTGGTGATAAACATGGTATGATTTACTTACTGGTAATGCATGATTTTGAGTACATATGCAGGGGTTTAAAAGTATATTAAATGCTAGTGAGCATTGGTTTTCATTCCGGATGGGAATGGTGTTATTGCATTGGCAATGAGATGTGCATAAGTGGTATTTTAGGAAATGCGTTGTAAAACATTAAGAAAATGGTTTTGTAAATGATATATTGGCTATGTGAAAAGGTGAGAAAACAATCGGATATAGTTGGCATGCCATAGGATTAAAATTGCACTATAAAATATGAACAAAATCAATCGTGGTCATGGGTCCTTGAGGTATGGTCGTTTAAGTAGGCCACTTGGACTGTTGGGACATTATTTGGGGCATGTGGTTTAACTGGGTAACCCGAATCGATAGTGATCTTGCGGTTTAACTAGGCAAGGTCGGTACTCTTGCGGTTTAACTAGGCAAGGGTGAAATCTTGCGGTTTAACTAGGCGAGGGTGTCAAATCTTGTGGTTCAACTAGGCAAGGTTTGGGATATCATGCTGTTTAACTAGGCATAGTATGAGAGATATTTGTATTTGATATGTGTATGAGATAGAGGTAGTCTATCCGTGTCACTATAAACGCCAATATATGTGAAAGTTCATGTGTTGAACCTTGTTTATAATGCTTTAGGAATATAAGCATGGTTTGGTAAAAATGCTTGGAATTCAAGCATGGATTGTTTATGATGTTAAAGGCTATTGTGTTTTGATTCGGTTGGAATCATGGAAAAATAATTAGGTTGTAAGCATGTTTTGAGAAAAGCAAGCATGTGGTTTTTAAATGGTTTTATGCATCATTGTTTATGAGCATCCTCACTAAGCAGGTGTGCTTATGCTTTCTTTTCCTAATGATGCAGAACATTAAAGTTCAGGGCAGCAAAGGCAAGGTTTGCAAGGATCCAAGGGATAAACTACTTTTGAGTATGCACTCGGTTTATGTTTCCGGTTAATAAGGCAATGTGTTCACCATGGATTTTGGGGAGATGTACATTTGTTTCATTGTGGATTTAAATGTGTTTCTATGCTGGTTTTTGATGATGGTTATATGTTGCTCATTTTGATGTTCTTGTCTAAAGTTGAGGCTAGATGGATGACTAGGGATGCATCTAAAGTTTCCTTGTGGTTTGCCATGTTGTGCTGGTTGGACCAAGTTTAGTATGCTATGTTGAGTGTGTTGGTATGCTGTTTATGTTGAGAATGGTCTAATTGTGCATTTTGGTATGTTTGGCAATGTGGTTTAGGAAACAAGCATCTAGAATGGTCCTTTGGTAGCATGATGTTGTTGTGGTTGCCTAATTTGGTATAAATGTTAGATTGTGTATAATCAAGGGTTGATATGTATGTTCACAAGTTGTTAGGGGCCAATTACATCTAGAATTGTATGAAACCCCAGCTAAATTTGACATTACAGGCCCAGGCGTACTGATACGCGAGGGATCGTGTCGGTACGGCTAGGCATAATTGGCCAGGGTGTATCGGTACAGGCAGGGGCGTATCGAAACGTTATGTGGTTACTAGAATATCATTTTTTGAAATGGAGCCCGTGTACCGAGACACTAATGGAACCGTATCACTACGAGATGTAACAATGCTGCGTACCGATACACTAATTGAACCGTATCGGTACGGTATGCAAGAACTTCTAAAAACATATCTTGTACTCGAAATGGTGTACCGGTATGGGACCAGCCGTATCGAAACGACAAGTTCACAATAGTATCGATACGGATATGGGGGTCGTTAAATCTGTTAATGTCATATTGAGGCAATATCTGTTTTCTTCCATTTTAGTCCTCCTTGCTTCTTGTTTAGCTAATTATTTGGTCATAAATGGTTGTTTAAAGCTGATTTTTGGCATGCAAACATGAAATGAACTTAGTTAAAGGTTTATAACTTAAAAGTTAGAAAAGCCCTTTAAAGTTGTTGAAATTTTGGTTTGGTCCCTTTTTCTTATTCGTGGTCAATTGGATATTGTTACGATGCCCGATTGAGATAAGTGATCACCTATGAACCGAATGATCATGCAGGAAAGCTTTAATGCATCTAGACAAGATAAAAGAAAAAAAGGTCGTGTTAAAGGTTAATTTTTCTAGTTTACCTTAGTAAACCTAACGTAGCTTGCTCGGTTCGGTCTTGCGACTAGGCCGGGTCGAGGGGGTTACAAAAAATGAAACCGAGAAAGGCACCTAGCCTAATCTTGAGACTCTGACTACACTCACCTCGATTTTGAAGCTTTCAATGCTCTCGGATAACAATTCCTTTGCTCATAGCCTTCATGGAGATGATGGAACTTCATCCAATACTTGAGCTAGGCATAATTTAGGAGAAATAGTTAGAATCAAACTATTGATTCAAAATTGATATTCAAGCTTAATAAAGCTTGTAGACAACATTAGTTTCGTGGAATTAAGCCTATAGCATATGGGTTCAAACCTTAACTTTTCAAGGCCTAATCTTGAAATTAAACTTCAAACATCCATAGAATCCAAAAATTATTTGAGGGGTTTAACTCACCAATCCAAGAGCTTTAATTTGGTGTTTTGAAATCAAAGAAACTCCAGGGATTGAATTGAGGTGCTTGCTTGAACTTAGGGAAGAAGATGACAATGGTGGTGCTTGCTTAGCTTTGATGGAAAAAGTTGAAGAAAAATTGGGGGCTTGGTCTCAGTTGTAAAGAAATGCTTTTACTTCCCTTTCAAAGCTTACATATCCAATGCTCTCCTTGGCCATAGGATAGCTATCATCTTTTCCACCCTTTCAAGAACCAATCATAAGATTTCCTACCAACAAGGGTAAACTTTAATTTATATTAAATTATTTTCTTGTTTTATTAAAGGATGATGACTATATGTCATCTTTCATAATTCCCATGTTCATTTCACGTGATTATGCTAAGCAATGTGGTGAATTACCCAAGAAATTGGGATAATTACGAGGGTGGTCCCTCAACTTCCAAAAGCTTACACTTTTACCCCAAAACTATCAATTCTCACAATTTAGCCACTAAATGACTTTCAATTTTTTCAAAAGGTCCAAGAGTAGTGATTAAGCTTAATTGAGGTTCATTTCATTACAATTGAGTTCAATAAAGGAGTCAAAACATTGATTGGACCATTCCGATACAAAATTTTCAATCACCGGAACCTAATTCTGACTAGACCAGTTTTTAGGTGTTACAGTGGATTGATTGATCGATAATATATTTGGATTTTGGTATTTTCTTCCCTTGTTTATCTATGTGTAATCCATTTTTATAGTTCAATGAAAATGTTGATGATTTTATTGTTAATCTTTGTTGTTTATTTAAGTTTTTTCTTATATGTTTTTGTTTAATTTATTTCTTTGTGTTATGTGTTTTATATTGCTTGATGGGTGTGGTTTAATTTATTGTTTATTGGTGTGTTCTTAGGATAGTTTAGCTTTTTAGAATTTATTTTAATTAATTTAAAACATGCCCTTGGCTTATTGGGGTATGTGTTTCAATTAATTAAAATGAATTTAGTTTAGGTTTTTAGGTTGGTTGAGGCCTTAGTTAGTTTAGGGTTTAATATGATTTAATTTGTGCGCTCGACTTATTGGGGCATAATTTTTAAATTAATTAAATTAAATTTAGGATTAGATTTTTTAGAACCACAGTTAGATTTAAGGTCTGAATTAATTTAATTAATTTAAATTTATCCTTGGATCATTGGGATCAATGTTAAATTCATTAAATTGGTTGGACATCTCTTAATTACCCTTTAGGATAAAATTAATATTCAACTTAGGTGGACGCCTAATTAAAGTAATAATTAATTAATTCGATTCATTTTAAATAGAATCCTTGGCTTATTGGGATACTGTTTAAAATCAATCAAATTAATTATTTTGATTTAAGATAATTGATAAAATATTAGCGTTTTCTAGATTTTAGGATTTAATTAATTTAGAGATAATATTAGATTGACCTGGTTAATAATTAGATCACTAATTAAGTTTCAACAATTTGGGACTTTTTAGGTTAGGACTTTAGTGGACCTAGGGTTTAATTTCAAGCTCTTCCTTGTCATGCATTTTAATTGTCATTCATATGACTCTAATATTTTAATGGACATGTGTATGGTTAATTAACTTAAATTATAAAAAGGAGATATTTATTAATTGGAGATTAAATTTTTGACAAGTCATAACATCATTCTTAATTGCTTGCATAATGCATAAAGGTGATGAAAGCAGTTCAAACCATAAATTAACACGGTAGTCGGGCTTATTCGATGTCGGTTTAATCTATGTTTCGAGGTATCGCCACCCTTATTAATTAAATGTTCAATTAATTAGAATTCACCAATTTGATAAAAGCACGTCTAATTAAAGTTTATATTCAATCACGAACCATTTAATTAAAGTCAATTTAAATTTAGATAATTTCTATCAATTAAAAGAACATATATTTTGGTACCGATTTTCGGGCGTGATGGGGGTGCTAATCCTTCCCTACACGTAACCAACTCTCAAACTCGTTTTTGAATAAATCTCTAGTTTTATGGTGCCCGGCCAACCTTAGTGGCCGGTGGCGACTCCAAGTTTTTTTATTTTCAAAAATACAAAAAGAATTCTCGTTTTTATATCTTCCAAAAGAAGAAAGGAAAAGAACCACATTTTAGCGATTTTCGATTTCAAAAAAGGTCGCTATAGCTGGCGACTCCACTGGGACTACTTTTTATTTTTTATAAAAACAAAAAAGAGAGTTATGCCAAGAAAATATATGTTGCTTTTAATGATGGAAAATTTGAAATTTAAATTGACTTTAATCAATTTGTTCCTTTTTGAAGACATGACTTTCATTACATGGACTTTGATAATTGGTGGCTTTGAAAATTAATTGTTCATTTAATTTCTAAGTACTTGCCGACATGTTTTGCATCATGATCATCAAGCTCTACACTCGAGCTCTGTCACTTGAGTGAGAGTGAAATGCCACATACCCACGTGAGTAGCCCTCCACGGGTCGGTAATTCACTTCCGGAATCCATACCTTTTGACACGTGAGCAGCCTTCCACGTTAGTAGGTCGTGCTTTCCATCGAACCGAATCCAATTCGCAAGCCTGTAACGGGCCAGAATTTGGAGTTCTTGTTGCCTTAGTAGGTAATAAGGTAGGTTCGAGTATCCTTGATTAAAACCGAACCCACATGCGTGAGAACCTAAAAAACCCACCTCGATTAGAGCCATGCGGATAACCATAGCCAATTAGAATTCATGCGGTTAGGTTTTCGCATTTCTTCGTTGGTTACTTCACTTTGCTATATTTTTCACTTGATTGATTTATTTGTTCTGCCCATTACTAACCTGTCTTTTTGTTTTCTTTTTTTATATCTTGTCATGTCAATGAGAAAACACTAATTTGGAAATAGTCTGGAATTAAAAGCTTAATAAACGGGAGATTTGGTACATAACAATGATGAAAATAATTCTGAGGAATTCCTACAAAAGAGTGATTGGCCGAGGGGTAGATCTGAGGAAAGAAAAAAATGAGGTTTAGAAACTTAAGGACCAAGTTGCAAGCCGCAAAAGGGCAATCCAAGAATATCAGATACCGATGATGGAACAACTCCGAGATATTACTTAGAATATTCGAGAACAAGGATAAGAGACAACAAACTTGATGGTTCAGGTAAAAGGAATTGCCAAATGGCTCCATTTCATAGCATGGGATGCTATCGAACTTCAGGAATACGCAAAGGAAGAGTCGAAAAAGGAACAAAAGTCATCTTAGTGTGGGTCGTATGTCCAACAATTTTTTTCATTGTTGTAATGAAACAATATCTCCATTAATGCAAGTTGTTTAACGAGGATATTTGCCAAATCAGTGTTTCTCTTTGCATTCTTGCATGTTTACATTATGCCGCTTTCGTTTGCAAAAATCGCTAAGTATTGAAATTGATCAAAAGATTTCATGTGTAAGAATTTTGGGTGCTTCATATTTGCATTCGTTTGTGCATTTTTAAGTGTTTTCTTACAATCATTTCTATTTTGCATACGATGCATTGCATGCATTAATTCATGAAGTAATAAAATTAATTTTTGGGGATCTTGTGCCAGTGATCAAAGATCCTATACCAAAGAAGGCAAGTGGAAGAAAGTTTTGCTAAAATGGAAGCTAATTTGAGAGGAGATTCGTCTCAGAAAATAGAGAGAACAAAGGGAGAACTTCGAGCCAGTACAACTCTAAAAGTATGAATGACCTAGTAACTAGGGTGGATGAGCTCGAGGAGCTTCAAGAACTTTAGGTTGGGAATCAAAAGGAGATGATGGCATATGTGAATAAGTTCCAAGAGGAAGCTATAGGGCAAATCAATGAATTGATGGGTATGATGGCTATCATGACCAAAGGAAAAGGTCTGGCAGAAGACTCGTTCGTGCGAAGGGAGATTGGAAAGATAAGTGAGAGTTGGGATTGCGACTTTACAGCGGAAAGGACTTTGTCTAATAAAGACCAAGCCATTGTCAACTAGTATGAGGTAGTCCGTACTGCTTTTGGATGTCCCATCGAATTGGCTTTGGATAAGATTAAAGATGCCCTCTTGAAAATTTTGTATTCGCCAACAGATAGAGAACCAGCTCAAAAGCAATTTAAGGAAATAGATCATGGGGTTAGCAACACGAGCACCTATGAGGCCCCTAAAAAGCTGAGGATCTCTTCACCCCAGGTCGTATCTGGGAATGTGCAAGGCTTGGATAGAAAGGAGAATAGACCGAAGGAGGAGATAAAGAAAAGTCGTTCACCCTTTACCGATTTCATACACGGAGTTGTACTCGCAACTATACAAGGCCAATTTGGTTCAACCGTGTTTCGTTATTCCTTTTCAACCACCTTATCCCTCATGGTATGATGCTAATGCACACTGTGAGTACCACCCCGGAGTAATGGGACACACAATAGAGAATTACATTGCATTCAAAAAAGTGGTGCAAAGCATGTTAAAAGCCAGAGTCTTGAAGTGTGAAGGACCAGGCGTGGCCATTAATCCACTTCCAAACCACAGAGATCGAGGAGCGAATGCTCTTGAAGAGGTAGATGAAAAGAGGTTGAAGGTGGAAGTGTCAGAAATTAGGTCCCCTTTAAGATGAGTTTTCAAACAGATTTCTATGGCGGGTTAGATCAAGCATGGTACAAAGAATACATGAGGTGAGCATGGGGCATTTTGTGAGTACCATCAAGAGGAAGGACATGAAATGCATTGTTGTCCAAAATTCAAGCAGTTGGTTCAGGGAATGATGGACCACAAAGAAATTGAATTCTTCGAGAAGCTTGAGGGGTTGGGGTGAATGACCAGTGTTGCGATGGTCAAGGATTTCTAGTGCATCCTATCCATGTTTTTATGTCTGCCTTATTAGATTTTCTTGCATTTCCCTCGTTTTCCTTTTTGTGTGTAATTAACTTTGTTACTGTTTGCTCGAAAGTAGCAAATACCTTTTCAAGGGCTTGTGTCATGTTTGCCTTTTTCATTCTAATGAAAAGATGCCTCTTTCAATTATATATATGTGTATATCCTTCCTTTCCCTCGTAGATTCCCGGATATCACGTGCATGATGTGGTATTGATTCTAAAAAAAAGATCAATCGAATGTTGTGATCACGATAAAGTATGATTTCCTGCTCAGTCTGCTTTGGTTGGTAAAGCGTGAGACGCAAGATTACTACTCCTTCGATAATGTTCGATGATAAGAAAATCTCTTAGAAAAGCCTAGTGGAGTTGCTTGAATGAGAACTCTTTTAACGCCTAAAAAAGGAGAACAGAAAATCAGAAGGTTACTCCGGCATAGCAAAAAGGCTAAATAAGGATGTTTTGCTCCACTTACTCTAATTGAGTCGAAAGCCTCGGCTGTATGAGTAAGAGAAAAATTTTAAGATTAAGAAATGAATGAACAATCAAATAAGTCTCGGAGCATCCTGATGGAGCTGTGGGGGGAGAACAAATATAATAAGGAGCTATGCTTCACCTATTCAATACCCTAGCGTCAGAGATGAATCTTTGAAGAAACTAACGCTATGTTAATTGCAATTAGAAGCGCACACTTGTGCTAAGAATTCTCAAAATGATATTTTTCTGCACTCCATGGGTTAAACACATTCGGAAGACCTTGAACATATTTATGAGTGGAGAAAAACAATGAGAACTAGAAGAAGTAGTTTTCAAACAGATCAAGCAAATACCATATTCATGAGGATGAACCGAGCAATCTGGCAGGAACTTCACAACTTCAAATATTGCCACAACATTCAAAGGCAAGTCGTTGATCAGCAGAGGATTGAATCTAAGACACTTTTGCACTTGATATCCGGGACATTCTATTCTTTTCCTTTTGATTTTATATAAAAAGCAAAAATGCATCCTCTTTTGGAATGTTAAATAGCAAACTGACATATAAAAGAAAAAAAGGATAAAATAAAAGAAAAGTAAAAAGAGAGAAAGAAAAATAAATGAAAAGAATGAGGAAAAAATAGAGACAAAGAAGTAGGAAGAATTAAGTTTCTTTATTTTGTTTCAAGAATAAAATTTAGAATTCAGGGTCAGAGATGTATATGATCGACCTAACACCAAAATCTGTCAGTGACCCTAAAGAGAATAATGGCAAGCCTTAGTATGCTACACGGTACAATGACTCAAAGTGAGTGTCTGTCATAATGTCTTGGTCAATTTAGATAATTGAAGATTGAGCCTTATTGAAGAAATGAAGTTATGAGGTTTTGGGGGCATGTTTCAGTCTGGAATAGAGATAGAAGAAATATCGTACCGATGGGACAGGGCCAAAATAACAGTTAAACCCAAAGGTGGGAGGAGTTACTACTAAGATCAAGAAGTAGAAGAATGTTTCTTTGTATGGCTTCAAGGATAGAGTTTCAGGTCTACATGGTCGGCCTAGCCTAAAGGAATAATTTATTAGTGATTACAAAGAGGATAATAGCAAGATTTCATATTATAGATAGTTCAGAGAGTTGAAGTAAGTTTCTGCCATAATGTTTTGTTTCGTTCAAAAAGTGAAGATTGGACCTTGTGGAAGTAAGAAAGGTTTAGGAGATTTAGGGGCATGTGTTCACCCTAGCGTTGATGTAGAAGAAGGCTCATCATGAGGAGTTGTAAAAGAGACAACATTTAAACCCAAGTGGAGTTGGGGAAATGTTTCAAAATTGAGCCTCATGAAATGTTAGATTTTTTTCTGACCAGTGCAAGTCAGCAATCTCCTTTCAAGATGAGACAAAAGATGAAGATTCAGCAAAGATGGAAAGCCCCTGGAAAAATTAAGAGTGATTGATCAGAAAGCAAGGGTCTTCCCCCCAACAGTTCTAAAAATGACACCATTCATGCATCATTTGTAGTTAGACATCCCCATGTTAGAAGCATGCTAACTCATACCATCATAGCATTTTGTTTTAAATAGGTATTTGAAGATTGATAAGAGGTTGGATTTTGGCCTCACGAGAGGAAAAGTAGATATCAGCAAAGAATCAAGAGTCCTTGAACTTGCATAATTAAGATTTCTAAAGGTCTTTCGACCTTTGATTTTTCGGGAGCGACGAGCAACTTTTAATTTTAGGAAGATTCGAATATGAGGCATTTATTGAAGATTTTTTATGGGTAGCCGTGTTGGCATGAGTCCTTTTATATGGTCCGCAGCCTCATAAAGAAAAGGTAGATCTTATTGAAGATTTCCGATTGGTAGTCGTGATGGCGTGAATGCTTTTATATGGTTTGCAGCCTCATGAAGAAGAGGTAGATCTTATTGAAGATTTCTGATTGGTAGTCGTGTTGGTGTGAATCCTTTTATTTGGTCCGCAGCTCCAGGATTTCGAGGTGAAAAGTTTTATATAGGAGGGACCCGTAGCTTCAAAGATTTCAGAGCGAATGAGGTAGATACTCATAGCTCAGGGATTTCAGGCGGGGAGTTTCAAACTCGTAGCCTCAAGAATTTCAGGGCAAAGAGTTTTATATAGGAAAAACTCGTAGCTCTAGGATTTTAGGAAGAGAAAGGGTGAATGATTCCATATAGGAAGAACTCGTAGCTCTGAATCCTCGGATAGGGAAATGGGACAAAATTTGTATCTTTAGTCTTTGCTCTATTCCCGTTTTACAGCAATGAGCAAAGAGAGGCAACTGTAGACACTAAATTTTGTCTGGGTTTAAATTAAAGTGCTCGAAATAAGATCAATCCACATCACCCTTTTAATACCCAAAACCTTATACCCTAAGCCCAAAATTACATGGCCCATTATATATGATTTTACATAGTAAAAAATACAAAAAAATGAAAATCCCAACTACCTTATTGGTTATATTTTATAGGATAAATAATAATAATATATAATTCCTCAATCTTATTGGATAAACCACTACAAAGTAAGGTCTTGAACCTCATTGGTTCTGTTTATAGGATAAATAATATATATATATATATATATATATATAATTCCCCAATCCCACGGCCATTGGATTTCCCAGAAACAATCCCACTACCCTATTTTTTCATTTTCTTTCTTAGCCTCACCCGACAGCCCCCAAATTCTCCACTCACCACCCCCTCACGGCAATCCCATTTTAATTTCCCCCAAAAAAATTCCTCACAAAAACACATTGCTTTATTTTGCCCTAAACCATCCCTTGCTCCCCTAGAGTCGTTCCCAATTCCCACCCAACACCCTACCATTCGAAGCTAAAAAAAATCGCCTATTCGAATCACCAACCCTTAAATCAAGCTTTTCAACCCCATCGACTATGATCCGTGGATTGATTGATCGATCATATATTTGGGTTTTGGTATTTTCTTCCATTGTTTATCTATGTGTAATTCATTTTTATAGTACAATGTAAATGTGGATGATTTTATTGGTAACCTTTGTTGTTTATTTAAGTTTCTTTCTTATATGTTTTTGTTTAATTTATTTGTTTGTGTTATGTGTTTTATATTATTTGTTGGATGTGGTTTAATTTATTGTTTTTTTGTGTGTTCTTAGGATAGTTTAGCTTTTTAGAATTTATTTTAATTAATTTAAAACATGCCCTTGGCTTATTGGGGTATGTGTTTAAATTAATTAAAATGAATTTAGTTTAGGTTTTTAGGTTGGCTGAGGCCTTAGTCAGGGTTTAATTTAAATTAATTTAAATTATGCGCTCGGCTTATTGGGGCATAATTTTTAAATTAATTAAATTAAATTTATGATTAGATTTTTTTAGAGCCATAGTTAGATTTAAGGTCCGGATTAATTTAAATTTATCCTTGGCTCGTTGGGATGAATGTTACATTCATTAAATTAGTTGGACATCTCTTCATTACCCTTTAGGATAAAATTAATATTCGACTTAGGTGGACACCTAATTAAAGTCATAATTAATTAATTCGATTCATTTTAAATAAAATCCTTCGCTTATTAGGAAACTGGTTTAAAATCAATCAAATTAATTATTTTGTTTTAAGAGAATCAATAAAATATTAGGGTTTTATGGTTTTTAGGATTTAATTAATTTATGGATAATATTAGATTGACCTAGTTAATAATTAGATCACTAATTAAGTTTCCATAATTTGGGACTTTTTAGGTTAGGACTTTAGTGGGCCAAGGGTATAATTTCAAGCTCTTTCTTGTCATGCATTTTAACTGTCATTCATATGACTAATATTTTAATGGACATGCATATGGTTAATTTACTTAAATTATAAAAAGGAGATATTTATTAATTTTGATATTTGTGTCGTAACAGTCCTGGCTCATTGGACGTTGACCAAATATTTGAATTAATTTTTACCGTCTAAAGGTAAATGTAACTGGAGATAAAATTTTGACAAGTCATAACATCATTTTTAACTGCTTGCATCATGCATAAAGGCGATGAACGAAGTTCGAACCATAAACTAACACGGTAGTCGGGCTTATTCGATGTCGGTTTAATCTATGGTCTGAGGTATCGTCACCCTTATTAATTAAATGTTCAATTAATTTAAATTTACCAATTTGATAAAAGTCTGTCTAATTAAATTCTATATTCAATCACGAACCATTTAATTAAAGTCAATTTAAAATTCGATAATTTCCATCAATTAAAAGCAACATATATTTTGGTACCGATTTTTGGGCGTGATGGGGGTGTTAACCCTTCTCCACACGTAACCAACTCCCGAACTAGTTTTTGAATAAATCTCTAGTTTTATGGTGTCCGGCCTACCTTAGTGGTTGGTGGCGACTCCAAGTTTTTTTTATTTTCAAAAATACGAAAAGTGTTCCCCGTTTTTATATCTTCCAAAAGAGAAAAAGAAAAGAACCCCCCTTTAGCGATTTTCGATTTCAAAAAAGGTCACTACAGTACCCAATGATGAATCTCCCAGCACTGATATTCTTGAGGAAGCCCATTCGAGCTCTTCTTCTATTCACCTAGGTTCTGTAAAGATGTACAAAGATCTCTGGAACTTTATTGGTGGTCGGGCATGAAGCAAGCTATAGTTGACTTCGTGTCCAAATGCCTTACGTGCCAATGTGTTGAAGCTAATGTAACACCCTTAACGTATACTCGTAGTACGAATACACATTGAGGATGTCACAATATTATTTAACAGAGTTCTGGACTTGTAAAATTTTTTCCGATAATATCTGACATAAAACTAGTTGATAAAATAACCCTTTCTCGACTTTAGAGGTATTCATAGCCTATTTGCAGATTGCTAGTTTTGACCATAAATTGGTTTATAAAACATGTTATCCAGCTATTAAAATAAGTATAACTCAGGGAGAAAACTAGGTACACTGCCTAGGCCCTTTCTTGAATTTAAAATCGTTACGCTATAAATAATAAATAAAATTTTACCCTTAAAACAACTAATGAATAAATTAATACATGCCCACTAGAGAATATCATAAATTATAATGTATTACTAATGTTTGGTAGATTGCAGCTTGATTAATATGCTTGACTACTCTTCTGGTAAGTTTACAATAACCTACGTGTGAAACAACACACACTAAGTATTCACTTAGTGAGCCAACTATAATTTAATGTAAAGCATTTCAATGTATAGAAATAACATAAATAAACAAATTACTGTGTATATTATATAAAAATATAGAATCATATAAAACTAACTTATCAAAGTCATTCCTCTATCATGTAATAGTGCAATACAGTTCCTAGAAAATGGCAAGTGAGTCCCAATTGCAGTTTATATAATATCATCATACCTTTATTTTATTAATCAAATATACGTTAAGCTTTTTAACTTAACTGCCTGTATAAATGTATTTCATGTATTATAGCCCGAAGTACAATATAATGTGATACTTTGGTACACGAGTGATCATAACCGACACCGTAGTGTTTACAACATCGTAGCGTCTAATGATGAGTACATACTCGAGGACGCCCTTTGCTCCTCATACTCACACATTTTGTGCTATGTAACACCGTAATGTTTGAACTGACTCCGTAGAGTCTTACTCGACTCTGTAGAGTCTATCTCGACCCCGAAGAGTCTATCTTGACCCCGAAGAGTCTATCTCGCACCGTAGTGCTATGACGCAGCTGCTAGGAGTCTATGGATATCCAACTATACCAAAGACATCACAATAGTACTTGGGCAAAATCAACAATATAATCAACATTCCATGTTCAAAGCATAAATATAAATCATAATTCAATGTATATATATTCAAAGTCATAACATCGTTCTTACTTTTTCAATAGAAAATACGATATACATATTGGGCTATCCACCTGCATAAAAGCATTTCATGAATTATAGCCCAAAGTACAATTTCAGTACGTACCGGAGTGTCTAAACAACACCGTAGTGTCTGAAGTCAACATCGAAGTGTTTGGAACGTACCGTAGTGCTGAAATGTAGCTGCTAAGACTCTATGGATATCCAATTATGCCAAAGACTCTCACACTAGTACTTGGGCATAATAATATAATATTTTCACATTCAATATCCAATCCATCAATACTATCATCCATAATTCGTTAACGGGCAGTTCATACCCAAAACCTAAAAGTTTGATTTATCTTAGATAAATATATAAACTATGACAGTGTATCAAACATGTCATATTATTAATTCATAACATTCATAAAATTATTACTTAACATGCATTTTAATTAATATCAAGGTCAACTTGTCACAAGTCGTCCTATTTGTAACATGTCATACATACATATAATGCACTCACCTTGGCCACATAACACGATGCATCACTAAGTCTGAATTTACAGTCTGTTTCGTCTAATTCGAACCCAAAATGCCAATTTTCCTAATTACAATTTATTTTGTACTTAGAAAATTCTGAGAATTTGAGAATGAGGTCTGATGCGGTTATTTATGCGTGTCAGACGACATCGATTCCAAGGACGACATTTTACCTCCTTCTCCTTCTCCTGTTCAACCTGATCCTTCATCTTCTACGAGAGCTACACGTGAGTTGTTTTCGAATAGAATTTGAGCTAGGTGGCATTGTAACCCCCTCAACCCGGCCTAGACGCCCGACCGAACCGAGAGTGCTACATTAGGTTTTTCTAAGCAAACCAGAGAAAGGTTACAAAAAGATGGTCTATTTTTTCTTTTTATCTTGTCTAAATGCAAATTAATGTTCCTACATGTTCATACTCGTAGCGGGTAGGTTCTCGAATGAAATGAGACACAAAAGACGATCAATTACACCATAATCAAAATTCAGGACTAAAACGTAAATACTTTAAATTACAAAACCAAAATTAATTTAAGGTTACCAATCCTTAATTAGTCTATTTACATGCCAACATGATAAATTCCAGATCAATTTAATCATCCCAACTCATACAATTGCATTCCCAAAACTCCATGTCCAAAATGTAAGAATCAGAAACTTTCAAGATTCCAAATTAAGCAACTTAACGGTACTCGTATCGGTACGCGTACTCGTGTTTCGATACGCCTTTACATTCTCAAAAACTCATAATCCAATAGCTAAAATTCGTATCAAAATGCTTGTTTGCATATCGGCACGCCTGGCAAAAATGCTTATGACCGTATCAAAACACTTGCTCGAGTACCTAAATGTTAAACCTGAAAAGGCAAGTTATTATCAAAAACCCTCCCGCGTATCGAAATGCTATGCCTGAAATGGCCTAGCCGTACCGATATGAGGACACTTGTTTCGATACGTCTGGACCTGTAACGACATTCTTAGCTTGTTTTTCACACAAAATTAGATGCATTTAGGTCCAAGCAACTTACATACATACATATAAACATCCAACATCACATTTAACAACAATTGCACCAAGGTTTATGTACAACACAAGATTTGACACCCAAAGGATTGATCTAGAGGCATGCTCCCTACAGCTCACCACCAAACAAACCAAATTGCCCAACTAAGCAATTATCAGCAAGGACACCATATCAACAACACATCAATACCATACTCAACAGGTTTAGCTTATCAAAACATATCATCCAAGCAAAACCATCTAGATGCATACCTAGGTAACCATATAACATCAACCATGGGTAACGGTGCATGATAAACGAAACGTCAACAATCAAACTCCAAAATCACAGCAATACACATGCTCAAAACCAGGGAAAAATGAATTACACATCCCAAAAATACATGGCGAACACATTGCCTTATTAACTAGAAACTAAAACCAAGTTCATACTCAAATAGTCTTGTCTTTGGATCACTTAATCCTTGCCCTTGCTACCTCCAAGCTTTAATGCTCTGCATCATTAGAGAAAGGAGAGCGTAAGCACACATGCTTAGTGAGGATGCTCTTAAACGATGATGCATTTAAAACTCTTGAAAACCAACTCTTGTTTTCAACCCATGCTTACAACCTAAGAAAGTTCCAATAATTTCAAATAAAAAATATGCATATCAACCATATGCTAAACCATATATATATGTTCTACATGCTTAATCCCAAACCATCAAAAACAAAACCATGCTTAAATCCCAAAGCATTATATGCATAACCATGCTTAAATCCTGAAGCATTAAAAACAAATTCAACATTAGAATTCTCATATATTGGAAATTATAGTGACCTCAAATAGTCAACCACTATCCTTGATTAGCCGACCGTTAACTTTACACATCAGATACACAAATCTCCCTTAATGATCGACCATCATCAAGACTACCCCATGCTGGCCGTATGAATTTACGACCATGCCGACCGCAAGCTTTACATCAACAAGGGGAACCGACCGCTCAACCCTAGTGATAACAACATAGTCCAGGTATACCTCAAAGACTCTTAATGCACGATCGATTTTTAACCATAATATAGTGCACTTTATCCTATGGCATGCCAACTATATCCGAATGTTTTCTCACCTTGTCACATAGCCAATATATCATTTACAAAACCATTTACTCACTATTTTACAATGCATTACACAAAATCCCCATGTATGCAAATCGCATTGCCATAGCAATATCAAACTCCTGACCAGAATAAAAACCAATGCTCACTAGCATTAAATCTACCTTTAAGCCACTGCATATGTACTTTAAAATCATGCATTAACAGTAAGTAAAAGCAAACCATGTTTACAACTAAAACATGAATCATACATGCTCATATCTGGACCGATATTGAAGAGCAAAAGAGGGAAACTTACTTCTGAGCTTAGGTAAGTGTTTCAAACTTATCCTAAACTCCCAAAACCACTTTCAAACCTTTGAAAGACTTCTAAGACCGTTTCCACTCACTGATTTCACTTTGCCTTGCTTGCTACCGCGAAACAGGCTCCCAGCAAGTCTAGAACCGCCTCAAGATGCTACGCCTTGATTATCCCCTATTTCAGCCATACAAAACCAGTGGAAACATGCATTAAAATGCACCCAATACTCTGTTTCAACTTAAAATCTCGTAGCTCTCAAGATGTCCACTCAAAACTCATCTGAAACTTACTGAATTCAAACTCAAACACTACTCATTCTTAACCCAGCCATATTATAACAATTCGAAACATCAAACTTCATCAATTAATATCTAAGAACTCATTCCCAACATCCCTTTACTTCCATCAATGATTGAACACCTTGAACACCCTAAAAATCCTAAACTAAAAACCTAACAATTAGAGATTCAATCGATTTCGAGATTCCATTATTAAAACAACTTATCCACATTATAATACATCCAAAATAAGATTAAAATCAATCCACAATACTGGAAAAACAGATCCAAATCAAAAATCACAAGATTCTTCAATTAAACCTCAATTAAGCTAAAATCCATAATTAATTACTCAAAACCTATTGAAAATCATATGTAAAGAGCCAAGAACTTAGGAATTTCAGTCAAGAACCTTTCATTAGAGGAGAAGAACGAAACTTACCTCCAATGAATGAGTTTCCCCTTAATTGGATGGTTTTACATCTTGAAAACAAAGAAATTCAAGAAGGTTTGTGGAAAACAATTTGAGAAATCATTTAGCAAACCAATGAGTAAAGAAATTAAGATCATTACCTTAAATATCTGATTGAAAAATAGTGTTTGGCTGAGAGTGTTTTGAGGGAAAATGTGAGAGAAGAAAAGTTACGTCAAAATGTGTTTTAGAAAGATAACTACCTTTTTAACTAAATCCTTTTTAATTAAAACCATTTTAAAATAATCCTAATTAAGGGAATACTCGGATTAGACCAAATGGTAAAGTAGCTCCTTAAAGATTCTAAGTTTTAACTCTTTACAAAACAGCCACCTTTTTAAAATAGTTTCAAAAATTGCATTTTGGTCACTAGCCAAAATGTCACCCTTCCAAGGCTCGTTTTCCAAAATTTCATTCACCAATATTTTTAATACAATCAAATATTATTTTTAAACATTTTCCATATTTTTATCCTTCAGAAAAATATTTGCTCTCGAATCTGATTCGAATCTCTAACCCGAACCACTAGACCGTCTAACCAGCCCCAAAACCGCTAGGCCCAAAGCCAAGGCGTTACAACTCTCCCCTCTTAAGAAATTTCACCCTCGAAATTTAGCTAGAGAAAAAAGATGCAAAAATTGCTCCAACAAATCCGCCTTGCTTTCCCAAGTGGCTTTCTCGACACCTCGACGTGCCACAAGACTTTAACCAGTTCTATCGTTTTACCCCGTAAAACCTTGCTGCTGGAATCAAGGATTTCCAACGACTCCTCATCAAAATGTAAATCCGGTCTCAACTCAATATGCTCCACCGGCATAACATGCGAAAGATCCTACCGATACCTCCGTAACATGTGTAACACCCTTTCCCATATCCGTACACCAGGTACGAGTCAAAAACATTACGACTTCTTTAATCAAAATCAAGGTAATTTAAAATTTTTAGAAAACTTCTCAATGGTCACCCATCCTAAAATTTCTCTAGCCCAAGCATGCTTAAATTTATTTAAAATCGACATAAATTATTTATTTGAGTTCCAATCATAAATCAATTATCTTAGCATGCAACTCATCACCTGAGTTTACTCTTAACTTTGAATCTTTCCAGAAATGCCAATTATAATGAAACCATAACAACTTTAAAGGCCAATCACAACTCGAATAGGTTTAGCAAGTATACATGCCACTATAATAATCAAACCTCAATTAGGATGTCATTGCTGTGATTACCTGTTGAGCTTTCCAATATTGATGCAATACTCTTCTCACTCTCATCTTGATTTACCTACATGTGTACAATCAAACACATGCTAAGTACGAACTTAGTGAGGCAGAAAAGGAAGTTAATAACAATAATTTAAACTTTACTCAACTTCATTGCTACATTTATATAGCATGATATATGCCAATACATCAACTTTCACATTGCATTAGTAATTATTTACTATATGCCAATGTCATAAGATTTTCATGCTTGTCCATTTGTCATAATATGCCTTATATGCATAAATGCATCATGTTCACTAGATAATTATACCATCATAGTAATCATAATTCAACATAATATAAACCAGATATAAAATTCTTACCGATATACTTGCCATTTACTTCGAGAGTTCATATACTCCCTAACATGCTTACCATTTATTATCCATTAATTTATAGCCCATAATAAACCTTGAGGACCTTGGGTACGCGAGTCAAATATGCACCAAAGTGCTAATACACATAAGGTCGGGCCCACCATCCGCACGTAAGGCCGTGCTAACCATATGCACTAAGTGTCCTTTATATACACTATAGTGCTAATACACATAAGGTCGTGCCTACCATATGCACTCACCTTGGACACTTAACACAATGCCTCACTAAGTCCTAGTTCGATCCTTTCTTTCATAGAACCTCGAACATTCTTTGATTCAGACTTGACTTCACTGATCACATGAAAAAAATAAAATATTTGTTAGATTCAAATCTAACAATACCTTAAACATGTTGTCTAATATAATCATTCGAATATAAAATTTCCAAATATTTTTCCTTTCTTCCTTGACTGTTCAGAAACTCATTATGGTCCTTAGTGACCAATTTGAACTTCCCTTAATTCTTCCGAGCTTGCTGACTAACATTTAAATACAAAATGTTTCAAATTCCATTTTGTGACAGCTTGCGCTACCTTCAAATATTTATTTATATAGGGCATAATACATAATGGATCTTAATTTCCTTTATACTGGAGAAACTAGATCCGATAACGGTTCTAACGGCATAAGCCAAATAAATTAATAAAATCTACAAAAATTATGAAAAATTAGTGAATTCACGTCACAGATTGTCCAGGCAGAAAACTGCTCTATCATTTTTCTGACCTTCATTTGAATAAAAATTCATATCTTTTAACACGGTGAACTTCTAAACTTACTACCATAATTTAAATTCCAACATAACTTTCCATAAATAACTTCTAATTTACACCAACTTGTCCTTATTTCTCTACTTGTCAATTTAGTCCCATCATTTTACTCCAAATGACTAAATGAAGCTTGTATTCATAAGTTTTCTTTACATCCTTCATCAAAATAGGCTTAAACCTTTTACTTCTCTAATTTCTCTTGATTTGTCAAAATGGTCACCAAATTTCCAGTATAGGGATTCAAGCTTCTTAAATTTACAAATTAGTCCTCAAATCAACATTGCTACCTTAATTCCATAATTTTAACTAAAAATCAGGTTTACTCCTTCTACATATCCTCTTTGCCGAATAGACCATTCTAGTTTGACAAATTGTCAAAATAGTCACTAAAGCAATTAATCATCGGTTTAGCATTCTAACTTCATCTTCATGCTTAGCAAAACCTTATATAATCAATAACAACTTATTAAATACAAAACAACATCAGCCCCTAATATTAATCAATCAAACCAAATAGGTCCATAAAGATTTCCAAATTGCCGATTTAGTCACTAGTTGAAATAACTAGATTTTCATCCTCCAAACATCAAATTCAGGCTTCAATCTTCATCAAATCTATAAATACTCTTAAAATTTCATATTTAAACACCATCCCCTAACCTTTAAATGATGGAAGAAATAGTCCCCTAACTTTATACATTAATCCAATTTAGTCCTAAGCATGGAAACAATATAAAATCAAACATGGTTTCTTAAATCTTCAAAATTCCCAAAAGTCACATAACCCTAATTTCTTTCTCATACCAAATCTCATCAATCAAGCAATTATTCTATGAATTATTTACATCAAAAGATAGAGCTCGAAGAGTAGAACAACTTTGTAGTTAGGAAGATTACCTTAAAACCGAGATTTGCGGCTTAAATTGAGCTTGGAAAATTTTCTTCTTATTTCCCATCTTTCTCCACGGTTCAAGGCTGGAAAAGATGATCATTTGTTCATCTTTTAACTATTTGTAACTGTTAAATGAATTTTAAATTCATTTAAATGGTGAAATTACCAATTAAATCCAATGGCAAATTTAATCTCATCTAAAATCAAGGGCCAAGATTAAATCCATGTATATTTTATCTTCCAAAAACATCCTCAAAATTTAAAAAATATTTCAAAATTGTCATCCTTGCCAAATAACCAATTTGCCCTCCAACTATTCTTTATTTACTAGTTTGTTTCAAAGTTGCCATTCCATTATAATCTAACTAAATTAGTTCCTTCTCAACCAGCCACTATTCCATAAATATCATTTTATGATTTTCCATGCCTTATGGAACAACCTCTGAAATTTCAATTCAATCCGATTTCCCGATATTCACTAAATACTTCTACTACGATTTTGACTTTACCAAGCTATCGGATCTATTATGAAAATTCTATATTTCCATATTCAGAAAATAAATACTATTATCTCATATAAACTTCCTTTATTAAGGACTTAGACTAAATTTTCCTAACTCAGTCTATTATTCTCATAATTACTAAAAGTCCTCCAAATATGGAAACAACCATTTTGCCCTCAAATCCAATGAATCCATAATGTACCACATGTCATCATCCTTCATCCAATGGCATAGATTTAATCTTGATTTAGTAGTTACCATTTTTGCCCTAATATTTCTCCAAAATTACAATCTTGCCATTTTTCATCCAACGTCTCATATTTAACATGGAAAAATTAACTTAAATCCAAGGGTTCATATTCTTCCAACACAAAGAAAACATTTTAGACATGTAAAATGACACAATTAACCTTGCCTTATCATCCTTCAAAGTATCCTAGAAATTCGATTCGATTATCCGAATATTCTTTCGAACTTTATCGCTTTATAGCCAATAATACAAACTCCGTACAAAAAAATCGGGTAACACGAAAATGTCATTCTTGGGAGTAACCTATTCATTTACGGGGCTAAAATACACAACTTTTGAAAATTACACTTTGGTCCCTAAACTTTTCCAAAGTTTATACTTTAGCCACAAAACTTTCAAATTTTACATTTTGGTCACTAGCCAAAATTTGGGATATTACAACATGGATACATGGAACACATCATGTATTTTCACAAGCTCAGAAGGCAACCTCAACCGATAAGCCACATGACCAACTCGCTCCACAATCTTATATGGTCCAATAAACCTCAGACTAAGCTTACCCTTACGTCCGAATCGCATCACCTTTTTCCACGGTGACACATTCAAGAACACACAATCGCCCACCGCATATTCAATTTCCCTATGCTTTGAATCCGCATAAGATTTTTGTCGATCCACAGTCGCTTTCAAGCGTTCACACACAAGCTTAACTTTCTCATCTGTGCCTTTCAACACATGAGGCAAGGAAATATGATTTTCCCCTCCCTCTGCCCAACACAATGGCGTTCAACATCTACGGCCATACAATGCCTCAAATGGTGCCATTTTTATACTCGCTTGATAGTTGTTATTATAAGCAAATTCCACCAATGGCAAATACTTCTCCCAGGTTCCTTGAAACTCAATAATACGACACCTTAGCATATCCTCCAAGACCTGGATAACACGCTCAGACTGCCCATCTGTCTGAGGATGATATGCGGTACTAAAAATCAACCTCAAACCCAAAGCCTGATGTAAACATTTCCAAAACCTTGACGTGAACCACGGATCTCTATCCGAAATGATCAACTTTGGTACCCTATACAAATGCACAATCTTAGAGATAAACAATCTGCTAGCTTGTCCAAGGTGTACATCATATGCACTAGTAGAAAATGTGCACACTTTGTAAACTGATCAACAACCATCCAAATGGAATCCTTTTTATCCGGTGTCAACGGCAACCTTAACACGAAATCTATGGTGATTCTTTCCCATTTTTACTATGGAATTTTCAACGGTTGCAACAATCCGGATGGAAACTGATGTTCAGCTTTATCCCGCTGACACACCATACACTTGGACACAAACTCTGCCACATCCTTCTTCAAACCAACCCAATAATACCTTTCCTTAAAATCACGATACATCTTGGTACTACCAGGATGCATAGCAAAAGGACTAGAATGTGCTTTCGCCAAAATAGTATGCCTGAGCTCCGGGACTTCCGGCACCACTATTTGACCCTTGAAGCACAAAACTCCATCATTATCAAAATGAAAATTCGTCGGATTACCATTTGCTATGTCTTTAACATGAGAAACCAAAGAATCATCACATGGTTGCTTAGCCTTAATCAATTGTGACAGCGTAGGCTTAACTTGCAATTCAGCCAATAACCCACCTTCCCGCGTCACACTCAACCTTGAAAACATTGCCCTAAGCTCAACCGTCACCCTACAACTCAATGCATCCGCAACAACATTGGTTTTTCCAAGATGATACTCAATTTTCAAGTCGTAATCCTTAAGCAACTCCAACCACCTTCGTTACCTAAGGTTCAAATCCTTTTGAGACATCAAATACTTCGAATTCTTAGGATCCGTAAAGACCACACAATTCTCTCCATAAATGTAGTGTCGCCAAATCTTCAAGGCAAACACCACAACAACAAGCTCCAAATCATGAGTTAGATAATTACACTCATGAACCTTCAATTGCCTTGACGCACAGGCCACAACCTTTCCCTCCTACATCATCACACAACCCAAACCCACATGCATGCATCACTATAAACCACAAACTCCTTCCCAGATTCTGGTTAAATCAACACAAGAGCATGTGTCAAAACCTCCTTCAACTTCTCAAAACCCTATTGTTGCTTCTCCGTCCAAACGAAAGAAACCTCCTTCAACTACGCACTTCCGACACAGTCTTAGGTTGTTTCCAATTGAGAATAGCCTCAACTTTCTGTGGATCAACACGAATTCCCTCTGTGGATACCAAATGTCCGAGAAACATCACCTCCTTGAGCCAAAACTCGCACTTGCTCAACTTGGCATATAACTGATTATCCTTCAGGACTTGCAACACAATTCACAAATGCCGATCATGATCCTCCTCGGTACAAGAGTACACGAGTATATCATCGATAAAAACTAGTACAAAAATGATTAAGGTACTCATGAAACACTCTATTCATCATGTCCATGAAAGCTGTCGGGGCATTTTTCAAACCAAACGGAATCACAAAAAACTCGTAATGCCCGTACCTCGTACGAAACGCTATCTTATGAACATCCACACTCTTAACTTTCAACTGATAATACCCTGACCTTAAATCTATCTTCAAAAACACTGTTGCCTTGCAAAAATCATCGAACAAGTCATCAATCTGCGACAATGGATACTTCTTCTTCACTGTCAACTTATTCAACTGACAATAATCAATGCACATACGTATCGATCCATCCATCTTTTCTACAAAGAGAATCGGAGCACCCCAAGGAGAAATACTCAGTCGGATGAACCCACGATCCAATAACTCTTGAAGCTGCAAATTCAACTCTTTTAACCCTTTTGGTGCCATCCGATAAGGAGCAATGGACATCGAAGTTGTACCTTTGTAAGTTTCAATGCGAAACTCCACCTCCCTATCCGGAGGTAAACCAGGCAACTCTTTAGGAAAAACTTCTGGATACTCACATACAGCTCGAATGTCCTACACCCGAACACCCTTGGCTTCCGAATTTATAACAATAGCCAAATAAGCTTGGCAACCATCAAATATCATCTTCTCTGCTCAGGTAGCCGAAACAACATTGGACAAGAATTTTACATTCTCACCCACCACTATGACTTCATAATCATCGGCCAACTTCAGAGAAATCCTTTTGGACTCACAATCCACCACTGCCTTGTGCTCAATTAACCAATCCATACCAAAGATAACATCAAAACCATGGAATGGTAACTCCATCAAATTCGCGGTAAACTCATGACCTTGCACCACCAAAGGACAACGCCTATACAACCTTCTAGTTGTAACCATCTCCCCAAAAGAACTAGTTACCAACATGCCAACATCCAAGATCTCAACAAGAACATTTAACAATGATGCATGCTCACTTAGGATGTATGAATGAGTAGACCCTGAATCAATCATAGAAAACAACGACAAAGATTGCAAGGTGAAAGTACCTGCGATCACATTTGTATTGTTGCACCCTCACGATAAGCATAAATCTGTGTTGGTCCACCATTCTCTGGTTTACAGCAACAGCATGAAAGACAACTCTCTGACCATCCTCGCGCCTATGAAAGTTACCCCTTCCACAGCCTTGGCCCCTAGCAGGTACAACAGTCTGAACCGGTGCATCAACCATAGCACGAGGACAGTCACGCTTCATGTGACCAGGAGATCCACATATCCAGCAACTCATGGTATTTCCCCAACACTCACCCGTGTGGCGTCTACGCAACGCTCACACTCAGCTACAAAATGAACACCTTGGTTACCATGGCTACCATCACGTTTGTGATCTGACTTATGCCTCTTATCTCAGAACCTCCTATTTTGCCTCCAAAAATAGCAAGAGTAAGCTCCTCACTTATTCGAGACCATGCCCGAACCTTGTCCCTGTAACACCCCAGTTTTGGGCTTAGCAATTTTGAGGTTTACTATACGGTCTGATGGACTAGGTTAGAAATTCGAGTTGGATTCGGGACCGTATATTTTTCGGTGAGATAAAAATATGGAAAAATAGTTAAAAATCATCTTTTAATATATATTGATTTTTGGTCTAATCAATTTTGGAAAATGGAAATCGGAAATATGATATTTTGTGTTAGTAACTAAAATGCGATTTCCAAAAATTGTTTTAAGTGACTAAAATCAAAAGGGTCAAATCCTTAGAATCCTTAAGGAGCTATTCTACCAAGTGTTTTTCTGGTGGTTTCTCCCTTCAATTAAATTATTTTCATCATGTGTTTTAAAAGGTTGTTAAAATGGATTAAATATCTAAAGTTAGTTATTAGCTTTTAAAAGAATTTCATGTAACTTTTTCCTAAACTTCTTCTCTCAGCTTCTTTTCTTCCAAACAATCAGATTTTATCAAAATCCACAAGTAAAGAACTCATTTTCACTCAGATTATTGATTTTAATTTGTTCCTTTAACTTTGTTTTGCAAAATCTCATTGAAATCTTGTATTTTCTTAGCTTTTAACAAGTCCATTGAGGGTGAAATCACATAATAGGGGTAAGGTCCATGATCTCCTCTGTTAAATGGTTCTTTATTGATATTCCCAAGTATTTGATCCTTGATTTATAAGTTGTAATGTGGTTTTAATGTTTTATCCATGTTTGATTGAGCTATTTTGGAAATTTGGATGAATCATGGTGATTTTCGAAGTGGATTTGATTTCCAGTAATTGAGATGGATTTAATATATGTTTTGGATGTATTTTGATGTTGATAAGTTGTTTTATCAATAGAATCCCAAAACTCTTGAATCTCTAATTAGTTAGGTTGCTAGTTTTGAGTTATTGTGGTGATTTTCGAATTTAATCTTTGTTGGAGGTGAAAGGATGTTAGGAAAGGGTTTTTGGATGTTATTAGATGTTGAGTGAAGGTTTGAATCGTTGTTTTATGGATGGGTTGAGTTTTGGAAACGTTTGATGGTGTTTTCAGTATGTTTTGGATGGTTTTTCAGTGGGCAACTTGGGAGTTGCGGGAAATTGTTGTTAGGCAATGGTTTGAATGCATTTTAATGCATTTATCCTCTGGTTGTATGTGTTTAAAATGGGAGATAATCAAGGCGGCGAAGCTTGACGTTGTTTGGTTGCTTGTCGGGAGCTTGTTTCGCGTTGGCAAGGAAGACGAAGCGTATCGGTGAGTGAAAACTGGTTTTAAATGATTTACAAAGGTTTGTAAAGGTTGTTGGGAGTTTAGGGTAAGCGTGAGATACTTACCTAAGCTCGGAAGTAAGTTTCCCTTATTTTGCTCTTGAATATCGGCTTAGATATGAGCATGTTGATTGCATGTTTTGGTGATAAACATGGTATGATTTACTTGCTGGAAATGCATGATTTTGAGTACATCTGCAGAGGTTTTGAAAGTACATTAAATGCTATTGAACATTGGTTTTTATTCCGGTTGGGAATGGTGCTATTGCATTGGCAATGAGATTTGCATATGTGGTGTTTTATGAAATGCATTGAAAAAAAGTAAGCAAATGATTTTGTAATGGTATATTGGCTATGTGACAAGGTGAGAAAACAATCGGATATAGTTGGCATGCCATAAGATTAAAAGTGCACTATAAAATATGAACAAAATCGATCGTGGTCATGGGTCCTTGAGGTATGACGGTTTAACTAGGCCACTCAGACTGTTGGGACATCATTTGGGGCATGCAGTTTAACTAGGCAACCTAAATCGATGGTGATCTTGCGGTTTAACTAGGCAAGGTCGGTACTCTTGCGGTTTAACTAGGCAATGGTGAAATCTTGCGGTTTAACTAGGCGAGGGTATCAAATCTTATAGTTTAACTAGGCAAGGTTTGGGATATCATGTGGTTTAACTAGGCATGGTATGAGAGATCCGTGTATTTGATATGTGTATGAGATAGAGGTAGTCTATCCGGGTCACTATAAATGCCAATATATATGAAAGTTCATGTGTTGAACCTTGTTTATAAAGCCTTGGGAATATAAGCATTGCTGGTAAAAAATGCTTTGGAATTCAAGCATGGATTGTTTATGATATTGTGAAGGTTATTGTGTTTTGATTCGGTTGGAATAATGGAAAATGCTTAGGTTGTAAGCATGTTTTGAGAAAAGGAAGCATGTGGTTTTAAAATGGTTTTATGCATCATTGTTTAGGAGCATCCTCACTAAGCAAGTGTACTTACACTCTGTTTTCCTAATGATTCAAAGCATTAAAGTTCGGGGCAGCAAAGGCAAGGTTGCAAGGATCCAAGAGATAAACTACTTACACTCTGGTTTTTGTGGATGGTTGATGTTGCCAAGCTTGTTGTTAATACTTGTTGATGTTGTGGATGAATGGTGTCTTAGGTATGCATCTAGAGTTTCCTTGTGGTTTTCCATGTTGTGCTGATTGGACCATGTTCAGTATGCTATGTTGAGTGTGTTGGCATATTGCTTATGCTGAGAATGACTTAATTGTGCATTTTGGGTCGCAAGGCAAAGTGTTTTTAGGAAGCATGCCTTTAGGATATCTTTGGATGAGTGGAAACCAATTGGTTGCTGAGTTTATGTTGTTTAGGTTGCATTTGCATTTAGATTTTGTTGTATGAAAGTTTATGGCTTAGTGAAGTGGTAAGGTATTGAGGTAAGAATGCTAAATCAACCACTTGTGACCATTCAGGTCCAGGCGTATCGGTACGCGAGTTCGCGTATCGGTACGGGAAGCCATTTCGAGCTTGTGGTACCAGTACACGAACTAGGCGTTGCGATACGGGAGTGTATCATTAGAGTAGCGTACTGATACACGGGTTTGCGTATCGGTACGAGAAGGCTGAATTTAGCTTGGGGATTGGTACACGGGTTTGAGGATCGGTACGAGCCTTTGGTTTTGGTAAGGTGTAACAGTACGCAGGGTTATACCGGTACGGGAGTTTGCTGCTAGAATTTTTGGAATTCGAATTGGAGAGGGCGTGTCGATATCCAGATGAGCGTACCAATACCCATGGCAGTTATGTTAGTTAATGGCTTTAATAAAGTTATGCTTTCTTCCGTTTTAGTCCATGAATGTTGTGGAAGCAATTGGATGGGTTTGGATGATCGTATTGGGCTAATTTTTGGCATGTAAACATGGAACATGTTTAATTAAGGGTTGGTAATATAAAAATTGGTAAAGTCCCTATTTCGATCAAAATTTTATTTTGGTCCCTAATCTAGTTATGGCCAATTAGATATTGTTACGATGCCCGATTGAGATGAGTGCTCACTAATAAACAATATGAACATGTAGGAAAGCGTTAATGCATCTAGACAAGTTAAAAGAAAAAAATGGACGAGGTTTAGGTTAAACCTTTCTGTTTTACTTCGGTAAACCTAATGTAGCTTTCTCGGATCGGTCTTGCGACTAGGCCAGGTCGAGGGGGTTACATTTGTTGGTATTAGAGCCAGGTTTGCAAAAAGTTAGGATGTTGTTTCTTGTTTAATTGATGTTGTTTAAACTGCACGGTGATTGTTTAATGTTTCGTTGGGGTATGATTAGGGACACATTGCCTATTGCCGAGAATTTTAAAGGCGTTTTAAAGTTAACTTGGATCCTTTGCATGATGCTAGCCTAACTCTAATGTGTTTTGATGCTTTTGTTAGCATGGCTCGACGTGAGACACGGTCTATGGCTAATACTATCGGGATTGGGCAGAATAATGAGACAGAAGAGATTCTTCCTCATGTTTTACCTCTTCCTCCTCTCGTAGTTCCTCCAGTTGATGTTGGGTGGGAGAAGCACCCCGGGTTCATTAGGTGCCAGTGTATGACAATTTGACTCTGTTAGTACAGGCGATAACGGGAGCTTTTTAGCAGCGATGGCTGGAATACAGGCGCAGGCGTCGACACCTGCTGTGGTGGCAAATCAAGGTTTAGCCTTAGAGCTTTTGAGGAGTTTGGAAGGTGTAGAGTTTCAAGGTTTGAGCCCTAAGGTAGCTGAAGGTTTGCTGGAAAAGACGATCCGTATTGTGGATCAGATGGGATGCAACGAGGAGCGTAAGCTGGGTTGCACTGTATCTCTGCTGCAGGGGGATGCATACCATTGGTGGGCGACCGCTATTGCTGGCATTTCTAAGGCATATGTTACTTGGGAGTTCTTTCAAGAGGAAGTACCTTGGTGCTCAGTACTTGGATATGAAGAAGCGTGAGTTTATGTCGCTATCTCAGGGAAGCTTGTATGTTACTGAATACAAGGTAAAGTTTGTCTGGTTAAGTCAGTATGCACCGAAGTTGGTTTTAGATGACCAACAAAGATGTGACAGGTTCCGTTATAGTCTTGTTAAGGACATTAAGACGTACCTCCTGGCCGCAGATTACATAGATTTTGATGTGTTGGTCAACCGGGCCAAGGATATTGAGCAGTCCTTAGGTGCACCAGTTCAGGCTACGGGTGTGAACTTGGGTAAAAGAGTGGCAGATTCTAGCTATTCTAAGATGCAGATAGGAGGTTTAGGGACAAGAGGCATAAGCTAGATCGTATGCGTGGTGGTGAAGTTGGTAGGGTGTTCATGAAGCTCGTGTTACACATGAGTGTGAGCGATACGGTAGGCGCCACTCAGGTATGTGCTGGGGTAATACTAGAGCTTGTTGGATTTGTGGATCATATGATCACTTGAAGTGTGATTGTCCTCAGACTATGAGAGATGTACCAGCGTAGGTTGCTGCACCTGCTAGGAGCCGAGGCCATGGGAGGGGTAATTTTTAGAGACGCGAGGATGGTCAGAGGGGTATGGCACATGCTACAGTGGTGAGACCTGAAGGTGGAGGACCGGCTCGGGTCTTTGCTCACCGTAAGGGTCATAATGACATGGATGTGATCGCATGTACTTTTACTTTGCATTCCTTGTCATTGTTATCTTTAATTGATTCAGGGTCACGCATTCATATATCTTGAGCGAACATGCATTTTTGCTGAATGTTCCCCTTGAGATCTTAGATGTTGGCTTGTTAGTGACAAGTTTTTTTGGGGAGACGGTTACAACAAGAAGGTTGTACCGGCGTTGTCCTTTGGTGGTGCAAGGACATGAGTTTGCTGCAGATCTGATTAAATTGCCATTCCATGGTTTCAATATCATTTTGGGTATGGATTGGTTGAGTGAGCATAAAGCAGTTGTGGATTGTGAATCAAAAAAGGATATCCTTGAGGTTGGCCGATGACTATGAAGTTTTGGTGGTTGGTGAGAATGTTAAGTTTCTATCCAATATGGTTTCGACTATTAGAGCAGAGAAGATGATGTTTGATGGCTATCAAGCTTATTTGGCTATTGTTATGAATCCAGAAGCTAAGGGTGTTTAAGTGCAGGACATTCGGACTATGTGCGACTTTCTTGAAGTTTTTCCTGAGGAGTTGACGGGTATACCTCCGAATAGGGAGGTGGAGCTTCGCATTAAGACTTATGAGGGTACAACACCAATATCCATTGCTCCTTATAGGATGGCACCGAAAGAATTGAAGGAGTTGAAGTTGCAGCTTTAGGAGTTGTTGGACCATGGGTTCATTCGACCAAGTGTTTCCCTGTGGAGAGCGCCTGCTCTCTTCGTGAAAAAGAAAGATGGTATGATGTGTATGTGCATTGATTATCGTCAGTTGAATAAGTTGACGGTAAAGAATATGTGTACGTTGCTGCAGGTTGATGACTTGTTCGATCAGTTTCGTGGAGCAGTGGTGTTTTCCAAGATATATTTAAGATCGAGGTATTACCAATTGAAGGTTAAGGATGTGGATGTGCATAAGACCGCGTTCCGTACGAGATATAGGCATTATGAGTTTCTAGTCATGCCTTTTGGTTTGACAAATGCTCTGGCTACGTTTATGGATATGATGAATAGAGTGTTCCATGAGTATCTGGATCAGTTTGTAGTAATATTCATAGATGATATTCTCATGTACTCCAGTACCGAGGAAGAGCATGTTCGACATTTGCAGATTGTGTTGCAAGTGTTGAAGGATAATTAGTTCTATGCTAAGTTGAGCAAGTGCGAGTTTTGGCTTAAGGAAGTGACATTCCTAGGTCATGTGGTTTTCGCGGAGGGTATTCGCGTTGATCCACAGAATATTGAGGCTATTCTCAATAGGAAGCCACCTAAGTCTGTATCGGAGGTGCGTAGTTTTCTTGGGTTGGTTAGTTATTATCACTGTTTTGTTGAGAGGTTCTTAAGTATTGCAACATTGTTGACCAAGTTGTTGCATAAGAATATTTCGTATGTGTGGATGAAGAAGCAGTAGCACAGTTTCGAGAAGTTGAAGGAGGTTCTGACACATGCTCCTGTGCTGACTCAGCCTGAATCTAGAAGGGAGTTTATGATCTACAGTGATGAGTCATATTTTGGCTTAGGTTGTATGCTGATGCAGGATGGGCAGGGTGTGGCCTTTGCATCAAGGTAGTTGAAAGATCATGAGCGCAATTATCCAACTCATGATTTGGAGCTTGCGGCTGTGGTTTTTGCTCTAAAAATTTGGCGACATTACCTCTATGGTGAGAAGTGTGTGATCTTCACGGATCACAAGAGCTTGAAGTTTTTGATGTTCCAGAAAGATTTGAATCTTAGGCAGCGTAGATGGTTGGAGTTGCTTAAGGATTACGACTTGACCATTGAGTATCATCCTGGTAAATCCAATGTAGTGGCAGATGCATTAAGTTGTAAGGTTGCGGTTGAGCTTCGAGCAATGTTTGCAAGGTTGAAAGTGACGCGGGAGGGTGGTTTCCTGGCTGAATTGTAAGGCAAGCCTACGTTATCGCAGTTGATTAAAGCTAGGCAACCTTATGATGATTCATTGGTTGAGCATGTTAAGGACATAGCGGATGGTAATCCGACAGATTTCCATTTTGATAGCGATGGAGTTTTATGTTTCAAGGGTCTAATAGTGGTACTGGATGATTCGAAGTTGAGGCACACTATCTTGACGGAAGCACATTCTAGTCCTTTTGCTATGCATCCTGGTAGTGTTAAGATGTATCGTGATTTGAAAGAGGTATACTACTGGGTTGGGCTAAAAAAGGATGTGGCTAAGTTTGTCTCCAAGTGCATGGTATGTCACCAGGTCAAGGCTGAAATCAATTTCCATCAAATTTCTATCTGGGTTGTTGCAACCGCTCAAAATTCCAGAATGGAAATAGGAGAGAATCACCATAGATTTTGTAAAAGAGTTGCCGTTGGCACAATCTAAGAAGGATTCCGTTTGGGTGATTGTTGATCGGTTCACAAAGTGTGCACATTTCTTGCCAGTGCATACAACGTATACCTTGGATAAGTTGGCAGATTTGTATATATCAGAGATTGTGCTATTGCATGGTGTACCTAAATCCATTGTTTCAGATAGGGATTCAAGGTTTACGACAAGGTTATGGAAGAGTTTGCACCAGGCCTTAGGTTCGAGGTTGAGTTTTAGTACCGCGTATCATCCCCAGTCGGATGGACAGTCTGAGCGGGTTATCCAGGTTTTGGAGGATATGCTGCGATGTTGTATTATTGAGTTCCAGGGAACCTGGGAGAAGCATTTGCCTTTAGTGGAGTTTTCTTACAACAACAGTTATCAGGCGAGTATTCAGATGGCACCTTATGAGGCGTTATATGGCCGGAGGTGTCGTACGCCCTTGTGTTGGGCTGAGATGGGGGAAAAGCATGTTACCCTACCGGATGTGTTAAAAGACATGGATGAGAAGGTTAAGCTTGTTTGCGACAGGTTAAAAGTGGCTGTGGATCGGTAGAAATCTTATACGAATTTGAAATATAAGGAGGTTGAATATGCGGTGGACGATCGTGTATTCTTGAATGTGTCGCCATCAAAAAAGGTGATGAGATTCGGACGTAAGGGTAAGCTTAGTCTGAGGTTCATTGGACCATACGAGGTTATTGAGCTTGTGGGTCCTGTGGTATATTAGTTGAGGTTGCCTTCCGAGCTAGACAAAATTCATAATGTATTCCATGTTTCGATGTTGAGGAGGTATCGGTCAGATCCATCGCATGTCATACCGGTGGAGTTGAGGTCAGATCTAACCTTTGATGAGGAACCAGTAGAGATCCTCGATACCAGTAAGAAAGTTCTGCGTGGTAAAGCGATAAAGCTTGTGAAAGTCTTGTGGCGACACCGAGGTGTTGAGGAAGTTACTTGGGAAAGCAAGGCGGATATGAAGGAGCAATTTCCGCATCTGTTTCCTCCAAGTAATTTTGAGGACAAAATTTCTTAAGTAGGGGAGAGTTGTAACACCCCAGTTTTGGGCTTAGCAGTTTAAGGTTTACTAGACGGTCTGGTGGACCGGGTTAGAGATTCGAGTCGGATTCGGGACTGTATATTTTTTGGTGAGATAAAAAAATGGAAAATAGTTAAAAATGATATTTTAATATATATTGATTTTTGGTGGAATCAATTTTGGAAAATGGAAATTGAAAATATGATATTTTGTGTTAATGACTAAAATGCGATTTTTGAAAACTATTTTAAGTGACTAAAATCAAAAGGGTCAAATCCTTAGAATCCTTAAGGAGCTAATCTACCAAGTGTTTGCTAGTGGTTTCTCCTTTCAATTAAATTATTTTAATCATGTGTTTTAAAAGGTTGTTAAAATGGATTAAATATCTAAAGTTAGTTATTAGCTTTTAAAAGAATTTCGCGTAACTTTTTCCTAAACTTTTTCTCTCAACTTCTTTTCTTCCAAACACTCAGAGTTTATCAAAATCCAGAGGTAAAGAACTCATTTCACTCAGATTATTGATTTTAATTTGTTCCTTTAACTTTGTTTTGCAAAATCTCATTGAAAACTTGTATTTTCTTAGCTTTTAACAAGTCCATTGAGGGAGAAATCACATAACAGGGGTAAGTTCCATGATCTCCTCTGTTAAATGGTTCTTTATTGATATTCCCAAGTATTTGATCCTTGATTTATAAGTTGTAATGTGGTTTTAATGTTTTATCCATGTTTGATTGAGTTATTTTGTAAATTTGGATGAATCATGGTGATTTTCAAATTGGATTTGATTTCCAGTAATTGAGATGGATTTAATATATGTTTTGGATGTATTTTGATGTTGATAAGTTGTTTTATCAATAGAATCCCAGAACTCTTGAATCTCTAATTAGTTAGGTTGCTAGTTTTGAGTTATTGTGGTGATTTTCGAGTTTAATCTTTGCTGAAGGTAAAAGGATGTTAGGAAAGGGTTTTTGGATGTTGTTAGATGTTGAGTGAAAGATTGAATCGTTGTTTAGTGGCTGGGTTGAGTTTTGGAAGCGTTTGATGGTGTTTTTGGTATGTTTCGGATGGTTTTTTAGTGGGCATCTTGGGAGTTGCTGGAGATTGTTGTTAGGAAATGGTTTGAATGCATTTTAATGCACTTATCCTCTGGTTGTATGTGTTTAAAACAAGGGATAATCAAGTCGAATAAGCTTGACGTTGTTTGGTTGATTGCCGATAGCTTGTTTCGCGTTGGCAAGGAAGGCGAAGCGTATCGGTGAGTGAAAATTGGTTTTAAATGCTTTACAAAGGTTTGTAAAGGTTGTTGGGAGTTTAGGGTAAACGTGAGACACTTACCTAAGCTCGAAAGTAAGTTTCCCTTATTTTGCTCTTAAGTATCGGCTTAGATATGAGCTTGTTGTTTGCATGTTTTGGTGAAAAACATGGTATAATTTACTTGCTGGAAATGCATGATTTTGAGTATATATGCAGGGGTTTTGAAAGTACATTAAATGCTATTGAGCATTGGTTTTTATTCCGGTTGGGAATGGTGTTATTGCATTGGCAATGAGATTTGCATATAGGTGTTTTATGAAATGCATTGAAAAATAGTAAGCAAATGATTTTGTAATGATATATTGGCTATGTGACAAGGTGAGAAAACAATCGAATATAGTTGGTAAGCCATAGGATTAAATGTGCACTATAAAATATGAACAAAATCGATCGTGGTTATGGGTCCTTGAGGTATGGTGGTTTAACTAGGCCACTCGGACTGTTGGGACATCATTTGGGGCATGCAGTTTAACTAGGCAACCCAAATCGATGGTGATCTTGCAGTTTAACTAAGCAAGGTTGGTACTCTTGCGGTTTAACTAGGCAAGGGTGAAATCTTGCAGTTTAACTAGGCGAGGGTGTCAAATCTTATGGTTTAACTAGGCAAAGTTTGGGATAGCATGCGGTTTAACTAGGAAAGGGTGTCAAATCTTGCGGTTTAACTAGGCAAAGTTTGGGATATCATGCGGTTTAACTAGGCATGGTATGAGAGATCCGTGTATCCGATATGTGTATGAGATAGAGGTAGTCGATCCGGGTCACTATAAATGCCAATATATGTGAAAGTTTATGTGTTGAACCTTGTATATAAAGCCTTGGGAATATAAGCATGACTGGTAAAAAATGCTTTGGAATTCAAGCATGGATTGTTTATGATATTGTGAAGGTTATTGTGTTTTGATTCGGTTGGAATCATGGAAAAATGCTTAGGTTGTAAGCATGTTTTGAGAAAAGCAAGCATGTGGTTTTTAAATGGTTTTATGCATCATTGTTTAGGAGCATCCTCACTAAGCATGTGTGCTTATGCTCTCTTTTCCTAATGATGTCGGGCATTTAAAGTTCGGGGCAGCAAAGGCAAAGTTTGCAAGGATCCAATAGATAAACTACTTTAAGTATGAACTCGGTTTATATTTCCAGTTAATAAGGTAAAGTGTTTGCCAAGGTTTTTGAGGGTTGAAATCCTGTTTTCTTATAGATTTTGGGTATGTTTTCTATGCTGGTTTTTGTGGATGGTTGATGTTGCCAAGCTTGTTGTTAATACTTGTTGATGTTGTGGATGAATGGTGTCTTAGGTATGCATCTAGAGTTTCCTTATGGTTTAGCATGTTGTGCTGATTGGAGCAAGTTCATTATGCTATGTTGAGTGTGTTGCCATGTTGCTTATGCTGAGAATGACTTAATTCTGCATTTTGGGTCGCAAGGCAAAGTGTTTTTAGGAAGCATGCCTTTAGGATATCATTGGATGAGTGGAAACCAATTGGTTCCTGAGTTTTTGTTGTTTAGGTTGCATTTGCATTTAGATATTGTTGTATGAAAGTTTATGGCTTAGTGAAGTGGTAAGGTATTGAGGTAAGAATGCTAAATCAACCACTTGTGACCATTCAGGTCCAAGCATATCGGTACGCGAGTTCGCGTATCGGTACGGGAAGCTATTTCGAGCTTGTGGTACTGGTACACGAACTAGGCGTTGCGATACAGGAGTGTATCATTAGAGTAGCGTACTGATACACGGCTTCGCGTATCGGTACGAGAAGGCTGAATTTAGCTTGGGGATTGGTACACGGGTTTGAGGATCGGTACGAGCCTTTGGTTTTGGTAAGGCGTAACAGTACGCAGGGTTATACCGGTACGGGAGTTTGCTGCTAGAATTTTTAGAATTCAAATTGGAAAGGGCGTATCGATACCCAGATGAGCGTACCGATACCCATGGTAGTTAAGTTAGTTAATGGCTTTAATAAAGTTATGCTTTCTTCCGTTTTAGTCCATGAATGTTGTGGAAGCAATTGGATGGGTTTGGATGATCGTATTGGGCTAATTTTTGGCATGTAAGCATGGAACATGTTTAATTAAGGGTTGGTAACATAAAAATTGGTAAAGTCCCTATTTCGGTCAAAATTGCATTTATATCCCTAATCTGGTTATGACCAATCGGATATCGTTACGATGCCCGATTCAGATGAGTGCTCACCAACAAATAGTATGAACATGTAGGAAAGCATTAATGCATCTAGACAAGTTAAAAGAAAAAAAATGGATGAGTTTTGGGTTGAACCTTTTTGGTTTGCTTCGGTAAACGTAATGTAGCTTTCTCGGATCGGTCTTGCGACTAGGCTAGGTCAAAGGGGTTACAGTCCCGACACCCTCAAGGACTGCTCAATATCCTTAGCACGGTTTACAAAACACATCAAAATCTGTATAGTCTGCCGCCAATAGATATGTTTTCAAAGGGGTTACAGTCCCATAGCGAAACCTATTGCACCTTTCAAGATCATCCTGAACCAACTCTGAAGCATACTGACTCAAACGGACGAATTTCACCTCATATTCTACCACAGACATGCATCTTGAACCAAAGCCATAAACTCTCGTTCCCTCGCATCCAAATACTGAGGACCAAGATACTTCTTCTTGAAAGCTCTTTAAAAAGAACTCCCAACTTACATCCGCCTCTGGGACACTAGCAATTGTGGTTACCCACCAATGATAAGCATCACCATGCAACAGTGACACTGAACAACCCAGCTTACGCTCATCATTTCAGCCCATTTGATCCAGAATACGGACCGTACTCTCTAGCCAACCCTCAGCTGCCTCAGGGTTCAAACCCCTAAACTCAACACCTCCCAAACTACGAAGATGCTCCAAAGGTAACTCTGGGTTAACTACCATAGCAGGTGCCGGTGCCTGGGCAAGCACTCCAGCCATTGCTGCTTGAAAAGCTCCCGTTATCGCCTAAACTAACGGAGTCAAATCACCAAATACCAGCACTTGATGAGCCTGGGGCACACCACCAGCCCGAACATTGACTGGCAGAACCAACGGAGGAGAAGAAGGTAAAACATTAGTGGGATTCTCTTCCTCGACGTTATTCTGCCTGATCCCGGCATTACCAGCCATAGAACGTGTCTCATGTCGAGCCATGCTAACAAAAGCAACAAAACACATTAAAGTCAGGCTAACACAAGGAAAAAGATCCAATACCATCTTATAAAACATTTAAAACCTCGGTAATAGGCAATGTGTTCACAGTTCATACCCCAACATGATGTAAATCAATCACCGTATATGTACACAATCATCGTGCATAACCAACAATGATATACAACCAAACAACAACCGTATATGTACACAATCATCGTGCATAACCAACAATGATATACAACCAAACAACAACATCCCAACCTTTCGTAACCTGGCTCTGATACCAACAAATGTAACCCCCTCGACTCGGCCTAGACGCCCGACCGAATCGAGAGTGCTACATTATGCTTGCCTAAGCAAACCGGAGAAAGGTTATGAAAAGACAGTCTATTTTTCTTTTATCTTGTCTAAATGAAAATTAATGTTCCTACATGTTCATACTCACAATAGGTAGGTTCTCGAATGAAACGAGCCACAAAAGATAATCAATTGCACCATAATCAAAATTGAGGACTAAAACGTAAATGCTTTAAATTATAAAACCAAAATTGAATTTAAGGTTACCAATCCTCAATTAGTCTATTTACATGCCAACATGATAAATTCCAGATCAATTTAATCATCCCAACTTATACAATTGCATTCCCAAGACTCTAGGACCAAAATGTAAGAATCAAAAACTTTCAAGATTCCAAATTAACAACTTCACGGTACCCGTATCGGTACGCGTACTCGTGTTTCGATACGCCTTTACGTTCTCAAAAACTTAGAATCCAGTATCTAAAATTTGTACCGAAATGCTTGTTCACGTATCAGTACGTCTGGCAAAAATGCCTATGACCGTATCGAAACACTTGCTCGAGTACCGAAACATTAAGCCTGAAAATGCAGGTTCGTATCGAAACACCGTCCCGCGTATCAAAATGCTATGCCTGAAATGGCCTAGCCGTACCGGTACGAGGACACCTATTTTGATACGCCTGGACCTATAATGACATTCTTAGCTAGTTTGTCACACAAAACTAGATGCATAGTGTAACCCCCTCAACCCGGCTTTGACCCTAGGCGACTTGGTACTCGGAGGACCTCTTACGTTTTCAAATTTATTGTTTCTTTAGTACGGACTTGATTATTTTCAAATTATTATTACTTTTTATCGAGTTTGGATGTAATTGGGACTAGAGACTGTTTTGGGATTTGAAGATGTTTTCGGTATGCATGCATTTACATTTAATTTGGATAATTTATTATATTATCGGTTTACAACATTGTGATGTATTTTAATAAACTTTTGGAGTACCTTTTATTAAAAGAAATTTATATTTATAAACAATGATGGGTTTCTTGAGGGAAAAGTTACGATTATAACTTCCCAAATTGGGTGGTCTTTCCTTTTGGGCTGTGTTTAGGGGGTTACATTTAGTGGTATCAGAGCCGAGTTCAACCATTGGACTGTGAGACTCATAATAATTTTTTAGAATTTCTCAAAAATTTTATGCATGCATTAAATTTTTTGGGTACATAGGATGTTTTTTAATGGTTATTATTAAATATTATTTTTAATAGTTTTGAATTTGAGGCTCCAATACCAATTCTAGTCTCTAGGTTCTTATTCTTGTAGGTAGAGACGATGCCACCTCGTAGGAGTGTTAGACTTGCTTCAGATAGATGTCGAGGCCGAGGCCGTACAGTTGCTGCCGCCAGTGAACCACCTCATGTTTGGATGTAATTGGGACTAGAGACTGTTTTGGGATTTGAAGATGTTTTCGGTATGCATGCATTTACCTTTAATTTGGATAATTTATTATATTATCGGTTTACAACATTGTGATGTATTTTAATAAACTTTTGGAGTACCTTTTATTAAAAGAAATTTATATTTATAAACAATGATGGGTTTCTTGAGGGAAAAGTTACGATTATAACTTCCCAAATTGGGTGGTCTTTCCTTTTGGGCTGTGTTTAGGGGGTTACATTTAGTGGTATCAGAGCCGAGTTCAACCATTGGACTGTGAAACTCATAATAATTTTTTAGAATTTCTCAAAAATTTTATGCATGCATTAAATTTTTTGGGTACATAGGATGTTTTTTAATGGTTATTATTAAATATTATTTTTAATAGTTTTGAATTTGAGGCTCCAATACCAATTCTAGTCTCTAGGTTCTTATTCTTGTAGGTAGAGACGATGCCACCTCGTAGGAGTGTTAGACTTGCTTCAGATAGATGTCGAGGCCGAGGCCGTACAGTTGTTGCCGCCAGTGAACCACCTCATGTTGTTGACCATACGGATGATTATGAGGAGATACAAAATTAGGGAGGAACCTAGCCACCTGAGGGGCAACAAACTCTGAGTTAGCAGTCTGGTGACGGTTATACTCATGATCAGTAGCCACATGGTGATGACTTGTTGGATTCAGATAACAGTGAGATTGTGGAGCTGGATAGTGTTACTATTAATCGAAAGTTGTTGCGATATTCTCGTGACCAGTCAGAGAATTTGAGGAGGCCTATCTCTATAGTACTTTTTAGTGCAGGGATGAGGGTATTTTCGGGTGTGTCTGATGAACAACCATCTGATGCTGAGTTATGGATGGAGGATCTTGAGAGGCTTTTGAGGAGATGGAATATTCTACTAACAAGAAGTTGAGACCTGCTATTTCACTACTGCATGGTGAAGCACAACATTGTGGAGGGCTGAATAGATATTGATGCCAGTTGATCAGGTGTCATGGGAGACCTTTCAACAGGCATTTCAGAACTGTTATGTGGGTAAGCAGTACTTGGTCGATCGTCGCCAAGCCTTTATAAACCTTAAGCAGGAGGGCATGACAGTATCGTCTTATGAGATTCAGTTCGTGGAGTGGTCTCCGTATGCACCTGGGTTGGTGGACACAGAAAAGGATAGATGTCAGGAGTTTCTCAAAGGCCTACTCTTTTCAATTCGTGAGAAGGTGGCTCCGTTTAAAGACAAGTTGTTCAATGATTTAGTTGACCGAACAAGAAAGTGGAAAGAATGGAAACACTCTTGAATAATCAAGCAACTCAGGAAAAGGATCGAGGCAAGAAACAACCGGTTTCAATTGTTCAGTAGGGTTTAGTTAGCTATACCGATAAGAGGGATAGAGAGGAATCTGATCATCAGGGTATCCAGAGAGTAGGATCAACCGTTTTGGCAGTTTTGACAGGTAGTGTGGGTGGATCGACAGGTCCTTATTCTGTGCCTCAGTGTACTTATTGTAAGAAATGGCATGTTGTGGAGTGTAGGAAGAAGAATGGAGCTTGTTTCGGATATGGTTCTCTTGATCATAGCCAATAATACAACCTCCGTACGAAAAATCCGGGTAACACGAAAACGTCATTCTTGGGGGTAAACTATTCATTTACGGGGTTAAAATACATAACTTTTGGAAATTAAACTTTGGTCGTTGAACTTTTCCAAAGTTTACACTTTAACCCCAAAACTTTCAAATTTTACATTTTGGTCACTATCCAAAAATTTGGGATAATACATGCGCACGACAGCTCGACACAACACCGCAACGGTGACTCGACGGTGAAATGAACGGCACAATGACGCGAAATTGCTCACCACCTAAATTCAAGGATTTTAACACAACCCCGGCCATAAATGGATCTCAACACAAGGGAAAACATAAACCAAGGCTTACCCACACTTACCACTCGAAAGGAAGTTAACAGCGGAGCTCTCGGTGGCACAAGGGGAACTGAGAGATTTTTCTTCAATTAGGCTACACAACCAAGGTCGGCAAGGGAAAACGGGTGAACAGGTTTGGTTTGGGAGGGCGTGGAAAACACGGTTAGGGGTACGGTGTAACCCACAGACGGGGGCAACCCCTTCATTGGAGGCTCGTTAGAAACAAGATGGGAAGGGGGATTTGAAATTGAAAACATTGAGAGAGGGGATAAAGGTGTGCGGCTGCTGAAGCAAAGAAAATGTAGGAGTTGAATAGCCTTAGGGTTTTAAAATGGGAACTATATACCCATGCACAAAGGGTAAATTACAAAACAAGGGTCCCCACTCTTTCCTACATTATCGAATGGCCACGAAAATTACGATTTTACACATTTTGGACACTAATTCGAATTAAAATCAATTAATCCCCAAATTGGGTAATTAGGGTTCTAGGTTTTAAATTCCCAAATTACAAGGTTTCAAATTGGGGGATTTTCTAAATTAGGGTTAGGGTTTTAAATTTAATTTCTAGGTTGTTACAACTCCCCCACCCTCAAAAGAAATTTCGTCCTTGAAATTTCACACTTAGAGATAAATTCCTAAAATTAATAGGTACGCACACATGCTTCTTCATTTTAAATTCTTCATCTATTAGGATTAACATATCATAACGGGACATGTTATGTCCTCAACCTCATCATCATATTTACCACGAGCTCCAATGCATAAACCAAACCTAATTGTCTAACCTCATATTTAGCCGACCTATCACCCTAGGAAGGTATACCTCTACTAGAAGTACTAGAAGCAGCTGACCTACTTTTCTCTCTACCTCTAGAAGGGTTCATATGAACCCTTGGATTTAAGTTGATTTTCTATGCTAAATATGAGCAGCTAGATGAAAAATGGCAAGATCGTAATTTTGTAAAATCATAAGGGCAAAGTTGGTAAACTACTAACTCGAGATTTAAATTTAGGTCATTGGATGAAGGATGATGATATGAGGAATATTATGGAAATATAGAATTTTTGGAATAGATCCGATTGCTCGGTAAAGGTAAAATCGTAGTAGAAGTATTTTGTGAATATCGGCAAATCGGATTGAATTGAAATTTTAGAGGCTGTTCTATAATCCATGGAAAATCATAAAATGATATTTATGGAATGGTGGCCGGTTGAGGAGGAACTAATTTAGTTATATTTTAATGGAATGGCAATTTTGAAACAAACTAGTAAATAAAGATTAGTTGGGGGGCAAATTTGTTAATTGGTAGGATGGCAATTTTGAAAATTTTGAAGTTGCAAGGGCTATTTTTGGAAGAAGAAAATTAAAGATTAAATCTTGGCCCTTGATTGATGATAAAATCAATCTCAACCGTTGGATAAAAGGGCACTTTTGTAATTTCCCTATTTGAATGAATTTAAAATTCATTTATATAAGACAGGTGGCATAATTGGAGGAATGAAAAATTAAAAGGCCAGAAAAAAGAAGACGATGAAGACTTCTTCTTCTTCTATTTTCGAAAATATGGGGGAAATAAGGAGAAATTTTCCAACCTCGATTCAAGCCCCGAAACTCGATTTTTAGGTAATCTTTCAAACTGCAAAGTTGTTCTACTCTTCAAGCTCTATCTTTTGATGTACTTAATTCATGGAATACATGCTTGATTGATGAGAATTTTACATGAGAAAGAAATTAGGGTTTATGAACAAAATTGAGGCTTTTGAGATTTTATGATTCCATGGTTGAATTTAAGTTGGAATCAAGCTTATATGATGTTAAAATCATGTTTTTGAGTTAGGACTTAAATCATACATATTTTGGTTTGTATGGAGAAGATTGGGGTTTATGGATTTAAGTCTAACATAGGGTTTGTGATGTTGGATTAATGATCTAGTAAGCTTGATTTGTTGTTTGGAAGCAAAACCCTAAGTTAAAATTATAGGGACGAATTCGAAAAGCTTCAAAGTTAAGGGAACGAATCTGAGTTTTATGAATTTGGAGAGTATTTATGTAATTAATGTTAGAATGCTAAACTGAGGTTGAATCAAATTAGTGACCATTTTGACAAATTGTCAAATCAAGTGACCAAATAGGAAATAAATTCTTGGATGGGGATTAAATCTGATTTTTAGTTAAAATAATAGAATTAAGGTAGTAGTGTTGATTTGAGGACTAAATTGCAAAGTTAAGAAGTTTGAATTCTTACCTTTGCATTTTAGTGAATATTTTGGGCAAAGAAAGAACATTAGAGGGAATTATTTTGAATAATTATTTGATGAAGAAGAGGATGAATTGGTGGTTTGAATCAAGTGATGGGACTAAATTGATAAGTAGAAAAATAATGAGAAGTTAGTAGAAATTAGAAGTTTATTATGGAAAGCTATGTAGAAGATTGAATTTTAGTAGTGACTTCGAAAATTCACCATAAATTATAAAACAATGTTTAGATGATGAATTTTATACCTTTGTAAAGATGTGTTCGTCTAGTTTCGTCTCCAACAAACGAAAACTGATTTTGAGTTCCGAGTTAAAAGATATGAATATTTTAATCGAATGAAGGTCAGAAAATTTATAGAGCATATTCTGTAAGGACAGATCTATGACGGGAGTTTGAAGAATTTTCATAATTTTTGTAGATTTTATTATTATTTTTGCTTATACCCTTAGAACTGCTATCGAATCTAGTTTTTCCAGTATAAAAGAAATTAAGATCCGGTATGTATTTTGCCCGGTATAAGTAAATCTTTGAAGGTAGCGCAAGATGTCAGAAAATGGAATTTGAAATATTTATATTTAAATGTGAGTTAGAAAGCTCGGAAGAATTATTGGAAGTTTAAATTGGTCACTAAGCACAATAATGAATTTTTGAACAGTACAAGGAAGAAAGGAAAAATATTTGGAAATTTTATATTCAAATGATTATATTAGACAACATGTTTAAGGTATTGTTAGATTTGAATCTAACAAATATTTTTTCTTATTCATGTGATTAATGAAGTCAAGGCCGAACCAAAGAATATTCGAGATTCCATAAAGGAAATGATCGAGTAGAATTTACTGAGGCATGCTAATAAATGGCCCAGGTAAGTGCAATGCATACATAACATGATACATATATGTTTTATACATCATTGGAAAGACTTGCAATAAGTCTACCTGGTTTATATATTGGCATGATATTTATGTCATTGATCATATGATTAACATATTTTAAATATTTCAAAGATTGAATATAAATGCATGGATCACTAGTTATATATGATGTTATTCTATGAATGTTATTTCGGGTATGAACTGCCAACAATAAATCACATTGATATACATTGCCATGGATGGAATAAATACGGAAATTATGCCCAAATAAGTCATTGAGGGACAAGGTATAGTTGGTATGCCATAGAGTCCAGCAGTACGCTGCATATTCGGGAAACCGAGATAGCACTATAGTGTACGTAAAGGACACTTAGGGCATGGTAAGCATGACCTTATAAACGTGCAAAAAATTGGGAGGTTAGCACATCCTTATAAATGTATAGAAATTGGGAGCACTTCGGTGCATATTCGGAAGCACATCGGTGCATATTTGACTCGCGTACCCAGGGTCCTCAAGGTTTAATTTGGGCTATAAATAAACGAATAATAAATAGTAAACAGGTTAGTGCATATTCGGGTATCCGGTTTATATGAACACTTGGGGCAATGGCAAGTATATCGGTAAGAAATTTATATCCGGTTTATATTATGTTGATACATGATTAGTATGATGGTATACTTATCTAGTGATCATGATACATTTATGCATATATGACATATTATGATAACTGGGCAAGTATGAAAATCTTATGACATTGGCATATAGTAAATAATTAATAATGCAATGTGAAAGTTGATGCTTTGGCATATATCATGCTATATAAATGTAGCTATGAAATTGAGTAAAATTTAAATTATTGTTATTAACTTCCTTTATTGCCTCACTAAGTTCGTACTTAGAGTGTGTTTGATTGTACACACGTAGGTAAAACAAGATGAGAGGGAGAAAAGATTTGCATCAATACTGGAAAGCTCTAAAGGTAATCACAGTAATGACATCCTAATTAAGGTTTGATTATTATAGTGGCATGCATACTTGCTAAACCTATTTGAGTGTGATTGACCTTTAAAGTTTGTTATGGTTTCAAGATAAGTGGCATTTCTGGAAAGATTCAAGGTTAAGAATAACCTTAAGTGATGAGTAGCATGCTAAGATAATTAATTTATGATTAGAGCTCGAACAAATAATTTAAGTCGATTTTAAATAAAGTTAAGCATGCTTGAGCTAGAGAAATTTTAGGATTGGTGACCATCGGGAAGTTTTCTGAAAATTTTAAATTACCTTGATTTTTTTGATTTAAAGAAGTCGTAACATTTCCGACTCGTACCGGTGTACAGATACCAAAAAAAGGTGTTACATTTATTGGTATCAGAGCTACAGGTTTAGCCGGGTTTGGAGTTAAATGAAGTATGGTAAAGGTCAAAAGTGTATACATACCACTAGGATGTCAAAATTACTGATGATTTTACTTGTTGGAATGAATGCAGTTACTTACTTTATTATAATAATAGCGTTAAATTCCAATGTGTGAGGGTAAAAGAATCGTGTTAGGTGTTTAGGCGAGTGAATCAATAAGAGATTCACGAGCATGATAAGGTTAATGATAATATCTACCCTCAGCTTAGCATGGTGCAGAGGCACCAGGGTAACATGATGTGTATGTTCTGGATTAAGATTTTTTCTTCCTGACATTAGATTTGATCATTAATCAGCCTGCTTAGGCACCGATTGCAAAAGAATTGAGAGTTCTGGCACACTAGATTTTCGGAAATATATTAATGGAGATCCTATGATTGTTAATTTATGGTTTAAGGATATAAAGGTTATGTTGAAGGAACTATGTATTGATGATCGGAGAAGACTAAAAAAATAAGGTAGTATCTCACCTGAAAGGATTATATCTGTATTTGATAAAGTAATGTTACGGTATATACTCAAAAATCTGTTAGCTAGAAGTTCTTTCTTTGAGTGTTCTTTAAAAAAGTTTATTCTAGAGATGCAACAGAGTTTCTTGCATCTTAACTAGGGCAATTGGATCATTTACAGATATGAGTACAAGTTTAATAAACTGAGTTGAATTGCTTCTAAATTGCTTCCTACAGACAGAAGGAGAGCCTTTTATGACAGTTCATAGAGGGTTAGAGGTTAGGTATAATGAAGTACTAACTGCCCTATGTATTTTAAAATTACATGAAGTAGTAAATTATGGAAAATGCAATACATAGGGTTCAGAATGAGAAAATATTTAAATAGAGGTCATAGCTCGTAAACAGGAATAATGAATCGAGATAACCATTTTTAAAAAGTGGTGAGGATTTTCGACAAAAATATCAAGCTAAATTTTTTACATAGTTCTGCTAAGAGATCGGGACAAAGAAAATTAGGAACTCTTTGACATTTATAATTAATGTTGGAGAGTCAAGAAAACCACAAAACCAATCATGTGAGTGTTGTGATAATTGGCATGCATGAGCATGCAGGGTTTTTATTGGAATTTATTATCTATATGAAAATGATTTAACTTATGCTATAGATACCAAGCATCAAGGGTAAGCTGGGAGATCATTCTTATTGTTTGTGAGTTTTAAATGGGTTGCCTAAGAGGAGCCGTCAAGCTTGATGCTAAATCAAGAGGCTAAGTTTAGAATTGGATTTAATCCAATATTGAACTTATATTGATTACACTCTACTGAATTGCTCTTACTAGATTGAGAAAGCTAAACATCTAGTTGCAAGAGTCATTAGATGAAGATTTTATACGAATTGGTATATCACTCGAGGAAGCTTCAGTGATGTTAGTTAAAGAAACAACAATGTTCCTCTAAGGTTAAATTACGATTATATTATTACCAATAAAGGAAGATTTGATCGTAGCACTAGTATTAGTGCAATATGAATCTAGTAAGGATTCTACCTTATTCAATAATACGCCCCATAATAGGTTGGGATGTGTAGTGATGTAATAAGGCTAAAACAACAATTGATGTATTTAGCCAAAAGTCACTCTTTGCCTTATAAGCATTAAATGCTTAATTATTTTTGGAGAAAAATAGTGTATCGATTACACAGCCTCAGCTTGATTCTACTATGACAAATCGGATCACAGATTTATAGATAAAAGATAAAATATGCATGGAAAGAATTCAGTAAGGTGAAAAGGAAAAATTTAAAGATTTCGATGTTAAGTCTAAAGGATGTTCATGTTATCAAGGAGTAATTTATATTTTCGAGGATGATGAAAAGAGAACTAAGAGGTGATTGAATCTAATTTGATTCAGTTTAGGATGTGGAGATCAAGTATGAATGGTTCGAAGTAATTTAGAATTTCTTTAGAATGGTGGATATTATCTGCTGATCTTGAAAGAAAAGATATTTATATGAAGTTAAGGATGAAATATTCCTTAAAAGTTTCACCTTGGAAGAAGGTGTTATGGTTTGGACCAAAAAGGGAAGCTAAATCCGAGATTCTTTGGCCATATAAGATTGTGAAAAGGGTTGGTCCAGTGGCTTATTAGTTAATCTTACCTCCGAAAATGGACAAGATTCACAATGTATTATATGTATCGATGCTAAAAAAGTATCGATTAAATCCTTTACATATCATTACTCCGAAAGGAAAAGAGATTCAACTGGATTTGATTTATGAGAAAGAATTGGTAAAGATATTAGCACATGGAGTCAAAGGATTAAGAAATAAAATGATTTCGCTTGTTAAAGTTCTTTGGTGAAATTATGAAGTCAAAAAGTGACATAGGAAAGAGAAAAAGATATGAGAAAACATTTTCATTAATTTTTGAACCAGGTATGTGTTGAAAATTCAAGGACAAAATTTTCTTAAGGGGGGAGAATTGTAATATCCCAAATTTTTTGTTAGTGACCAAAATGTAAATTTTGAAAGTTTAGGGGTTTAAGTGTAAACTTTGGAAACATTTAGGGTCCAATGTGTAATTTCCAAAAGTTGTGTATTTTAACCCCGTAAATGAATAGTTTACCCCCAAGAATGATGATTTCGTGTTACACGGATTTTCATACAGAGTTTGTATTATTGGCTATAAAGCGATAAAGTTCGGAAGAATATTTGGATAATCAGATCAAATCGAATATCCAGGATATTTTGAAGAATGACAAGCCACGGTTGATTATGTCATTTTATATTGTCTGTGATATTTTCTTTGTGTTGGAAGAATATGAACCCTTGGATTTAAGTTGATTTTCTATGCTAAATATGAGCCGTTAGATGAAAAATAGCAAGATCATAATTTTAGAAAATCATAAGGGAAAAGTTGGTAAACTACTAACTCAAGATATAAATTTAGGTCATTGGATGAAGGACGATGATATGAGGAATATTATGGAAATGTAGAATTTTTGGAATAGATCCGTTAGCTCGGTAAACGTAAAATCGTAGTAGAAGTATTTTGTAAATATCGGGAAATCAGATTGAATTGAAATTTTTGAGGTTGTTCCAAAATCCATGGAAAATCATAAAATGATATTTATGGAATGGTGGCCAATTGAGGAGGAACTAATTTATTTATATTTTAATGGAATGGCAATTCTGAAACAAACTAGAAAATAAAGATTAGTTGGAGGGCAAATTGGTTAATTGGTAGGGATGGCAATTTTGAAATATTTGAAGTTACAAGGGCTATTTTTGGAAGAAGAAAATTAAAGATTAAATCTTGGCCCTTGATTGATGATAAAATCAATCTCAACTGTTGGATAAAAGGGCACTTTTATAATTTCCCTATTTGAATGAATTTAAAATTCATTTATATAATACAAGTGGCATAATTGGAGGAATTGAAAATTAAAAGGCCAAAAAAAAGAAGATGATGAAGCCTTCTTCATCTTCTATTTTCGAAAATATGGGGGGAAATAAGGAGAAAATTTCCAAGCTCGATTCAAGCCCCGAAACTCAATTTTCAGGTTATCTTTCGAACCGCAAAGTTGTTCTACTCTTCAAGCTCTATCTTTTGATGTACTTAATTCATGGAATACATGCTTGATTGATGAGAATTTTACATGAGAAGGAAATTAGGGTTTATGAACAAAATTGAGGCTTTTGAGATTTCATGATTCCATGGTTGAATTTAAGTTGGAATCAACCTTATATGATTTTAAAATCATGTTTTTGAGTTAGGATTTAAATCCTACATATTTTTTTTGTATGGAGAAGATTAGGGTTTATGGATTTAAGTCTAACTTAGAGTTTGTGATGTTGGATTAATGATCTAGTAACCTTGATTTATTGTTTGAAAGCAAAACCCTAAGTTAAAATTATAGAGACCAATTCGACAAGCTTCAAAGTTAAGGGACCGAATATGAATTTAAGAATTTGGAGTGTATTTATGTAATTAATGCTGTTGGAGATGTGAAATTAATGTTAGAATGCTAAACCGATGTTAAATCGAATTAGTGACCAGTTTGACAAATTGTCAAAATCAAGTGACCAAATAGGAAATGAATTATTGGATGGGGATTAAATCTTATTTTTAGTTAAAATAATAGAATTAAGGTAGTAGTGTTGATTTGAGGACTAAATTGCAAAGTTAAGAAGTTTGAATTCTTACCTTTGCATTTTAGTGACTATTTTGGGCAAAGAAAGAACATTAGAGGGAATTATTTTGAATAACTATTTGATGAAGAAGATGATGAATTGGTGGTTTGAATCAAGTGATGGGACTAAATTGATAAGTAGAAAAATACGGAGAAGTTAGTAGAAATTAGGAGTATATTATGGAAAGCTGTGTAGAAGACTGAATTTTGGAAGTGACTTCGAAAATTCACCATAAATTCTGAAAAAATGTTTATATAATGAATTTTATACCGTTTTCAAGATGTGTTTGTCTAGTTTCATCTCCAACAAACAGAAACTGATTTCGAGTTCTGAGTTAAAAGATATGAATTTTTAATCGAATGAAGGTTGGAAAACTTATAGAGCAGATTCTGCAAGGACAGATCTGTGACAGGAGTTTGAAGAATTTTCATAATGTTTTTATATTTTATTAATTTTTTTGGCTTATACCGTTAGAACCGTTATCGAATCTAGTTTTTCCAGTATAAAGGAAATTAAGATCTGGTATGTATTCTGCCCGGTATAAGTAAATCTTTGAAGGTAGCGCAAGCTGTCCAAAAATGGAATTTGAAATATCTTATATTTAAATATGGGTTAGCAAGCTCGGAAGAATTATTGGAAGTTCAAATTGGTCACTAAGGACCATAATGAATTTTTGAACAGTACAAGGAAGAAAGGAAAAATATTTGGAAATTTTATATTCGAATGATTATATTAGACAGCGTGTTTAAGGTATTGTTAGATTTGAATCTAACAAATATTTTATCTTATTCATGTGATTATGGAAGTCAAGTGCGAATCAAAGAAGATTCAAGGTTCTATAAAGGAAAGGATAGACTAGAATTTAGTGAGGCATGCTAATAAATGGGCCAGGTGAGTGCAATGTATACATAACATGATACATATATGTTTTATACATCATTGGGAAGCCTTGCGATAAGTCTACCTGGTTTATTTATTGACATGATATTTATGTCATTGATCATATGATTGACATATTTAAATATGTCATAGATTGAATATAAGTGCATGGATCACTAGTTATATATGATGTTATTCTATGAATGTTATTTCGGGTATGAACTGCCAATAATAAATTATATTGATATACATTGCCATGGATGGAATAAATACAAAAATTATGCCCAAAAAACTCATTGAGGGATAGGGTATAGTTGGCATGCCATAGAGTCCAGCAGCACGCTGCATATTCGGAAAGCGGGATAGAACTGTAGTGTACGTAAAGGACACTTAGTGCATGGTAAGCATGGCCTTATAAACGTGCGGAAAATCGGGAGGTTAGCACAACCTTATAAATGTGCAAAAATCAGGAGCACTTCGGTGCATATTCGGGAGCACTTCGGTGCATATTTGACTTGCGTACCCAAGGTCCTCAAGGTTTAGTTTGGTCTATAAATAAACGGATAATAAATAGTAAACAAGTTAGTGTATATTCGTGTATCCGGTTTATATGAACACTCAGGGCAAATGGCATGTATATCGGTAAGAAATTTATATCCGGTTTATATTATGTTGATACATGATTAGTATGATGGTATACATATCTAGTTATCATGATGCATTTATGCACATACGTCATATTATGATAACCGGGCAAGTATGAAAATCTTATGACATTGGTATATAGTAAATAATTAATAATGCAATGTGAAAGTTGATGCTTTGGCATATATCATGCTATATAAATGTAGCTATGAAATTGAATAAAATTTAAATTATTGTTATTAACTTCCTTTATTGCCTCACTAAGTTCGTACTTAGCGTGTGTTTGATTGTACACACATAGGTAAAACAAGATGAGAGGGAGAAAAGCTTTGTATCAATATTGGAAAGCTCAACAGGTAATCACAGTAATGACATCCTAATTAAGGTTTGATTATTATAGTGGCATGTATACTTGCTAAACCTATTTGAGTGTTATTGACCTTTAAAGTTCGTTATGGCTTCAAGATAAGTGACGTTTCTAGAAAGATTCAAGGTTAAGAATAACCTTAAGTGATGAGTAGCATGCTAAGATAATTGATTTATGATTGGAACTCGAAGAATAATTTAAGTCGGTTTTAAATAAAGTTAAGCGTGCTTGAGCTAGAGAAATTTTAGGATGGGTGACCATTGGGAAGTTTTCTGAAAAATTTAAATTACCTTGATTTTGTTATTTAAAGAAGTCGTAACATTTTCGACTCATACCAGGTGTACGAATATGGGAAAGGGGTGTTACAGCGCAGCTAGATCTGTCGTCGTCGAGGAGGGTTTCCAATCCTAGCTACAGTTTGCAAAGGGAAGGGTTGGGGCTAGAGTGTTATTGGGTTAAGCCCAAACATGGTTGTTTTGGTTTTGTGTGTGGGCTGTGTGAGATGGTGGTAGTGCTAGGTTGAGCCAAGCATGGGAGGCCCACGTGTGAGTGAGATCGTAGAGAGCCCAATATGGGAGAGGTGATCGAACTTGTTCAGTGAATTGGTTTGAACCAGCTTGCGTAACCCAAATCGGACCAGCATGTGAACCGGACCTCTAAACCGAACGACAGAATCCCTTGCGACCCTACCCATTGACCGACCTGACCCATTGACTGATCTAACCCAATGACTGATCCGACCCGTTGACTGACCGACCCGTTAACTTGGCTTTTTTGACGTCTTGAGTCTGAATTTGCAGTTTGTTTCATCTAATTCGAACCCGAAATGCCAGTTTTGCTAATTACAATTTATTTTGTACTTAGAAAATTATGATAATTTGAGAATGAGGTCTGATGTGGTTATTTATGCGTTTAAGAAGACATTGATTCCAAGGACGACGTTTTACCTTCTCCTCCTCCTATTAAGCCTGATCTTGTATCTTCTGCGAGAGCTACACATGAGTTTTTTCCGAATAGAATTTGAGTAAGGTGGCATAGTGTTATTTTTATTAGAATGTGTATTAATTTAGAATTGTACTTCGTTGGTTCTAACTCAGCTAGACCTAGAGCTAGTTCAGACCGTGAGAGGCGTCAGCATCGACGTTAGAACTTTGGACGCTAGAGGTGTGTTCTCTTTCTGTGCTATATATTCTATAAAATGTTTTACAGCTTGCATGACTACTTTTCTGTGTTGTGATTACAATGTGTTTTGAGATATCATGCATATTGTGTCAAATTGTATTTTAATGAATCTATCAGAATTTTAGAACCGTGATCATCGTATTCAATACGATAAACTCTGATGTGATTTTGTGTTTAACATCATTACCATATTTTATATGCATGGGATGGGTTTGTACGGAGGAAGAAGTTGTTTGACCACACTGTGATTGGAGAAATAAGGGTGAGGGGTTCTGAGAAACTAACTCCACTATGACCGGTTGGCTTTGCCACCACTGTGATTGGAGTATGTAGTTGGGAAATGTGTTTTGTCTGTGTCATCATTACATGCATTGTGTTTTACCCTGCTTTTATTAAATATCTTGAGAAAATTATTTTGGAACTGAGTTTGTGATTGCTTGCACTTCAGAGACACACTAGGCTTAATAGCTCACTCCCCAATAGTTTTCTCTTACAGATGGCTTAGACCCTAGGCGACTTGGTACTCGGAGGACCTCTTGCATTTTCAGATTTATTGTTTCTTCAGTATGGACTTGATTATTTTCAAATTGTTATTATTATTATTACTTTTATCGAGTATGGATGTAATTGGGACTAGAGACTGTTTTGGGATTTGAAAATGTTCTTGGTATGCATACATTTACCTTTAAGTTGGATAATTTATTATTATTATCGGTTTACAACATTGTGATGATTTTAATAAACTTTTGGAGTACCTTTTATTAGAAGAATTTTATATTTATAAACAATGATAGGTTTCTTGAGGGAAAAGCTACGATTATAACTTCCTAAATTGAGCCTTTCCTTTTGGGCCGGGTTTAGGGAGTTACAATATGCCAAAATCTCTAAATAGCAAGCTTAAAGAGCATCTCATGTATAAACCATATTATAAAAATCATAATCCATTTCTCATGATACATTATCTCATATATTGGCATTCAAGTGACTCAAAACTAAGTTCCATCTATTTTATAAAAACACATCGGATACACAGATTTCCCAAGTGGTTCCTTCGACCCCTTCACATACGTCCTCGAACTGGAGCAGCCCTCAACAGTTATAACGTATAAATCCACCAATAGGAGAATTGGTGTAACCCCTTTGACCCGGTCTAGTCGCAAGATCGAACTGAGCAAGCTACATTAGGGTTTGCCAAGACAAACCCGAAAGAATTACTTTGAAAAAATATCCTTTTTTTCGTTTTATCTTTTCTAAATGCTTTGTTAAGTCCTAATGTGATCATGTTGGCATCGGTGAAATTTGCAACTCGATCGGGCGTTGAATTAACATCCAATTGCACGATTTGTCATCTTAAGGACCAAATTGTAATTTATATTAATTAAGAAGACTTCTCAAAATTGAGGTTACCAATCCTTAATTAGTCATATTTCATACCATCAGGTTAAATTTCAACTTAAAATAATCATCCAAACATATTTAATTGTATAAACAATAAACAAGGACTAAACTGTAAAGATTCAAACTACAGGGAAATATAATACTAGAATTAACAGTAGGCGTACCGGTACGGGGATCATCCATATCGCAACGGTCATGTTTAACAAAGGCATACTGATACGGTCCTTAAGCGTATCCATACGGGGTTTATTATTCCAAATAAGAAATTCTAGTAGCCAAAGGGCGTACAAGTACGCTTGCCCGTGTACCAAAACCAAGCCTTTATTTCCAGCATCGTGTACCGATATGGTCCCTAGGCGTATCAGTACGCCAAGGCATTTTTTCCTAGATTGAGCCGAGATAGATCCCTGAGGACCCGTACCAATACATACAGATCAGTAATGACCTCTTGGTCCAACATATCACACTTTGGCTCAAACTAACTCACTCCAATCAACTTCTAATCATCATTCAACTATTCAAACATTAATTCCTCAAACGTAGAAGCATGGTAGATGATCATGCACAACATGTCAAAACCAATCATGAATCCTAAAGGCATGGTTTCTACCCAAGCATGCATTTTGGTTCCCAACCCCACAAAAACCATCATAAAGCCTCATACAAGTCCAAAACATCAAAATAACTTGTACAAACAGGAATTACCCAAAATAAACCTCCCAAATACAACTTGATAACGTTGCCTCTTATTACTACTTAGTATTTATAAAACTGTACTTTGGGAAAGGCTTCAATTCTTGGACATCCCCTTGTGTACTCGCTATCTAATAAAGCCTATTTCTCTGCATTGATGAGAAAAAAGAGCGTAAGCTATAAGCTTAGTGAGGGAATCACAAAAACACTCATCAATGTATTTAAAACCATTTTGCATCAAAATGAGTTTATAATGTTCATTCCAAAATCGTCTCATGCTTCTCAAATCCGCCAAAGTATGCACATTTAAATCATTTACAATATGTGTATCATGGATTCTATCTCAAACCTCAATTTAAGCTTCAAATGCTAAAGTCTCTGCATAGCAAGCTTAAAGAGCATCTCATGTATAAACCACTTTATACAAACATAATCCATTACTCATGATACATTATCTCATATATTGGCTTTCGAGTGACTCAAAACAAGTACCATTCCATTTTACAAAAACACATCGGATACATGGATTTCCCAAGTGGTTCCTACGACCACTTCACATACATCCTCAAACTTGAGCAACAAAACAATTACCCACCTCAACGGTTATGATGTATAAATCCACCAGCGGGAGAATACGATACAATTACCCACCTCAACCACTACGGTTCTTATGGTGGTGCAAACGGGACAATTACCCACCTCGACACCCATGAGGCAACTTTATATAGTGCACTTTAAACCCTATGGCTAGCCAACTATATCCGATAACATTTTAACCTCATCCACTTGCTAATATACTCAATAAAACAACATTACCTCACTATTTTACATATGCATCAAGCCAATCCTATTTCAAATACATTAAACCATGCATTCTAGTGATCATAAAATACTTTAGTCAACCATGTTTCATTCTTAATAATAAGCATATATGATCATTTGCAGCATCTTTCATTTCCAAAACATGCATAATACAGTGAGTAATCAAAACCATAAACATATGCATGAGATTGTATTTTGCAATACCGAAATCTAGAGCGAGGTTAACCAATACTTACTTATGAGCTTAGATAAGTGTTTCAAATTTATTTTAAACTCCCAACAACCATCTTCAAACCTTTTTAAAGCAATAAAGCACATTTCCACTCACCGACAACCAAACGCTCCACTTGCCGCTACACGATCAAGCTTCTGAAGCTTCCGTGACCTCTCCAAAAGCTAGAGGATTCAACTCTCCTACTTTACCCAAACAAAAATAGAGGATTAATGCACTTCCATGCATCTCTAATCTCCAGCAACCAACAATCAACACTTCGCCTTACTTAAAACCATCAAACGCCACTCTAACACAACCGAAAACATCACAAACCTCCATCTAAACAAAGCCCATCTAGATCCTACTGATTCTAACATCTTAACAACATCAATTAACATCCAAAAACACCCTTAACACGTCATTATACCTCCAGCAACACTACAACACCAAGATCACACCAATATCTAACTATAAACAACCTAGAAAAATTAGCAATTTACATAGTTTCGGGATTCCTTTAATTAATCTCTTATTTTAACATAAAACACATCTTATAAGAGACCTAAATCAATTAGATTCACTAAAAAACATATCCAAAATAGTATAAATCCAATTTCTTCATCAAAACTCAATTTAATCCATAAAACATTGATTAAATCATAAACACATAACAAAAAATCAGTTGTAAAGGATCAAGAACTTAGGAATTTCATTAAAGAACCTTTAATTAGAGGAGAGAAACGAAAATCACCTCTAATTGTTGATTTCTCCCTTAATTGGCAAAGATTGGATGAAAACTTCAAGATTTCAGTACCTTTTGTAATAGGAACTAAAGAAATCAATTAGAAAACAAAAAGGAAATCAATAGAATTCATGGAATTTTTGGAGTGAAAATCATAGTTTGGCTGCTGAGAGAGTTGAGAGAAAAAGTTGGGAGGAAAGTAGTTACGTAAGAAAATAAAAAAAAAAATCTGTTATTAAAAGTTGGGAGAAACAGTTTTGAAAACTTTACATTTTTGTCACTGGACCAAAATGTCCCGAAATAAGATTTAATTCCTTCAAATTGAATTTACCAAAACCTTTAGGATATTAATTAAATATTTTCTAGCATTTTTCCGCATTTTATTTTAGCCAAAATGATTTATTAAGATTTAATTCCCGAAACTAACTCGAATTGCCTAATCTGGTTCTCCCGAATCGTCTAATCAATCCATCTAACATCTAGGCCCAATTCCAGGGCTTTACAACTCTCCTCTTCTTAAGAAAATTCGTCCACGAAATTTACCTGGCGGAAAAGGGTAAGAAAACTACTTCTTCATGTATTCTTTACTTTCCCAGGTGGCTTCTTCAACTCCACGATGCCACCACAACACTTTCACCAACTCTATGGTTTTGCCACGAAGAACTTTACCGCTAGAATCTATAATTTTCACCGGCTCCTCATCATAGGTCAAATTTGGATTCAACTCAATCTCCTCAACATGCATCACATGCGAAGGATCCGATCCATACCTCAACCTATAAGAACCTCATGTATCTTTTCCTACTCGGCAAGCAACCTCAACCTATAAGCAACAGGACCAACACGCTCTAACACCTTATAAGGGCCAATGAACCTTGGGCTCAACTTGCCCTTTCAACCAAATCTCATCACCTTCTTCCAAGGCGAAACCTTTAGAAATACTCGATCACCAATAGCAAACTCAATCTCCCTACGCTTCAAGTTAGCATATGACTTTTGTCGATCCGAAGCCTTCTTTAACTGAACGCTAATAAGCTTCACCTTCTCATTTCTGTCCTTCTGCACATAAGACAAGGAAACAAACTTCTCACCCACCTCCGCCAAACAAAGTGGCGTGCGACACCTTCTACCATACAAAGCCTCATACGGAGCCATTTCAATACTGGGCTGATACCTATTGTTATAGGCAAACTCCACCAAAGGTAGTTGCTTCTCCCACGTTCCCTGGAAATCAATGATACAACACCGCAACATATCTTCTAACACCTGGATAATGCGTTCAGACTGACCATCCGTTTGAGGATGATACGAAGTACTAAAATTCAACCGTGTACCCAAAGCCTTGTGCAAACACGCCCAAAACCTCATGTAAAGCGTGGATCTCTATCTGATACTATAGACTTAGGCATCCTGTGCAACCTCACGATCTCAGCTGTAACGCCCTAAAATTGGGCCTAGGTGTGGGCCGGATCGGGTCAGTGGTTCAAGAGAATCGGTTTAGGCAATTCGAATAGTTTTGGGAAAATAAATTTAAATTGATTTTGGGATGAAATAAAATATGCGAAAATGTTTTAAATTACTTGATTAATATTTTAAGTAATTTGGTGAAGTCAATTTGAGGTAATTAAATCTGATTTTAAGACATTTTAGTCTAGTGACTAAATTGAAAGTTTTCAAAACTATTTTTGGTGACTAAATCAAAAAAGGGTCAAAACTTAGAATCTTTAAGGAGCTAATTATCCAATCTTTTTCAACAGATTTCTCTTTTAATTTAGGCCATTTAAAGTATTTTTAAAAGGTTTAATAATTAGATAAATAAGGATTTATTAAAAAGATCTTTAATTTGCCAAACATATTTTCTTACGTAACTACTTTTCTCCAAACCTTTTCTCTCAACTTTCTCTGCGACCAAACTAAGATTTCTACTTCAAAATCTCCAGGAATTAATTTCCATCGATTTCCTTTTTGATTCCTTATTGATTTCTCTAAATTTCTTTACAAAATCTCTTTTGATTTCATCAAAGCTTGGCCAATTAAGGGAGAAATCAGCAATTAGAGGTGATTTTCATTTCTCTCCTCTAATTAAAGGTTCTTTATTGAAATTCCCAAGTTCTTGATCCTTTTTTGTTGATTCATGTTGAGAAATTATGATTTTAATATGGATTTATTGATTAAATTGAGTTTTTTTGGAAAATTGTTAGAAATTGAATTGGATCTGTTTTGGTGATAGATTTAATTGATTTATATCTCTATTTGGATGTATTTTAATGTCGAAGGAGTTGATCAATTAATGTAATCTCGAAACTATGTGAATTGTTAGTTTTCTAGGTTGTGTATAGTTGGTTTTTGGCTTGATCTTGTTGTTGTAGTGTTGCTGGAGGAATAAGGGCGTGTTTGAGGTGTTTTTGGATTTTAATTGATGATGTTAATGTTTTGGAATAGATGTTGGCTGGGCTTTGTTTAGGTGAGGTTTGGTGGTGTTCTTGATGGTTTTCGGAGGGTGTTGAGTTGATTATTGTGAGGCGATATTGTATTTGTTGGTTGCTGGAGGTTTGAGGTATAAAGATGTGTTTTAATCCTCTATTTTTGATTGGGTAAGTAGGGGAGTTGAATCTTTTAGCCTTTGAAGAAGGCGCAGAAGCTTGATTCGCGCATTGGCAAGCAAGCGTTAGATTGTTGGTGAGTGGAAAAATGTTTTACTGTTGTTAAAAGGTTTGAAAAGAAGTTGTGGGAGTTTAGATAAATATTGACACACTTATCTAAGCTCGAAAGTAAGTATCAGTTGAGTTTTCCCTTAGTTTCAACTTCTGCAAAATGAAATCTCAAGCACATAATATGGTTTTGATTGCCTAATGTATTATGCATGTTTTAGAAATGATTTATAATACAAATGATCATTGATGATTAACTGTGGGGATAGCATATGATTTATGCAAGTTTTTTTGAGAATATGAAAATACATGGTCTAATGTATTTGTGGAAGATTGATTTAATGCATATGTAAAATATTGAAGTAATGTTGTTTATTGAATATATTGGCAAGTGGCTATGTTTAAAATGATATCGGATATAGTTGGCATGCCAAAGAGTTTAGAGTGCACTATAAAAAGTCGCCTCATGTTTGTCGAAGAGTGTTAAGTGTCAGTAATCTCCAACATGAGAACCGTAGCAGTTGAGGTGGGTAAATGTTCTGTTTACTCCCGCTGGTGGATTATACATCCAAACCGTAGAGGTGGGCAAGTGTGTCGTTACTCCAGTTTGAACCGTTGAGGTGGGCAAGTGTGTCGCTACTCTGGATGAGGTGTGTATGTGAAGTAGTTGTGGGAACCACTTGAGAAATCCGTGTATCCGATAAGTTTTGTGAAATGAAAGGTTGCTAGTTTTGAGTCACTTGAAAGCCAATATATGAGATAATGTATCATGTGAAATGGATTATGTTTGTATAATGAGATTTATACATGTGTTACTCTTTAAGGTTGTAATAAATGTGTTGTGGTGAGAAGCTTAAATTTAGGTAGAGATTGATTCCATGATACATGTGTAACCCCCTCGACCTGGTCTAGTCGCAAGACCGAACCGAGCAAGCTACATTAGGTTTACCGAAGTAAACTCGAAAGATTAAACCTAAAACACGTCCATTTTTTCTTTTATCTTGTCTAGATTCATTAATTCTTTCCTACATGATCATATTATTCACAAGTGAGCACTCATCTCAATCGGGCATCGTAACGATATCCAATTGGCCACAAACATGAATTAGGGACCAAAACATAATTTCAGCAATCTAGAAGGACTTTTCTAATTTTTAAGTTACCAACCTTTAATTAAGTACATTTCATGCTTATGTGTCAAAAATTAGCTTCAAATGATCATCCATGCTCAAATAATTGGCAAAACAAGATTTAGGGACAAAAACGAAAGAAACTAAAACTGCCTTTCCAGGATATTAACAGAAACAACAGTATCCGTATTGATACGTTGAGTCTCGGATCAATATGGTTGTGAACTCATCGTTTTGATACAGCAAGACCCGTACCGGTACGCCACTTCGAGCATAAAATACGTTTTAAAATCCTTACACACTGTACTGATACGGTCCCCTGGTGTTTCGGTACGCAACCTCTCTTCCAAAAAGTGAAATTCTAGTAACCATTAGGCGTTCGAAATGCCCCTGTCTGTACCGAAACACCCTGGCCTTATTTGCCTAGCCGTACCGATACAGTCCCCTGCGTATCGGTACGCCTGGGCCTGTAATGTCAAAATTAGCTGGATTTTCACACAATTCTAGATGCAATAGGCCCCTAGAAACTTGCAACCATGCATATCAACACTTGAATATACATTATCTACCATTTATATCAAGGTTAGGCAACCAAAACAACCTCATACATCGAAATGACCACTCTAGAGGCATGCTTCCTAGACCACTTTGCCAAACATACCAAAATGCACATTTAAACCATTCTCTGCATAAGCAACATGCCAACACACTCAACATAGCATAATAAACCTGGTCAAACCAGCACAACATAGCAATCCACAAGGAAACTCTAGATGCATACCTAAACATCCATTCAACCACAACTATAGGCAAGTAATAACATCAAGCTGAGCAACATATAACCATCATCAATACCAGCATAGAATCATTCTAAAGAACCACAATGTAACAGATTTACAACTCCCAAAAACCATGGCGAACACATTTCCTTATTAACCGAAAACATAAACCGAGTTCATACTCAAAAGTAGTTTATCTTTTGGATCTTTGCAAACCTTGTCTTTGCTGCCTTGAATTTTAATGCTCTGCATTATTAGGAAAAAGAGAGCGTAAGCACATATGCTTAGTGAGGATGCTCATAAACAATGATGCATTAAAAATCATATAAAAATCACATGCTTGCTTTTCCAAAAAAATGCTTACAACATAAGCATTTTCCCATGATTGCAACTGAATCAAAACATAATAACCTTTATATAAGATCATATACAATCCATGCTTAAATCCCAAAGCATTTTAAACAAACCATGCTTAAATCCCCAAACCATTATAAACAAGGTTCAACACATTAACTTTCACATATATTGGCATTTATAGTGACCCAGATAGACTACCTCTATCCTATACACATATCAGATACACGGATCTCTCATACCATGCCTAGTTAAACCGCATGATATCCCAAACCTTGCCTAGTTAAACCGCAAGTGTAATGACCTTGCCTAGTTAATCCGCAAGATCACCATCAATTTGGGTTGCCTAGTTAAACTGCAAGCCCCAAATTAAATCCACAACAGTCCGAGTGGCCTTGTTAAACCATGCATTAAAATGCATTCAAACTATTGCCTTTTAAAACAAAGTTAAAGAATCAAATTAAAATCAATAATCTGAGTGAAAAGATTCCCTCACCTCTGGATTTTGATGAAATTTTGAGTGTTTGGAAGAAAAGAAGTTGAGAGAAAAGGTTTAGGAAAAAGTTACATGAATTTCTTTTAAAAGCTAATAACTAACTTTAGATATTTAATCCTTATTAACACCCTTTTAAAACACATGTTTAAAATGATTTAATTGAAGGGAGAAACCACCAACAAACACTTGGTAGATTAGCTCCTTAAGGATTCTAAGGATTTGACCCTTTTGATTTTAGTCACTTTAAAATAGTCTTCAAAAATCACATTTTGGTCACCAACTCAAAATGTCATATTTCCAAACTCCCTTTTCTAAAATTGATTCAACCAAAAATAAATATATATTAAAAGATGATTTTTAACTATTTTCCATATTTTTATCTTACCGAAAAATATATGATCCGAATTTGACTCGAATCTCTAACCCGGTCCACCAAACCGTCAAATAAACCTCAAAACCGCTAGGCCCAAAATCGGGGTGTTACAACTCTCCCCCATTTAAGAAATTTTGTCTTCGAAATTACCTAAAGGAAATAGATGCAAAAATTGCTTCTTCATATTCCCCTAGCTTTCCCAAGTAGCTTCCTCAACACCTCGGTGTCGCCATAAGACCTTCACGAGCTTTATCGTCTTACCACGTAGGACTTTCTTGCTGGTATCGAGAATCTCTACGGGTTCCTCATCAAAGGTTAGATCTGGCCTCAACTCCACATCCTCCACCGGCATAACATGCGATGGATCTAATCGATATCTCCTCAACATCAAAACATGGAACACATTATGAATTTTCTCCAACTCGGGAAGCAACCTCAACCAGTATGCCACAGGACCCACACGATCAATAACCTCGTATGGTCCAATAAACCTCAGAATAAGCTTACCCTTACATCTAAATCTCATCACCTTTTTACATGGTGGCACTTTCAAGAATACGTGATCACCCACCGCATATTCAACATCCTTACACTTCAAATCCGCGTAAGATTTCTACCGATCCCCAGCCGCTTTCAACCGGTCGCATATATAAGGTGCCATCTGTATACTTGCCTGATAACTGTTGTTGTAAGCAGACTCAACTAAAGGCAAGTGCTTCTCCCATGTTCCTTGGAACTCGATAATACAACATCTTAGCATATCCTCCAAAACCTAGATAACCCGCTCAGACTGCCTATCCAACTGAGGATGATATGTAGTGCTAAGACTCAACCTCGAACCCAAAGCCTGGTGTAAACTCCTCCAAAACCTTGCCATAAACCTCGGATCACTATCAGAAACAATGGATTTAGGTACACCATGCAAGCGCACAATCTTCGCTATCCATAAATCTGCCAACTTGTCCAAGGTGTACATTGTATGCACTGGCAGGAAATGTGCACACTTTGTGAACCGGTCAACAATCACCCAAACGGAAACCTTCTTAGCTGGTGCCTGTTACAAAATCCATGGTGATTCTCTCCCATTTCTACTTCGGAATTTCCAGCGGTTGCAACAACCCAGATGGAAATTGATGTTTAGCCTTGACTCGTACATCCTTTTTCAACCCAACCCTGTAGTATACCTCCTTCAAATCACGATACATCTTAACACTACCAGGGTGCATAGCAAAAGGACTAGAGTGTGCATCCGTCAAGATAGTGTGCCTCAACTCCGGATCATCTGGCACCACTATTCGACCCTTGAAACACAAAACTCTATCACCATCAAAATGAAATTACGTCAGATTACCATCTGCTATGTCCTTAACATGCTCAACCAACGAATCATCATACAGTTGCTTAGCTTTAATCAACTGTGATAATGTAAGCTTGACTTGCAATTCAGCCATCAAATCGCCCTCCCATGTCACACTTAACCTTGCAAACATCGCTCGAAGCTCAACCGCAAATTACGACTTAATGCATCCGCCACTACATTGGTTTTACCAAGATGATACTCAATTGTCAAGTCGTAATCCTTAAGCAACTCCAACCATCTATGTTGCCTAAGATTCAAATATTTTTGGGACATCAAATACTTCATGCTCTTGTGATTCGTAAAGATCACACACTTCTCACTATAGAGGTAATGTCGCCAAATTTTCAAAGCGAATATCACGGCCGCAAGCTCCAAATCATGAGTTGGATAATTGCGCTCATGAACTTTCATTTGCCTCAATAAAAAGGCCACAACCTTCCCATCCTGCATCAGCACAAAACCTAAGCCAACATACGACGCATCACTATAAACCACAAACTCCTTCCCGGATTCAGGCTAAATCAACATAGGAGTATGTGTTAGAACTTCCTTCAACTTCTCAAAGATGTGTTGCTCCTTCTCCGTCCACACATAAAGATCATTATTCTGTAACAACTTGGTCAACGGTGCTGCAATACTTGAGAACCCCTCAACGAAACGGTGATAATAACCAGCCAACCCAAGAAAACTACGCACCTCCAATACAGACTTAGGTGGCTTCCAATTGAGAATAACCTCAATCTTCTGTAGATCAACGCGAATACCCTCCGCAGAAACCACATGACCAAGGAATGTCACTTTCTTAAGCCAAAACTCGCACTTGCTCAACTTAGCGTATAACTGATTATTCTTCAACACTTGCAACACAATCCGTAAATGTCGAACATGCTCTTCCTCGATACGGGAGTACCCAAGAATATCATCTATGAACACCACCATGAACTGATCAAGATACTCATGGAACACTCTATTTATCATGTCCATAAACGCAGTCGAGGCATTTGTCAAACCAAAAGGCATGACCAGAAACTCATAATGCCCATACCTATTACGGAACATAGTTTTATGCACATCCACATCCTTAACCTTCAAATGGTAATACCCTGATCTTAAGTCTATCTTGGAAAACACTAGTGCTCCATGAAATTGATCAAACAAGCCATCAATCCGTGGCAATGGGTACTTGTTCTTTACCGTCAACTTGTTCAACTGACAATAATCAATTCACGCATCGTACCATCCTTCTTTTTCAAGAAGAGAACAGGAGCACCCCACGAAGAAACACTTGGTCGAATGAACCCATGGTCCAACAACTCCTGAAGCTGTGACTTCAACTCCTGCAATTCTTTTGGTGCCATCCTATAAGGAGCAATGGACACCGGTGTTATACCCTCATCTATCTCAATACGAAACTCTACCTCCCTATCTGGAGGTAAACCCGACAACTCCTCAGGAAAAACCTCAAGAAAGTCGCAAATAGTCTGAATGTCCTCCACTCGAACACCCTTGGCTTTCGGATTCATAACAATAGCCAAATAAGCTTGGCAGCCATCAAACATCATCTTCTCCGCTCTAACAGCCGAAACCACATTGGACAAAAACTTAACATTCTCGCCAACCACCACAACTTCATAGTCGTCGGCCAACCTCAAGAAAATCCTCTTTGATTCACAATCCACAACCGTTTTGTGCTCACTCAACCAATCCATACCCAAAATGATATCAAAACTATAGAATGGTAATTCCATCAGATCTACGGCAAACTCATGACCTTGCACCACCAAAGGACAACGCCAATGCAACCTTCTTGTTGTAACTGTCTCCCCAAAAGAACTTGTGACTAACATGCCAACATCTAAGATCTCAAGAAGAACATTCAGCATAGATGCATGTTCACTCAAGATATATGAATGCATAGACCCCGAATCAATCAAATATAACAATGACAATGATTGCAAAGTGAAAGTACATGCGATCACATCCGTGTCATTACAACCCTCTCGGTGAGCAAAGACCCGAGCTGGTCCACCACCTTCAGGTCTCACCGCTACAGCATGAGCCATACCCCTCTGTCCATCCTCGCGCCTCTGAAAATTACCCTTGCCACGACATTGACCGCTAGCAGGTGCAACAACCTGTGTTGGTACATATCTCGCAGCCCGAGGACAATCACGCTTCAAGTGATCAGATGAATCACAAATCCAACAAGCTCCATCATTACCCCAGCACATACCTACGTGATGCCTATCGCACCGCTCACACCTGGTGTAATACGAGCTCCCTGAGCACCCTGGCAACCTCCACCACCACGCTTGTGATATGGCTTATGTCTCTTGTCCCTGAACTTCCTATTCTGCCTCCCATAATAGCTAGAGTTAGCCACTCTTTTACCCAAGTTCACACCTGCAGCTTGAACTGGTGCACCCAAGGACTGCTCGATATCCTTGGGCCGATTGACCAACACATCAAAATCCATGTAATCTGCAGCTAGAAGATACGTCTTAATGTCCTTAACAAGACCATAACGGAACCTATCACGTCTCTGTTGGTCATCTGGAACCAACTCCAGAGCATACTGACTCAGCCGGACAAGCTTCACCTCGTATTCAGCAACAGACATGCCTCTCTAAGATAGCGACATAAACTCGTACTTCTTCATATCCAAATACTGGGTACCAAGATACTTCCTCTTGAAAGCTCTCCGAAAGAACTCCCATGTAACGTTTGCCGTAGGAACGCCAGCAATTGTGGTCACCTACCAATGGTATACACCCCCTGCAGCAGAGATACAATGCAACCCAACTTTCACTCCTCATTATATCCCATTTGATTCATGATATGAACCGTCTTTTACAGCCAACCTTCAGCTGCCTCAGGGCTGAAAACATTGAAACTCCTCAACTCCCAAACTCCTCAAACACCAAGGGTAAACCTTGATTTGCCACCACAACGGGTGTCGGTACCTGTGCCTGCACTTCAGCCATCGTTGCCTGAAAAACTCATGTTATTGCCTGAACTAACGGAGTCAAATCACCATACACAGGCACTTAGTGAACTTGGGGTGCTTCACCCGCCCCAATGTCAACTAGAGGAACCACTAGAGGAGGAAGAGGAGATAAAACATGAGGGATATTCTCTTATGTCTTATTATTAGCCATTGATCATGTCTCACGTCGAGCCATGCTAACAAAAGCATCAAAACACATTAGAGTTAGGCTAGCATCAGGCAAAGGATCCAAGTTAACTTTAAAATGCATTTAAAATCCTCGGTAATAGGCAATGTGTTCTCAAAACATACCCCAACAGAACATTAAACAATCACTGAACCTATACACAATCACCGTGCAGTTCAAACAACATCAGCTAGTCGAATAACAACATCCCAACTTTTCGAAACCTGGCTCTGATACCAACAAATGTAACCCCCCCGACCTGGCCTAGTCGCAAGATCGAACCGAGCAAGCTACATTCGGTTTACCGAAGTAAATCGGGAAGATTAAACCTAAAACACGTCTATTTTTTTCTTTTATCTTGTCTAGATGCATTAATGCTTTCCTACATGATCATATTGTTCACAGGTGAGCACTCATCTCAATCGGACATCGTAACGATATACAATTGACCACAAACATGAATTAGGGACCAGAACATAATTTTAGCAATCTAGAAGGACTTTTCTAATTTTTAAGTTACCAACCTTTAATTAAGTACATTTCATGCTTATGTGTCAAAAATCATCTTCAAACGATCATCCATGCTCAAATAATTGGCAAAACAAGATCAGGGACTAAAATAAAGAAACCAAAACTGTCTTTCCAGGACATTAACAGAAACAACGGGTTCCGTATCGATACGCTGAGTCCTGTATCGATACGATTATGAACTCATTGGTTTGATACAGCAAGACCCAAATTGGTATGCCACTTCGAGTATGAAATACATTTAAAAATCCTTACACACCGTACCGATACGGTCCCTTGGTGTTTCGGTACGCAACCTCTCTTCCAAAAGTGAAATTCCAGTAACCATTAGGCGTATCGAAATGCCCCTGCCTGTACCAAAACACCCTGGCCTTATTTGCCTAGTCGTACCAATACAGTCCCCCGCGTATCGGTACACCTTGGCTTGTAATGTCAAAATTAGCTAGTTTTTCACACAATTCTAGATGCAATAGTCCCCTAGCAACTTGCAAACATGCATATCAACACTTGAGGAATTCTTCCTAATGACCACTCTAGAGGAATTCTTCCTAGACCACTCTAGAGGAATTCTTCCTAGACCATTTTTCCAAACATACCAAAATGCACATTTAAACCATTCTCAGCATAAGCAACATGCCGACACACTCAACATAGCATAATAAACCTAGTCAAACCAGCACAACATAGCAATCCACAAGGAAACTCTAGATGCATACCTAAACATCCATTCAACCACAACTATAGGCAAGTAATAACATCAAGCTGAGTAACATATAACCATCATCAAAACCAGCATAGACTGAGTTCATACTCAAAAGTATATTATCTCTTGGATCCTTGCAAACCTTGTCTTTTCTGCCCCGAACTTTAATGCTCTCCATCATTATGAAAAAGAGAGCGTAAGCACACATGCTTAGTGAGGATGCTCATAAACAATGATGCATTAAAAACCATATAAAAACCACATGCTTGCGTTTCCCAAAACATGCTTACAACCTAAGCATTTTTCCATGATTCTAACCGAATCAAAACAAAATAACCTTTATATAACACCATATACAATCCATGCTTAAATCTCAAAGCATTTTAAACAAACCATGCTTAAATCCCCAAAGCATTATAAACAAGCTTCAACACATGAACTTTCACATATATTGGCATTTATAGTGACCCGGATAGACTACCTCTATCCTATACACATATCGGATACACGGATCTCTCAAACCATGCCTAGTTAAACCGCATGATATCCCAAACCTTGCCTAGTTAAACCGCAAGATTTGACACCCTCGCCTAGTTAAACCGCAAGATCTCACATTGCCTAGTTAAACCGCAAGTGTACCGACCTTGCCTAGTTAAATCGCAAGTCCTAAATAAGGTCCCCAACAATCCGAGTGGCCTTGTTAAATCACCATACCTCAAGGACCCATGGCCATGATCGATTTTGTTCATATTTTACAGTGCAATTTTAATCCTATGGTATGCCAACTATATCCGATTGTTTTCTCACCTTGTCACATAGCCAATATATCATTTACAAACCATTTACAACCATTTACTTACTGTTTTACAATGCATTTAATAACACTTCACATATGCAAATCTCATTTCCAATGCAATAACACCATTCCCAACCGGAATGAAAACCAATGCTCAATAGCATTTAATATACTTTCAAACCCCTACATATGTACTCAAAATCATGCATTTCCAGTAAGTAAATCATACCATGTTTATCACCAAAACATGCAAACAACATGCTTATATATAAGCCGATATTCAAGAGTAAAATAAGGGAAACTTACTTCCAAGCTTAGGTACGTGTCTCACACTTACCCTAAACTCCCAACAACCTTTACAAACCTTTGTAAAGCATTAAAACCAGTTTCCACTCACCGATACGCGTCGCCTTCCTTGCCAACGCGAAACAAGCTCCCGACAAGCAACCAAACAACGTCAAGCTTCATCGCCTTGATTATCCCCTGTTTTAAACAAATAAAACCATAGGATAAATGCATTAAAATGCATTCAAACTATTGCCTAACAGCAATATCCCGCAACTTCCAAGTTGCCCACTCGAAAACCATCTAAAACATACCAAAAACATCATCAAACTTTTTTGAAACTTAACCCAGCCATAAAACAACATGTCAACCCATCAACCAACATCTAATAACATCCAAAAACCCTTTACTAACATCCTTTTACCTCCAGCAAAGATTAAACTCGATTATCTCCACAATAACTCAAAACTAGCAACCTAAATAATCAGAGATTCAAGAGTTTCAGGATTCTATTGATAAAAACAACTTATCAACATCAAAACACATCCAAAACATATATTAAATCAATCTCAAATACTGGAAATTAGATCCACCTCAGAAATTACCATGTTTCATCAATATTTCCAAAATAAACTCAATTAAACATTGGTAAAACATTAAAATCACATTACAACTTATAAATCAAGGATAAAATACTTGGGAATATCAATAAAGAACCATTTAATAGAGGAGATCATAGACCTTACCCCTGTTATGTGATTTCTCCCTCAATTGGCTTGTTTAAAGCTAAGAAAACATAAAATTTCAATAAGATTTTGCAAAACAAAGTTAAAGAATCAAATCAAAATCTGATTGAAAAGAGTCCCCCACCTCTGGATTTTGATGAAATTTTGAGTGTTTGTAAAAAAAAGAAGTTGAGAGAAAAGGTTTAGGAAAAAGTTACGTGAATTTCTTTTAAAAGCTAATAACTAACTTTAGATATTTAATCCTTATTAACACCCTTTTAAAACACATGTTTAAAATGATTTAATTGAAGGGAGAAACAACCATCAAACACTTGGTAGATTAGCCCCTTAAGGATTCTAAGGATTTGACGCTTTTGATTTTAGTCACTTTAAAACAGTTTTCAAAAATCGTATTTCGGTCACTAACCCAAAATGTCATATTTCCAAACTTCCTTTTCTAAAATTGATTCCACCAAATCTCAATATATATTAAAAGATGATTTTTAACTATTTTTCTATATTTTTATCTTACCAAAAAATATACGGTCCCGAATCCGACTCGAATCTCTAACCCGGTCCACCAGACCGTCTAATAAACCTCAAAACCGTTAGTCCCAAAACTGTTGTGTTACAACATGTGTTGAAAATGATTTAAATGTGCATATTTGAGATGTCGAGAAAAACATGAGATGTTTTGCCATGAGACAATTACATGTGATTTGATAGAAATGTTTTAAATGCATTGATGAGTACTTTGTGATTTACCTTACTAAGCTTATAGCTTACTTTCTCTTTTCCTCATCAATGCAGAGAAATAACTTTCTCGAATGGAAAGTGATGATCCAAGAACCGATACATTACAAAGTGTGGTTTATATACGCTAAGTAGTAATACAAAAGCAATGTGACCGGGTGATTTTTGGGAGATGTGCTTTGAGATACTCCTTGTTGTAATAGTTTAGATTAATGTTTTGGACTTATTTGATGCTTTGGTATGTGGTTTTGAGGGGTTAGGAGATATTAAGCATGCTTGGGTAGAAATCATGATCATAGGTGATTGTTTGATGATGCCATGCTTAGTGTAGACTCAATCTATGTTGCTATGTTTGATGATTGAATGTTTATGATGTCTCATGATGATTAGAGGTTGATTGGAAAGTGTTAAAGTGAGCCAAAGTGTCATACATTGGACCTAAAGGTCAATACATGTGGCCATGTACCGATACGGATCCCTCAGGTTTCAGTACGCGGGGACTCATCCAGGCTCAAAGTGTTCAAAATAGCCTAGGCGTGCCGATACGCCTGGTAACCCTATCGGTACGCATAGTGTTGAAACAGTGCTCGTTTTGGTACACAAGTTGCGGTATCGATACGGTGTTTAGCTACTGGAACTCTAATTTTTGAAATACACAAGCCCGTACCAATACACTTGGGGACCGTATCGGTACACCTTAGTCTTTTTGTGCCGTATCGAAATGCTATGTACCCGTACCGGTACACAGACCGTTATTTCAGTTGTATAAGCATTTGTAGTTTGAAATCTTTGCATTTTGGTCCATGTTTCTTAAATGTACAATTAAATGTGTATGAATGGTTATTTTAGGTTGAGATTCAACATGAAGGCATGTAACATGACTAATTAAGGATTGGTAACTTTAATGTTATGAAAGCCCTCGTAAATATTGGAAATTATGTTTTAGTCCCTATAATGTGTTTTTGAGCAATTGGATGTCAAAATGACGCCCGATTGAGTTGTAAATTTAACCATGACTCATATGAACACGTTATGACCTAATAATGCATTTAGATAAGATAAAAAATAAACTATTTTAGTTGTAATCTCTTCGGGGTTTATTTTGGTAAACCCTAATATAGCTTGCTTAGTTCGGTCTTTCGACTATACCGGGTCAAGGGGGTTACATCAGCAATGTACATCTCCGCCAACTTGTCTAACATATACATCATATGCACAGCCAAAAAATGCACACACTTCATAAACCTATTCACAATCACCCAAACATAGTTCTTCTTCGTTGGCGTTAAAGACAAACCGGACACAAAATCCATGGTAATTCTCTCCCACATCCATTTCAAAATCTTGAACGGTTGCAACAACCCAAAAGGAAACTGGTGCTCTGCCTTAACACGTTGACAAACCATACAGCGAGCAACAAAATCCGCAACATCTTTTTTCAAACCAACCTAGAAATACTTCATTTTCAAATCTTGATACATCTTTGTACTTCCCGGATGCATAGCAGAATGACTTGAATGTGCCTCAGTCAAGATAGTGTGCCTTAACTCCTCGTCTTTTAGCACAACCACTCGACTCTTGAAACACAAAACCCCTTCATCACAAAGCAAAAATTTGTTTGGTTGCCATCCATAATATCCTTTACATGCGGTACCAAGGAATCATCATACGGTTGCTTCTCCTTGATCAGCTGTAACAATGAGGGCTTCACTTACAACTCAACCAACAAACCTCCATCACGCATCACACTCAACATAGAAAAAATAGCCCTAAACTCTACCGCCACCTTCCTACTCAAGGCGTCAGCTACAACATTAGCCTTTCCTGAATGATACTCAATCATCAAATCATAATCTTTAAGCAACTCCAACCATCTCCGCTGCCTAAGATTCAACTCCTTCTACGACATCAAATATTTCAAACTCTTGTGGTCCGTGTACACAGTATACTTCTCACCATAAAGATAATGCCTCCAAATCTTCAACGTAAAAACTACCGCATCAAGCTCTATATCCTACGTAGGATAGTTGTGCTCATGCACATTCAACTGCCTAGATGCATAAGCCACAACCTTTCCTTTTTGCATCAACACACACCACAAACCAACGTAGGATGCATCGCTATAAACTGCAAACTCTTTTCCTGACTCAGATTGAATCAAGATTGGAGCTTGCGTCAAAGCTTCCTTCAACCTATCAAAAGCTTATTGTCTAGCTTCTGTCCACTCAAAACTTACATCCTTTTGCAACAACTTCCTCAAAGGAGGATAGCCAACCTAAAGAAACTACAAACTTCAGACATCGACTTAGGTTGCTTCCAATTCACTATATCTTTAATTTTCTGCGGATACACGCAAATACCTTCGGCCAAAACAACATGACCAAGGAAAACCACTTGCTTGATCCAAAACTCACACTTACTCAGCTTGGCATAAAGCTTGTTATCCAACATAACCTATAATACAATCTATAAGTGGCAACCCTGATCTTCCTCAGTACGAGAATACACAAGAATATCATCGATGAACACAACCACGAATTGATCCAAGAATTCATGGAACACCCGATTCATCATATCCATGAAAGTTGATGACGTATTTGTTAACCCAAACAACATTACCAAGAACTCATAATGCTCGTAGCGTGTGCAAAAGCTATCTTCGGCACGTCTTTATCCTTCACCTTCAACTGATAGTATCCAGACTGTGGATCAATTTTGGAAAACACAATAGCTCCCCAAAATTGATCAAAAAAAATCATCAATCCTCATCAAAGGATACTTATTCTTAATTATCAACTTGTCCAGTTACAGATAATCAATGCACATTCCCATCGTGCCATCTTTCTTTTTCACAAACAAAACCAGTGCTCCCTATGGTGAAACACTAGGATGAATGAACCCTCGGTCCAGCAACTCCTGCAACTGCATCTTCAACTCCTTCAATTCTTTTGGTGCCATGCAATACGGTGCAATCGTCATCAGAGTCGCATCTGCGTACGTCTCAATGCAAAACTCTACCTCCATATCCGGTGGCAAACCATGCAACTCTTCTAGAAACACTTCTAAAAAATCACAACTAGTGCGAATATCCTGGGCATGCACTTCCTTCATATTAGGGTTCATAACATATGCTAGGTATGCTTGACCCCCATATTCTAACAACTTTATCGCTTTTAAAGCTGAAACAACATTCGACAAGAATTTGACATTCTCTCCCAAAACCACCACTTCGCAATCTTCAGCAAGTCTCAATGAAAGTCGTTTGGTCTCAAAATCAACCACAACCCTATGCTTCGATAACCAATCTATTCCCAAAATCACATCAAACCATAAAACGGCAACTCCATCAAATCAGCCGCAAGCTCATGACCTTAAACCATCAAAGAACATCTCCTATACAATCTCCTAGCGACTACTGTCTCACCAAAAGAACTAGTTACCTGCATAACAACATATAACGCCTCTACAAGTACATCAAGCAAGCATGCATGTTCGCGCAAGATGTATAAATGTGTAGAACCAGAATCTATCAAATATAGCAACGATATAGACTGTAAAGTAAATACACCTGTAATCACATTCGAGCCCTTCCTGCCCATACGATGCGTAGAAACCCTCAAAGGTCCACCACCCTATGGTTGAACTTCTACGGTATGAGCAGCTACCCTCTGACCATCCTCTCTACAATAAAATGACCTCGCCTGCGCCCATGACCTCTCTGCGGTACCACAGCATGTGCAGCAACTTGTCCCTCTCTAGCTAACTATGGACAATCATGCCTAATATGATCTCGCGATCCACAGTTCCAGCATAAGACACCCCAACACTCCCCCAAATGTCGCCTACCACAACGCCTACACTCGGGTACTCTAGCGTAGGTATGCTGACCACGCCCAACATTACTTCCACCACGTCTCTGTTCTGGTCGATACCTCATATCCGTTTGTTCCTTCTAACGATCTCAACCAACATTTGACTCAGCATGCTTCTTTCCAACAGAAGAACTTCCCGATCGATAAGACAACCCTAAATTCTATTCTATATCCTTAGCCTAAGAAACTAGAACATAAAACTGTGTATAATCTGTAGCCAACATGTACGACCTCACCTCCTTCACCAGCCCATAATAGAACCAGTCGCATCATTGTCACTCGTCAAGAACCAGTTCAAGAGCATACTGGCACAACCGAACAAACTATATCTCATTCTCGAACACAGACATATTCCCCTACTCTAAAGCCATAAACTCTCTTTTCTTCTCATCCTAATATGGGGAACCCAAAACCCTATTCTGAAAAGCCGCACTAAAGAACTCCCACGACACATCAGCAGGTGCCATACTTGTGATAGCAGTCGTCCACCAACTATAAGCATCACCCTGAAGCAGTAACACTATACAACCCAACTTGCAAACTTTTAAACACTCCATCTGCCCAAGGATCCTCTCTGTGCTAGCAAACCACTCATCTGCGGCCTCCAAAGGCAACCCTCTAAACTCAGTACCACCCAAACTTCACAAACGCTCTAATAAAAGGCCGATATTAACTGATACAGGTGCTAGTGTAGGTACATGCAGTCCGGCTATGAATGCCTGAAAAGCTCCCGTCATCACTTGGATCAACGGTGTCATGTAACATCCTTAATTTTGTTAAATAGTACTAAGGTCATTTGGTACTAAGTTAGTAGTTTAAAAACTAATTTAGTGACTAAAATAAAAAAAATGGAAAAGTAGGATTTCTTTAATTAGGAGCTTTAGAAAAGGAATTTCTGTGGTTTTAAGGAATCATGAGATAAAGGATAAGCATATTAGGGTACATGCAAAAATTTGGTTGAAACCCGATAAAAATTGGAATGGGAATTGAAGGTTAAATTTTAGTGACCAAAATGATAATTTTCAAAAGTTTGTTGCTAAATCATAAAGAAAGGAAAAGTTTAAATCCATAATAAAGGATTTGCTCAATAACTAATTTTATCAATTAGATGGATAAATTCGATCGGTGAGTAAAATTTGATATAGGTCCCGGGAATGAAAATGTAGTATAAGGTATCGAATTTTGATCGAACCCTATTATTAAGTGTGCTCAGACGATGGAAAACCCTAGGATGAGTGACCTTCGAGAAGGTCCCATAAAAGTGTTTTTGATCGATATTTTGGACTCAATAAGAGTAAAGAATATTCATATAGATTTCTGATAAAGGATTTCTAAGGGAAATGTTAATAGATGAGGATTTTCGATAATTATCGAAATAATAGACTGGTTAGGAAAATTTAGTCTAAGTCCTTAGGAAAGAAAGTTTTATGAGATAATAGTATTTATTTTCTGAATATGGAAATATAGAATTTTCCAAAATAAATTCGATAGCTCTGTAAAGGTAAAATCGTAGTAGAAGTACTTGGTGAATATCAGGAAATCGAATCGAATTAAAATTTTAGAGATTGGACCAAAAGCCATGGAAAATTCATAAAATATTATTTTATGAATAATTTACTATAGTTGATTGGATTCTAACTAGATTTAGTTAGAATTTTACAAAATGGCAAATTTGATGAAATAGTGAATAGTAAGGACATTTCGGCCATTTGGCCACAATGGCAATTTTGAAATATTTGGAAGATGTAAAGGCAATTTTGGAAGAAGAAAAATGAAGATTTAATCTTGGCCTTTGATTGATGATAAGATTAATTGCAACCATTAGATTTTAATGGCAAAATTGTAATTTCACAATTAAATGAATTTTATATTCATTTAATAGTCATGAGTGTAAATTAATGATGAAAAATATAAACCAAAATCCAGCAATGAATCGTGGGGTATTTGGGAGAGAAAAGAGAATTTTCAAGTTCAATTTTCAAGCACTTCAAGCAAGAATCAAGGTTAGTTCATGAAGGAAAATTTAGTCCTTATTTAATTCTCTTTCATTTGGTAGTAATTTTACATGGTACTATGAAGAAGTGTTCATGGTTTGATGAGAGAGAAAATCTAGGGTTTATGGATTTGTTTGAATTATGGTTCAATTTAGTTGAATCAAGTATAGAAATGATGTTTACAAGCTTTTATTTGAATCAATTTCATGTCTAGATGCAAAACCCCTAAATTTTGAAAATTAGGGTTTATGTTAGGGTTTGGAATTTTAGAACATGATTGAAGGATAAATGGTTCTGTGTTGTTTTAAGGTGATTGAAATGGAATTCCCTAATTAGATTGTTTTAGGGACCAAAATGCCAACTTTGAAAAGTTTAGGAATTTGATTGTTGAGCTTGATTTGTTGCTTGGAAGAAAAACCCTAAGTGAAATACATAGGGACCATTTCGGCAAGCTTCAAAATTAAGGGACCAGATCTGATTTTTTTTATGAATTTGATGTGTATTTATATTATTAATGATGCTCAAGACATGAAAATGAAGTTAGAATGCTAAACCGACGATTAATCATATTAGTGACCATTTTAACAAATTGTCAAACTTGAATGGTCTATTCGACAAAGAGGATATGTAGAAGGAGTAAATCTGATTTTTAGTTAAAATAATGGAATTAAGGTAGTAATGTTGACTTGAGGACTAATTTGTAAAGTTAAGAAGCTTGAATCCTTATATTAGAAATTTGGTGACCATTTTGACAAATCGAGAGAAATTAGAGGAGTAAAGGCTTAAGCTTATTTTGATGAAGGATGTAAAGAGAACATATGAATACAAGCTTTATTCAAGCCATTTGAATTAAAGTGATGGGACTAAATTGATAAGTAGAGAAATAAGGAGAAGTTGGTGTAAATTAGAAGTTTTTCATGGAAAGTTAAGTTGGAATTTGAACTATGACAGTAAGTTTAAAAATTTACCATAAATTCTAGAAAAAAGGTTAGATGATGAATTTTATACAAAATTGTAAAGATTTGTTAGTCTAGTTTCGTTTCCAACAAACGGAAACTAACTTTGAGTTATGAGTTAAAAGATATGAATTTTTAATCGAATAAAGGCCAGAAAAATTATAGAGTAGTTTTCTGCCTGGAAAGTCTGTGACGCGAATTCAGTGATTTTTCATGATTTTTTTAGATTTTACTAATTTATGTGGCTTATACCATTAGAACCGTTATCGAATCTAGTTCTCTGGTATAAAGGAAATTAGGATCTAGTATGTATTTTGCCCTGTATAAGTGAATCTATGAAGGTAGCACAAGCTGTCAGAAAATGAAATTTGAAACATTTTGTATTTAAATGTTAGTTAGCAAGCTCGGAAGAATTAATGGAAGTTCAAATTGGTCACTAAGGACCATAATGAGTTTTTGAACAGTACAAGGAGGAAAGGAAAATAATTGGAAATTTTATTTTCAAATGATTATGTTAAAAAGCAAGTTTAAGAATTGTTAGAATTGAGTCTAACAAATATTTTACTGTATTTATGTGATTAAAGAAGTCGAGTCTAAATGAGAGAATGTTCGAGGTACTATGAAAGAAAGGATCGAACTAGCATTTAATGAGGCATCATGTTAAGTGGCCAAGGTGAGCGTATTTTTACTTATTTATTATATATGTGATATGAGTGGGTGCATTTTTATTTATTTTATATATATGACATACAGGAGACTTGCGAGAAGTCGACCTTAATATTAATGAAAATGTATGTTGATCAAACTTATGTAAATGGCATGAAATATTAAATGGCATATGTGATATGAAAATGTATGTTTATATGGGATAATGATTTATCTAAGATAAATCAAATTTTTAGATTTTGGGTATGAACTGCCCATTATCAAATTATGGATGACAGAATTGATGGATTGGATATTAAATGTGAAAATATTATATTGTTATGCCCGAGTACTAGTGTGAGAGTCTTTGGTACAATTGGATATCCATAGAGTCTTAGCAGCTGCATTTCAGCACTACGGTGCGTTCTAGACGCTGCGGCATTGCAGATTTTACTTCCTTATATTCTTATATTCTTGAATTTTCAACGTGTACCTATTCCAAACATTTACAGATTTTACTTCCTTATATTCTTCTCAGCCTTCAGAGTGGCTTCTTCGACCTTGTGATTTTTCCTCAAAACTTCAGTCAATGAAATTTCTTATTCCTTAATTCTTTAATTCCATAAACCAATATTTTATTATATACAGTTACCGAAGGTTACAACCTCTTAGGTACTTCTTGTTCTTGTACTTGAGCCCTTTACTGCACCAGTAGCTCAATCTAGGTAAAAATTAGAAAAAAGTTCATACTTGTTTTCATTGTTACTGCTACGGGTATCTTTATAACCCTTGTGATCCGAGACTCTTCTTCATGTCTAGAAACATTTATATGGAAATTTCAATTAGCCAGAACAATCCTCAACTAAACACTCTTCCTTTGACTTCATTAAGGAACTAATTCCTTTTAAAAAATTAAACGTTTCTTCTTATAATCACTTCTACCTTGTGCACAGATAACCAATTTATCTAAATTACACTTCAGATTCCCGAGATGATACCTTCATATTACCTTCTAGTATTTGATCACTTAGATCATTCAAAAAACCTTTTTCCAGCAATCCATGTTATTTTAATGCTTGGCATACTCATCATTTTATATTACTGATTGTCTTTATCAAAACCTTTCTGAAAAGATATCTTAGCTTATCCATTACACTTCAGCCCTACCTTTATAAGGCTCTGCTGTCAACTATTCAAGTAGAATTAACCTCTTAGTTGGCTTCTCAAAATACTCTTTGGTTACAAGTTCAATACACTTTATCGATAATAGACTTCTAATCTTATTCAGTATGTACTCAAATATCACTTTCATTATACTTTTATTCTAGATTCTTTATCTTCCTGATCTATCAGGCGTCACAGTTGACATCTTATAATACTAATGTCTCCTTAAAGAAATAATCCTTCTTACTTAGATTGTATATGATTTAAAGACTTTTCAAAGTTTTTCTAACATTTGAGGAGTTTACACTGTAACTCTTTCCATGTTTGCTTTGATTATCCTTGCAATATAGTTTACTACTTTTAGTACTATGACTGATTCATACCTAACATCTTCTTTTTGAGCTTCAAATATAATCTCTTTACAGATCAATTTCTCTATTAGTTTCTTTTCTAATCATCTCAGTAGTATCATTACTTAACTTTCCAATTCTCCCTTATATGTACTGACAGTACAAACTCCTTATAATAAGATACTACTAAGTAATTTCCATCATAACTTCAATCCTTAACTCATCTTGAGTAAATCGCCAGATTACATCTACTGGCATTGTTATCTTCAAACATATATATTTCTAAAGTAAATATACTTCTGCTTCTTACTCTTTCGTATCGAGTATCTTACAATTATTGTATCATCTCTTTACTATGCAGATAACTTATTCTAAACAAGAACTAACTTCCAGGCTTATTTTACCGTATCATATCCACTATGGGTTCTTTCTTGAGCTCTAAGATTTGTCAACTGACAAAATCCATTATATTTTTACTTTACTTATTCTAGTATCATTTCACGTTATACTAATGAGGAGCAGCATCAAGTCATACAATCAGTACACCAATAATATGACATCCTAGGGCATGTATTTACGGAAAACTCCATATCAAACTTGGTTTAGCATCCAGAACCGGCTAAACCTTTACTCTGATACCAATAAATGTAACACCCATAACGTATACTCGTAATTGAATATACATTATAGATGTTACTTAAACATGCTACTGAAAGTTAAGCTTATTTTTTTCTCTATACGATTCATCATCTAGCTGATTATTTAAACTATCATTATAATTCAATTTAATTCATCATATACTATCAGTAAATAAATAGTTTACATGCCCACTAGAGATTGTCATAATTTAGAATGTCTTACTGATGTTCTGCAGATTGTAGCTTGAACAGCATGCTTGACTCCTCTTCAAGTGCTCCCACTTGACCTACGTGTGAAACAATCACATGCTAAGTACGAACTTAGTGATGCATATAAAACAATTTATTAAAAACATAAAGTAATACAAATTGATATGTCATGTAATGGGTGTATTACCCATTCTCTATAATTGACAATATGTCATATATATCAGTATATCGTGTATTCTTACTAACATGTAAATCATGAATTATCTCTATCAAGTAATACATGAAACATTTCTATCATATATCATGTAACATTTCTATCATGTATGTCATGTGCTTCTCGGTTATGTGACATGTAACTTCTTATTCATGTATCATGTAACATTTGTAGCAAGTAGCAAGTAACATCTGAATCATGTATCATCTTGTTATTATTATCATCGTGTCTGGCTAGAGGCCGCCCATGGAAACCCCGTAGCTTATCTGCAATGTAGTGACATGTAGAGTACATACTCGAGAGGACGCTCTTTGCTTCTCATATAAGGACACTCTTTGCTCCTTATATAAACACATTGTTAGTGCATTTGCACTATGGGCGCGGATCCCCAGGTGTATCTTGTTTCATTTTAGTCTTGTCATTATTCATATTTCATGTATGCATAATGCATCATCATTTATACAAACAATAATTTGTACCTGGTATTCCATCAAGCTTGCCATGTCGAGCAATGTATCATATCATGTATTATAGAGAAATGCAATGTCATTTTCAATTAAAGCAAACATTTAGAAATGCACTCACCTAGGCCTTTTATTAGTTTGCCTCACTAAGCTCTACTCGATCCTTTCATTCATAGTGCCTCGAACCTTCTTTTGATTCGGATCCAAACTTCATTAATCACATGAATGTGAATAACACTTGTTAGATTCAAATCTAATAATATTTTAAACATGCTATCAAATCTAATCATTCGAGTATACAAAATTTCCTTCCTTTCTTATACTGTCCAAAACTCATTTTTGGTCCCTAATGACCATTTTGAACTTCAAATAATTCCTCCAAGCTTGCTAACTAACATTAGATATAAAATGTCTTAAATTCCATTTTCTGACAGCTTGCACTACCTTTGAAGATTTATTTCTATAAAATGATCTAAAACTTGGAATTAGATTCCGTTTGTTCTGAAAGAAACTAGATTCAATAAGCTTTTAAGCCATATAAATTAATAGCCCAAATTCAACTCGTACGATTTATGACAAATTTTCAAAGTCAATTTTCCGTGCTGATTTCGAAACAGACTGTCATATTGTTTTCTGACTTTTCACCACTTAAAAATTCATATCCTTTTACTTGGAACTCGAAATCAGTTTCTGTTTGTTGGAAACGAAACTAGACGAACAAATCTTTACATACGTATAAAATTCACCATCTAACCATTTTTGTAGAATTTATGGTGAATTTTCAAACTTACTAGCATAATCCAATTTTCTACACAACTTCCATAATTAACTTCAACTTCTATACTAACTTTTCCTTACTTCTCTTTCTGTCAATTTAGTCCCATTATTTACTTTAAACCATCAACTTACCACCTTCTTCATCAAATAATTATTCACAATAGTTTCCCTTAATATTCCTTCTTAACCGAAATAGTCACTAAAATGCAAAGATAAGGATTCTAGCTTCTTAACTTTGCAATTTAGTCCTCAAATCAACATTACTATCTTAATTCCATTATTATAACTAAAATTCATATTTAATCCTCCTCTAAAACCTCATTTCCGAATTAGTCACTTAACTTTGACAATTTGTCAAAATGGTCACTAATTCGATTCAACATCGGTTTAACATTCTAACCTCAATTTCACATCTCCAACTTCAATAATAACATAAATAAACTTCAAAATCATAAAAAAACATATTAGTCCTCTAACTTTTAGAATTTTTGAAATGGTCCCTATACCTTTAACTTAGGGTTTTGCTTCCAAATAACAATTTAAGCTTACTAGATCATTAATTCAACATCACAAACCCTAAATTAAACTTGAATCCATAAACCCTAATCATCTTCATACATATTTAGGGTTTAAATCTCAACTCAATATCATGATTTTAACATTATTCTAGCTTGATTTCAACTTGAATTTCATCATGAAATCTTAAAATTCCAAACGCCCCAAACTTTTTCCATAAACCCTAATTTCTTCTCATGCAAGATTCTCATCAATCAAGCATGTTTTCCATGAATTATTTACACCAAAAGATAGAGTTTGAAGAGTATAACAACTTTGTAGTTGAAAATATTACCTGAAAATTGAGTTTTGGGGCTTGAATCGAACTTGGAAAAATTGTCTCTATTTTCTTTCTTTCTCCCCCTCATTCATCCTCTTTGTTTTTCATCCAATTTGTCCACTTGTCTTGTATAAATGAATTTTAAATTCATGTAGATAGTGAAATTACTAAAATGCCATTTTAATCCAACGGTTGAGATTGATTTTATCGTTAATGAAGGGACAAGATTTATTCTTCCATTTTCTTCTTCCAAAATTGTCCTTGTAACTTTTTAAATATTTCAAAAATTCCATTTGGGCAAAATGACCAATTTGCCCTCCAACTAGTTTTTATTTAGTAGTTTTCCATTCTTGTAAAAATTCAACTAAGTCTAGTTAGAATCCAACCAACTTTAATAAAATATTCATAAAATATTATTTTATCACTTTTCCAAGGCTTTTAGATCAGCCTCTGAGATTTTAGTTCGATCCGATTTCTCGATAATCATAAAATACTTTTACTATGATTTCACCTTTATCGAGCTATCGAATTTATTCTAAAAATTCCATATTTCCATATTCAGAAAATGAACACTATCATCCTATAAAAATTTTTCTTTCTTAAAGTCTTAGACTGAAATTTTTAACTAAGTCTATTATCCCAATAATTATCGAAAATCTTCAAAGAGTATAATTTCTCTTAGAAATCCTTTATAGTAAATCCATACGAATATTCTCTACTCTTACTGAGTCCAAATTATCGATCAGAAACACTTTTATGGGACCTTCCTGAAGGTCACCCATCCTTGTATTTCTCTGGCCTGAGCACGCTTAACAATTTCATTCGATCCAAATTCGATACCATTTTCTGTATCTTAATTCTTAAAACCGATATCAAGGTACCTATTTTGATCCAATTCACTCTTATACTGAATAAAATTATTTGTTGGGGAAATTTACACTTTAGTCCCCAAACTTTTCCAAAATTTATACTTTAACCCCCTAAACTTTTAAATGCAATTTAGTCACTAGCCAAAATTTGGGATATTACAATTTGCTCAATAACTAATTTTATCCTATAGATGGATAAATTCGGTCGGTGAGTAAAATTTGATATAGGTCGTGGGAATGAAAATGAAGTATACGGTATCAAATTTTGATCGAACCCTATTATTAAGTGTGCTCAGACGAGAGAAAACCCTAGGATGAGTGACCTTCGGGAAGGTCCCATAAAAGTGTTTCTAATCGATATTTTGGAATAGTAAGAGTAAAGAATATTCGTATGGATTTCCAATAAAGGATTTCTAAGAGAAATGTTAATCGATGAGGATTTTCGATAATTATCGAAATAATAGACTGGGCTAGGAAAATTTAGTCTAAGTCCGTAGGAAAGGAAGTTTTTATGAGATAATAGTATTTATTTTTCGAATATGGAAATATAGAATTTTTGAAATAAATTCAATAGCTCGGTAAAGGTAAAATCGTAGTAGAAGTATTTAATGAATATCGGGAAATCGAATCGAGTTGAAATTTCAAAGACTGGACCAAAAGCCATGGAAAATTCATAAAATATTATTTTATGAATATTTTATTATAGTTGGTTGGATTCTAACTAGATTTAGTTAGAATTTTACAAAATGGCAAATTTGATGAAAAAGTGAATAGTGAGGACATTTCGGTCATTTGGCCACAATGGTAAATCTTGGCCTTTGATTGATGATAAGATTAATTTCAACCGTTAGATTTTAATGGCAAAATTTTAATTTTACTATTAAATTTATGAGTGTAAATTAATGATGAAAAAGATGAACAAAAATCCAGCCATGAATCGTGGGGTTTTTGGGAGAGAAAATAGAATTTTTAAGTTCAATTTTCAAGCATTTCAAGCAACAATCATGGTTAGTTCTTGAAGGAAAATTTAGTCATTTCTTAATTCTCTTTCATTTGGTAGTAATTTTACATGGTACTATGACAAAGTGTTCATGGTTTGATGAGAGAGAAAAATTAGGGTTTATGGATTTATTTGAATTAAAGCTCGATTTAGTTGAATCAAGTATAGAAATGATGTTTATAAGCTTTTATTTGAATCAATTTCATGTCTAGATGCAAAACCCCTAAATTTCAAAAATTAGGGTTTATGTTAGGGTTTGAAATTTTAGAACACGATTGAAGGATAAATTGTTCTGTGTTTATTTTAAGGTGATTCGAATGAAAATCCCTAATTAGATTGCATTAGGGACCAAAATTCCAACTTTGTAAAGTTTAGGAATTTGATTGTTGAGCTTGATTAGTTTTTTGGAAGCAAAACCCTAAGTTAAATGCATAGGGACCATTTCGGCAAGCTTCAAAATTAAGGGACCAGATCTGATTTTTTATGAATGTGATGTGTATTTATATTATTAATGATGTTAGAGACATGAAAATGAAGCTAAAATGTTAAACCGACGATTAATCACATTAGTGACCATTTTAACAAATTGTCAAACTTGAATGGTCTATTCGACAAAGAGGATATATAGGAGTAAATTTGTTTTTTAGTTAAAATGATGGAATTAAGGTAGTAATGTTGATTTTAGGACTAATTTGCAAAGTTAAGAAGCTTGAATTCTTATATTAGAAATTTGGTGACCATTTCTCGATTTGTGCCTGCCATCCTTGCGCAGGAGACATGCTAATCTTCTCTGTATCGTTCCAATTTATCGAATGTTAATTTATGATATTCTCTAGTGGGCATGTATCAATTAATTTATTTGTTGTTTTAAAGGTTAAATTTTTAATTATCGTTTATCACGTAATGATTTGAAATTTAAGAAAGGGCCTTGATAGTATACTTAATTTTCACTCTGAGTTATATACTTATTTTAATAACTAATTAACATGTTTTACAAACCAATTCAGGGTTGAAACTAGGTGTGCCTGCCTGACATTGTTTTAAATTATAAACCGAGAAAGGTTTAACCACTGGACAAGTTAAGCAAGAATAGTATAAAAAATTTACAAGTCTAGAACTCTGTTAACTAATATTGTGACAACCTTAATGTGTATTCGTAGTTCAAATATACGTTAAGGGTGTTACATTTAGTGGTATCAGAACTATAGGTTTAGCTAGTTTTGGAGGCTAAACTATATTTATTACAAATTTGTCAGTAAATACATGCCCCTAGGATGTCATATTACTGATGTGTTAATTGCATGACTTGATGTTGCTCCTCAATAGTATGAGTTGGCATAAGGCTGATATAAGAAAAGTAAGACGCTACCGAATTTTTTTTCAATCATCGAATCTCAGAGGTCAAAAAAAGACTCATAACGAATACAATAAAGTAAAATAAGAATTGTAGCCAACTTTAGTTCAAGTTAAGTTATCTGCATTAGAAGGATCAAAGAAAAAATTGAAAAAGTAGTAACAAGGTTAAACATTAACCACTTTTCGCTCAATATGATGTTAAAGTGTTGGTGAAGGTGGAAATGCCTAGTTAAAATTGAGGTTTATTAATTCGAACCCTAGATATGATTTTAGAGAAAATTCAATCTGGATGATTGTGGATAGTCAAAATAGATTGTTCAACCTTGAAGGACATATTAGAATGTGTATAATTGAAATTTCAGGAATTTAGAAGAGATACTTGCCAATAGCTAAATTGACATATTATATTAAGATTAGTCAAGTATCAAGAAGATGCCTCTCAGATAAGTTGTTCAAATAAGAAAGGTGAATTAAACCTCCTCTAAATGAATAGTAAGATGGGTTTATAAAGACCAAAATTTAAGAAATCAGAAGATTTTATTAGTATCAGATTTCTCAAAGAAGGAAAGATAATAGAAAAATTGGGACAAATCCGACATGAGTAGTACTTGTAATAGTGGATCAAGCATGAGTTGAAAATTCAAGGACGAATTTTCTTAAAGGAGGGGAGAATTGAAACATCCTTAATTTCGTTAAACAATACTAAGGTTATTTGGTACTAAGTTAGTAGTTTAAAAACTAACTTAGATACTAAATTAAAAATGGAAAAGTTAGGATTTCGTTAATTAAGAGCTTTAGAAAAGGAATTTCTGCGGTTTAAAGGTATCATGAGATAGAGGATAACCAGATTAGGGTACATGCAAAAAATTGGTTGAAATTCGATAAAAATTGGAATAAGAATTGAAGGTTAAATTTTAGTGACCAAAATGATAATTTCCAAAAGTTGGTTGCTAAATCATAAAGAAAGGAAAAGTTTAAATCCATAATAAAGGATTTGCTCTATAACTAATTTTGTCAAGTAGATGGATAAATTTGGTCAGTGAGTAAAATTTGATATAGGTCCCGGGAATAAAAATGCAGCATGAGGTATCAAATTTTGATCGAACCCTATTTTTAAGTGTGCTCAAACGAGGGAAAACCCTAGGATGAGTGACCTTCGGGAAGGTCCCATAAAAGTGTTTCTGATCGATATTTTGGACTCAGTAAGAGTAAAGAATATTTGTATGGATTTCCGATAAAGGATTTATAAGAGAAATGTTAATTAATGAGGATTTTCGATAATTATCGAAATAATAGAATGGGTTAGGAAAATTCACTCTAAGTCCTTAGGAAATGAAGTTTTATGATATAATAGTATTTATTTTCCAAATATGGAAATATAGAATTTTCAGAATAAATCTGATAGCTCGGTAAAGGTAAAATCGCAATAGAAGTATTTAGTGAATATCAAGAAATCGAATTGAATTGAAATTTCAGAGACTGGACCAAAGGCCATGGAAAATTCATAAAATATTTTTTTAATATTTTATTATAGTTGGTTGGATTCTAACTAGATTTAGTTAGAATTTTACAAAATGGCAAATTTGATGAAAAAGTGAATAGTATGGACATTTCGGTCATTTGGCCACAATGGCAATTTTGAAATATTTGGAAGATGCAAAGGCAATTTTGAATTTTACGGTGTCGTATGACTCGCGTACCATAGCATCACATAATTTTGTACTTTGGGCTATAATACATGAAATGCCTTTATGCAAACAGTTAAGTTAAAAAGCTTAAAGTATATTTGATTAATAAAATAAAGGTTTAATGATATGATATAAACTGTAATTGGGAATCGCTTGCCATTTTGCAGGAATCGTATTGCACTGTTATATGATAGAGGAATGACTTTGATAAGTCAGTTTTATACGATTCTATATTTTTATATATATATGATTCTATATATTGAAACACTTCACTTTAAATTACAATTGCCTCACTTAGTGAATACTTAGCGTGTGCTGTTTTACACGTAGGTTATTGGATACTACCGAAGATGAGTCAAGCATGTTAATCAAGCTGCAATCTCCCAAACATCAGTAAGACATTCTAATTTATGATATTCTATAGTGGGCATGTATCAATTTATTTATTAGTTGTTTTAAAGGTAAAATTTTTAATTATCGTTTATCACGTAATGACTTGAAATTTAAGAAAGGGCCTAGACAGTATACCTAGTTTTCACTCTGAGTTATATACTTATTTTAATAACTGTTTAACATGTTTTAGAAACCAATTCATGGTTTGAAACTAGGTGTGCCTGCTAGACATTGTTTTAGATTAGAAACTGAGAAAGTTTCAACCACTGGACTAGCTAAGCAAGAATAATATAAAAAAATCTACATGTCTAGAACTCTGTTAACTAATATTGTGATATCCTTAATGTGTATTCGTACTTCAAATATACGTTAAGGGTGTTACATGTCATATCTCCAAAAACTGGTCCTTGCGGTGCCTGAGGCGCACCACGCTCAACTCCAGCACCAACAGGAGGAATCGATGGAGGAAAAGGCAACTCATCATTTTGTCCAACACTCCCTATACTAGCTCTCGTCTCTCGTCTCGGTCTCAGTTCGTAAAAAATATGAGTCTAAAACATGATAATTCAATAAAACAAAATAATTAGGCCAGCTTGTATAAAAAATCCAAGTCACGCATGTTTCAAAACAAAACCATTTTGTACTAGTAGTAAAAAGGCAATGTGTTCCCAAGTTTGTACCCTAACATATTATATTCCAACCATAATTAGACAAAATAAAGCGCCGTGCATGTTAATCAACAAATTCATGTATCAACAATCAATCAAATAACCATAACCCACCTCCCAACAATTATAACCTGGCTATGATACCAACAAATGTAACCCCCTTGACCCGGTCTAGTCGTAAGACCAAAATGAGGGAGCTACATTAGGGTTTACCGAGACAAACCTAGAAGAATTACTTTGAGAAATGATCCTTTCTTTGTTGTAGCTTTTCTACATGCTTTGTTAAGTCATAAGGTGATAATGTTGGCATCGGTGAATTTGCAACTCCATCAGGCGTTGAATTGACATCCAATTGCACGATTTGTCATCTTAGGGACCAAATTGTAATTTCTATAATTAAGAGGACTTTCTTGAAATTGAGGTTATCAATCCAAAATTAGTCATATTTCATACCATCAGGTAAAATTTCAACTGAAAATAGTTATCCAAACATATCTAATTGCATAAACAAGAAACAAGGACTAAATTGTAAAAATTCAAACTACAAGGAAGCATAATACTAGAATTAACGGCTGGCATACCGGTATGGGGCTCATCCGTATTAAATGGTCATTGTTAACAAAGGTGTACCGATACGATCCTCAAGCGTATCAGTACGGGGTTCATTATTCGAAATAAAAAATTCCAGTAGCCAAAGGGCATACCGGTACGGTTGCCCGTGTACCGAAACCAAGCTTTTATTTCCAACATCGCATATTGATATAGTCCATAGGTGTATCGGTACGCTAAGGAATTTTTGCCTAAATTCAACTGAGATAGGTCCCCGCGTACCGATCTCTGAGGACCCGTACCGGTACGGACAGACTTGTAATGACCTCTTGGTCCAACATGTGACACTTTGGCTCAAACTGACTTACTCTAATCAGCTTGTAATCATCATATATATACTCAAACATAAATTCCTCAGACATAGAAGCATTGCAGATGATCATACACAACATATCAAAACCAATCATAAATCCTAAATGCATGATTTCTACCCCAAGCATGCATTTTGGTTCCCAACCCTACAAAAACTAGCATAAGCCTCATACAAGTCCAAAACATCAAACATAACTTGTACAAACAGGAAGTACCAAAAATAAACCTCCAAAATACAACTTGATCAAATTGCCTCTTATTACTACTTACTATTTATAAAACCATACTTTGGGAAATGGTTCAATTCTTAGATATCCCTTTGCGTACTTGTTGTCCAATAAAGCCTATTTCTCTGCATTGATGAGAAAAAGAGTGTAAGCTATAAGCTTAGTGAGGGAATCGTAAAAACACTAATCAATGCATTTAAAACCATTTTGCATCAAAACGAGTTAATAATGTTCATTCTAAAATCATCATGCTTCTCAAATCTGCCAAAGTATGCACATTTAAATCATTTACAATACATGTATCATGGATTCTATCTCAAACCTCAATTTAAGCTTCAAATTCCAAAGTCTCTATGTAGCAAGCTTAAAGACCATCTCATGTATAAACCACTTTATACAAACACAATCCATTTCTCATGATACATTATCTTATATATTGGCTTTCAAGTGACTCAAAACAAGTACCATTCCATTTTATAAAAACACATTGGATACATAGATTTCCCAAATGGTTCCTACGACCACTTCACATACATCCTCAAACTGGAGCAATGGAACAATTACCCACCTCAACGGTTATGATGTATAAATCCACCGGTGGGAGAACACGACACAATTACCCACCACAACCGCTGCGGTTCTTATAGTGGAGCAAAAGGCACAAATTCCCACCTCAACACCCATGAGGTGACTTATTATGGTGCACTTTATACCCTATGGCTAGCCAACTATATTCGATAACATTTTAACCTTAGCCACTTGCCAATATACTCAATAAAACAACATTACCTCATTGTTTTACATATGCATCAAACCAATCCAATTTCAAAAAAATTAAACCATGCATTCTATTGATCATAAAATACTTTCGTAAACCATGTTTCATTCTCAATAATCCGCATATATGATTGTAATGACCTTTTTTTCTCAAGTTGCCAAAAAGGAGTAATAGAATTCCTTTGGTCTCTTTGGAAAATATTTGGAAAAGTGGGGAAGTCCCTTAAAAATCATGTTTTTGAAAACGAAAAATTTGGAGTCGCTACCGGCCTCTAAGGTAGGCCGGACACCATAAAAACCAGGGATTCATTCAAAAGACGGGTTCAAGAGTTGGTTAAGTGTGGGGAAGGATCAGCACCCCCATCGCGCCCGGAAATCGTTACCAAAATATATGTTGCTTTTAATTGATGGAAATTATCAAAATTTAAATTGACTTGAATTAAATGGTTCGTGATTGAATTTAGACTTTAATTAGACGGGCTTTGTCAAATTGGTAAATTTGAATTAATTAAACATTTAATTAATAAGGGTGATGATACCTCGGACCGTAGATTAAACCGAAATCGAATAAGCCCGACTGTCGTGTTAATTTATGGTTCAAACTTCGTTCAACACCTTTTATGCATGATGCAAGCAGTTAAGTATGATGTTATGACTTGTCAAAATTTTATCTCAAAATTACATTTACCTTTAGACGGTAAGAATTAATTCGAATATTTGGTCAACATCCAATGAGCCAGGACTGTTACGACACAAATATCGGAATTATAAATACCTCATTTTTATAATTTAAGTTAATTAACCATATGCATGTCCATTAAAATATTAGTTATATGAATGTCAATTAAAATGCATGGCATAAAAAGGCATAAAATAAAACCTAGGCGCACTAAAGTTCTAACCTAAAAAGGCCCAAATAATGGAAAATTAATTAGTGATCTAATTATTAACTAGGTTAGTCTAATATTAACCCTAAATTAATTAAATCAAAAAAATAGAAAACCCTAATATTTTATTGATTATCTTAAATCAAAATAATTAATTTGATTGATTTTAAACTAGTATCCCAATAAGCCAAGGATTCTATTTAAAATAAATCAAATTAATTAATCATGATTTTCATTAGGTGTCCACCTAAGTCAAATATCAATTTTATCCTAAACGGTAGTTAAGAGATGTTCAACTAATTTAATGAATTTAACATTTATCTCAATAAGCCAATGATAAATTTAAATTAATTCAAACCTTAAATCTAACTATGGCTCTAAAAAGTGTAATCCTAAATTTAACCTAATTAATTTTAAAATTATGCTCCAATAAGCCGAGCGCATAATTTAAATTAATTAGATTAAATTAAATCTAAACTAACTATGGCCTCAACCAACCTAAAAACCTAAACTAAATTCATTTTAATTAATTTAAACACATACCCCAATAAGCCAAGGGCAAATTTTAAATTAATTAAAACAAATTCCAAAAAGCTAAACTATCTTAAGAACACATACAAGCAAACACTGAATTAAACCACATCCAACAAACAAAGTAAAACACATATCGCAAACAAATAAATTAAACCAAAACACATATAAGAAAAAAAAACTTAAATAAATAAAGATGATTGTCAACAAATCTCAACAATATTTCATTAGACCATAAGAATGGATTACATAAATAAACAAGGGAAGAAAATACCAAAACTAAATATATGCTTGATCAATCAATCCACGGGTTGAATGGTGTTGAAAAGCTCGATTCAAAGATTTTTTGGTTCAAATGAGGAAGTGATTCGGCGGAAAGGGATGTGATAATGGTGAAAATAAAGGTTACCGATGGAGGAAGTAGAAAATGGGGTTTTGATTTATAGTGATGGATCCGGTGATTGGAATCCTTATGTGATGAGAATGAATGTGGTTTTTTAGCTTTGAATGGGGGATGGTTTTGGGGGCTGCCGTAAGGCAGGGCTTTGTGGGGAGAAATAAACAATAGCAGTGGAGAGTTTGCTAGTTAATTGCCAAAGGGTGTAGGAGGATTGCGGCTTTTTTTTGGGAGAAAATAGAATGCCTTCGGGCATTTGTTTTGGGTGGATATTATATATTACAATTTTTTATATTTTTTATCCCAAAAAATAGAACCAATGAGGTTCAAGACCTTACTCACTAAGTAGTGGTTCATCCAATGGGGGTAAAGCCTTAATGAGGAAGGAGTTGGGATTTTTATTTTTTGTACTATGTAAAATCATACATAATAGGCCATGTAATTTTGGGCTGAAGGTATAAGGTTCTGGGTGCTAGAAGGGTGATGTGGATTGATTTCATTTCGAGCATTTTTAATTTTGTCCCCATTTCCCTGTCCGAAGATTCCAAGCTGCGAGTTCCTCCTAAATAGAACTGTTCGCCTTTCCTCTCCCTAAAATTCTCGCTTTAAGACTCCGGAAAGATGATGTCCCAATTTCTGGTCGCCTTGACACCGAATGATATCCCGCTTAGAAACTACTGGAATGCCTTCGATCTTTATCGCCTCGGCATGGAGTGGTACCTCGCCTTGAGGATCCCAAAAGATGATGTCCTGATTTCTGGTTGCCTTGACACCGAATGATATCCCGCTTAGAGACTACTGGAATGCCCTCAATCTTTATCGCCTCGACATGGGGTGGTACCTCGCCTTGAGGATCCCAGAAAATGATGTCATGATTTCTGGTCGCCTTGACACTGAATGATATCCCTCTTAGAGACTGTGGGAATGCCTTCGATCTTTATCGCCTCGGCATGGAGTGGTACCTCGCCTTGAGGATCCCAAAAGATGATGTTCTGATTCCTGGTCGCCTTGTGTAACCCCTTCGACCCGGCCTAGACGCCCGACCGAATCGAGTGAGCTACATTAGGTAAAATAGCTACCTTTTAACTAAATCCTTTTTTAATTCCTTTAATTAAAACTCTTTTAAAAATAATCCTAATTAAGAGAAAACTCATATTAAACCAAATGGTAAAATATCTCCTTAAAGATTCAAAGTTTTGACTCTTTACAAAACAACCACCTTTAAAAAATAGTTTTCAAAAAATTGCATTTTGGTCACTAGCCAAACTGTCACTCTTCCAAAGCTCATTTTCCAAAATTGCTTTCACCAATATTTTTAATATGTTAAAATATGATTTTTAAACATTTTCCATATTTTTATCCTTCAAAAAAATATCTGCTCCCGAATCTGGCTCGAATCTCTAACCCGGTCCATCGGACCATCTAACTAGCCTTAAAACCGCTAGGCCCAAAACCGGGGCATTACAACCCTCCCCCTCTTAAGAAGTTTCATCCTTGAAAATACATGGAGGAAAAAGATGCGGAAATTGCTCCAACATATCCACCCTGCTCTCCGAAGTGGCTTCCTCGACACCTCGATGTCGCCACAAGACTTTAACCAGTTCTATAGTCTTACCACATAGAACCTTGCTGCTGGAACCAAGGATTTCCACCTACTCCTCATCATAGGATAAATTCGGTCTCAACTCAATATGCTCCACCCGCATAATGTGTGAAGGATTCGACCGATACCTCCGTAGCATAGATACATGGAACACTTCATGTATTTCTCAAGCTTGGAAGGCAACCTCAACCGATAAGCCATATGAACAACATGCTCCACGATTTGATATGGTCCAGTAAACCTCAGACTAAGCTTACCCTTACGTTCGAACTGCATCACCTTCTTCCATAGTGACACTTTCAAGAACACACAAATGCCAACCGCATATTCAATTTCCCTATGCTTCAAAGAGGTAAAACATTAGGGGGATTTTCTTCCTCAACGTTACGATGCCCAACTCCGGCATTACCAGCCATTAAACTTGTCTCACGTCGAGCCATGCTAATAAAAGCATCAAAACACATTAAAGTTAGGCTAATATAAGGCAAAGGATCCAAGACCATCTTATAAAACATTTTAAGACCTCGGTAATAGGCAATATGTTCCTAATTCATACCCGAACATGATATAAATCAAACACCGTACACGTACACAATCACCGTACATAACAAACAATGATATGCAATCAAATAACAACATCCCAACCTTTCGAAACCTGGATCTGATACCAGCAAATGTAACCCCTTTGACCCGGCCTTGACGCCCGACCGAATCGAGTGAGCTACATTATGTTTGCCGAAGAAAACGGAGAAAGGTTACGAAATCGATCCATTTTTTTTATCTTGTCTAGATGCAATTTATTAACCTTACATGTACATACTTGCATCGGCGAATTTTCAGAAGAAACGAATCATAAACAGGAAACCAATTGCATCATACTTATTGTAAGGACTAAAATGTAAATACTTTAAATTATAGGATCAAAATTGGAATTAAGGTTACCAATCCTCAATTAGTCCATTTACATGCTCATATCTCAAATTTTAGGTCGAAATAATCAGCCATGCTCATTTAATTGCATCCATAACACTCAAAGACCAAAATGCAAGAAAATAAAACTAGAATCCATGACATTACCTATAAAAACTGCCACCCGTACTAATACGAACACAGCCGTACCGATGCGATGTAGCCACCCATATTGGTACACAGTGTACCATATCGGTACGCCACGTCATCTCGCAAGATTATCAAAATTGTACAGGTAAAAGTCCTTAGTGTTCTAGTACACGAGTTTTCATTCAAAAAGCAACTTTCCAGTAACGAGTCCCGTACCGATACACCTTATCCCGTACCGGTACACCAAGCTTAATTTGCTTATTCTTACCGGTATGCAAATACCCGTACCGATTCTGAATGCTATGTTTTGCCTAGACGTACCGATACGATCCCCTGCGTATCGGTAAGCTTAGGCCTGTAATGTCATTTTTCTTTGGTTTTTCACTCAAATCTAGATGCATTTAGATCATAGCAACTTGCATGCATGCATGTAAACATTCAACAATACATATATCTATACTTGCACCATGGTTTAGCCACAATACATGCTTATGTTACCAATAGGATTAATCTAGAGGCATGCTCCCTAAAACACTCCACCAAACATACCAAAATGCTCAAATAAACATTTACCAGCACAAGCAACATACGAACATCACTTTAATACCATATTTAACATGTTATGCTCATAAAAAGATGCCATCCAAGCAAACCCATCTAGATGCATACTTAGGTAACCACATAACATTAACTATAGGTATCAATGCGTATTATGCTAACCAACCATCAATCAAACTCCAAAATCACAGCATTACACATGCTCAAAGCGAGGGCCGTAATGACACTAATGTGATCACAAGTACATTTTCCTTGCACTCATTGCCATTATTTTCCTTGATTGATTCGGGTTCCGCGCATTCATACATCCTGAGTGAGCATGCACAATTATTAGATGTTCTTGTTGAGATTTTGGATGTTGTTATGTTGGTAACTAGTTCTTTTGGTGAGACGGTTACTATTAGAAGGTTATTTAGGAGATGCCATTTGGTTGTTCAAGGTAATATGTTTGTCGCGGATTTGATAGAGTTGTCGTTTCATAGTTTTGATGTTATTTTGGGTATGGATTGGCTAAGCGAGCATAAGGCGGTTGTGGTTTATGAATCTAAAAGGATTTATTTGAGGCTTGCTGATGATTACGAGGTTGTGGTAGTTGGTGAAAATATTAAGTTCTTGTCAAATGTCATTTCGATTATGCAAGCTAAAAAGATGATGCCGGAGGGTTGTTATGCGTATCTAGCAATTATGATGAATTTGGACATCAAAGGGGTTCGAGTGCAGGACATTCAGACTGTGTGTGGTTTTCTGGAAGTGTTTCCTGAAGAGTTGCCTAGATTACCACCGAATAGGGAGATAGAATTCAGCATTAAGACGTACTCGGGTACGACTTTAGTTTCCATTACTCCCTATCGTTTGGCACCGAAAGAGCTAAAATAATTGAAGACTCAACTCTATGAGTTGTTGGATCGAGGGTTCATCCGACCTAGTATTTCACCTTGGGGTGCACCGGTTCATTTTGTAAAGAAAAATGATGGGACAATGCGCATGTACATTGATTACTGAAAAATGAATAAGTTAACAGTTAAAAACAAGTATCCATTGCCTCAAATAAATTATTTGTTTGATAAGTTCCATGAGGCGGTTGTGTTTTTGAAGATTGATTTGAGATCAGGGTATTATCAATTAAAGGTTAAGGAAGCGGATGTGCCAAAAATTGCTTTTCGCACGAGGTATGGGCATTATGAATTTCTGGTGATGACTGTTGCATGTTTTGAGTGCTATGCAAATGGTGCAAGTGAACATATCGCAAGTAATAAATGATAAGTATCGAGTATCGTTTCCTCATGGATTGGTTTGGGCCACTTTGCTTAAGTCACTGCAAATGTTTAAAGAATTAAATGGTAATGATGAATTGAGATAAAGTAAACTAAATCTAAGAATTGAAATAAAGGAAAGAGGAAACCGAATTGAGAGAGTAGGCCGGGTTATCGAGAGTATTGGTGTGATTGCCGAAAGAATTGTCTTGGCTTGTAGTTGCAATGGCAATAATTGCTAAGGCAAGTAGTTTGCTAGAAGTAGGACTTTTCTTCGCAAGTGGTTGCCCTGGCAAGTCAATGTAGAGTGATTCCCGTGGCAATTGGGCTGCAAATAGTTGCTTCTTCAATGTTCAGCGGAGTCTTCTTCAATGCCTTCGAATTATCCCTAACCGAAGAACTGATGATTGTGCATGCCTTCGTGATACTTCCCTATGTTAACCTTGGGTGGACAACATCGATCTTCACTCCTTTTAGCTACTGAAATCCTTTCCTTATCCCTAAGGCGGATTAGTTCCCACTAACGGTTATTTAAATGGAAACCGTATCCAATTTGTTTCACGAATCTAGCTCTCCCGAGCCTAGATAAATGGATACGTTCAAGATTTTTTCCCAAGCTCACTTGAAACAATAATAAAAACCAAGAATGGATAAACAATGAATTTATATTGAAACTAAAAACCATGAACTAGAATAATTCATCTCTCAACACCAAAAACCCAATAATCCTAAGCCAAATAAATTTAGTGCATGGGTAAAGAAGAAATAATAAGGAAAATAACCCAGACATGGTGGGATTACAAAATAGAAATAAAATGAGATGAAACTCCTTTAGTGCGTGAATCCCTTTGGCTCAATCTCTCTCTAATTTGACTCCCCCTTTGTGTTGTTGTTGCGATCTCTTTAAATAGATGAAGTAGAAGAGTTTGATTGCTTTGAAATCTATGGGGAAATTATCTCTATCCATCTGTGTATTTAAATTTAAATATGGAGAATTATCTTATGTGATAAGGATACGAATAAGATATAATTCTTGGGAAAAGAAATATAAATTCTATTTAATTGTAAAATAGAATAATTATCCCCTTTTATCTCTTTTTATCTTCTGTCTTTATTTGCAGTAAATTCCCATTTGAATCTGGCTTTATCTTTTGCTTTCTGGATACTCCTGCGGATAAGGTTGTATTTATCCAGATTTATCCAGATATGCCACGACAATCAGTTTCAGCAACTCCTTCAGTATTCTCCTTACTTTCCACGACAATCATATCTTGCACAAAATAGAGCAAAACAACAGCGATTTCTCCACAAAAATAGCAAAACACAAGATCATGCCCTCCAAACAGAAAAACTACGAAATTATACATGAATGGCTACAAATGCAACTAAAATGGGCCTAAGTCTAATAATAATATGAGTAAAAAGGGTTGGAAAAACTGTACTTTTACACACTTATCAATGACGTTTGGTTTGACTAATGCCCCAACTGCTTTCATGGATATGATGAATAGAGTGTTCCATAAGTATCCAAATCAATTTGTAGTTGTGTTTATTGATGATATCCTTGTAAACTCTCGTACCGAGGAGGAACATGATCGGCATTTGTAGATTGTGTTGAAAGCTTTGAAGGATCATTAGTTGTATGCTAAGTTGAGTAAGTGTGAGTTCTGGCTTAGAGAGGTGAAGTTTCTTGGTCATGTGGTTTCAGCGGAGGGTATTCATATTGATCCGCAGAAGATTGAGGCTATTCTTAATTGGAAACAACCAAACTCAGTATCTGAGGCTCATAGTTTTCTTGGATTAGCCAGATATTATCATCACTTTGTGGATGGATTTTCTAGTATTGCGGCTTCATTAACAAATTTGATGGAAAAGAATGTTCCTTATGTGTGGACGGAGAGTCAGCCCTATAGTTTTGAGAAGTTGAAAGAGGTTTTGACTCATGCTCCTGTCCTGATTCAGCCCGAGTCTGGTAAGGAGTTTGTAGTCTATAGTGATGCGTCTTATGCTGGATTGGGTTGTGTGTTGATACAAGACAAAAATGTTGTGGCTTATGCATCAAGGCAATTGAAAGCTCATGGGCGCAACTACCTGTATCAAGATCTTGAGCTTGTGGCAGTTGTGTTTGCTTTGAAGATTTGGAGGCATTATCTTTATGGATAGAAGTGTATTATTTACACTGATAATAAGAGTTTGAAGTATTTGATGTCTCAAAAGGAGTTGAATCTTAGGCAACGAAGGTGGATTGAGTTGCTTAAAGATTGTGACTTGTCAATCGAGTATCATCCCAGAAAGGTCAATGTGGTAGAGAATGCAGTGAGTCATAATGCTGTTGTCGAGCTTATGGCGATGTTTGCAAGGTTGAGTGTTACACAAGAAGGTGGTTTATTGGCTGAATTGCAAGTCAAGCCTCCGTTGTCTCAAATGATTAAAGCGATATTTCCATATGATGATTATTTGGTTCCGCGTGTTAAGGATATTTCGGATGGTAATTTGAAGGATTTCCATTTTGACAATGAAGGTTTTTTTGCTTTAAAGGTCGAATAATTGTGTCGAAGGATTTGGAGTTGAGGCACACTATTTTGGCTGAAGCTGATTCTAGTCCCTTCGCTATGCATCCTGGTGGTACAAAGATGTATCGAGATTTGAAGGAATTGTATTATTGGGTTGGCCTAAAAAGATGTGGCTGAGTTTGTTTCTCGTTGCATGGTGTGTCAACGAGTTAAGGCTAAACATCAGTTTGCTTCTGGATTGTTGCAACCTATTCGAATTTTGAAATGGAAGTGGGAAATGATCACTATAGATTTTGTGATGAGTTTTCCCATGACACCGTCTAAAAAGGATTTGATATGGGTGATAGTTGACCGTTTTACGAAGTGTGCGCATTTCCTTGCTATGCATACTATGTATACGTTAGAAAAGTTGGCAAATATGTATATTGATGAGATATAAGGTTGTATGGGGTTCCTAAGTCGATTATATTGGATAGGATCTGTGTTTTACATCAAGGTTTTGGGGAAGCCTTCAGACAGCTTTGGGAACAAGGCTTAATTTCAGTACGTCTTATCATCCTCAGACGGATGGGCAGTCTGAACGTGTGATTCAGATTTTGGAAGATATGTTGAGATGTTGTATAATTGAGTTTTAAGGGACATAGGTGAAGCAACTACCGTTAGTGGAGTTTGCTTACAATAATAGTTATCAGTTGAGTATCCAGATGGCTCCATATAAGTCTCTTTATGGTCGTAGATGTCGTACGCCTCTTTCTTGGGCAGAAACAGGTGAAAAGCACACTAGGAGGCCCGATTTGCTTAAGGGTACAAATGAGAAAGTGAAACTCATTTGTGAAAGGCTTAAAGCACCTTCGAGTCGGCAAAAGTCTTATGCGGATTTAAAGGGAAGAGAGATTGAATATGAAGTGGTTGATAAAGTATTTTTGAAGGTTTCGCCTTGGAAGAAGGTGATGAGATTTGGGCGCAAGGGTAAGTTAAGCCCTAGGTTCATTGGAGCTTATGAGGTGATTAAGCGTGTTGGTCTAGTTGCTTATAGATTGAGGTTGTCGGTCGAGCTTGAAAAGATACATGATGTTTTCCATGTGTCGATGCTTCGGAGGTATAGATCAGATTCGTCGCATGTTGTACTTGTTGAGGAGATTGAATTATGACTAGAGTTGGCATATGATGATGAACCAGTAGAGATATTGGATTCTAGTGTTAAAGTCCTCCGTGGTAAAACTATTAAGTTGGTTAAGGTGATGTGGCGACATCGAGGAGTTAAGAAGCCATGTGGGAGACGAAAGCAGATATGAAGGAAGAATTTTCTCATCTCTTTCCTTCAAGTAAATTTTAGGCATGAAATTTCTTCAGTGGGGGAGAGTTGTAATGCCCCGATTTTCATCCTAGAAGATTAGTGGGTTGGGTTAGACGGTTTAGGAGAACCGAGTTAGCTAGTTCGACGAGTTTTGTGAAATAATTTGAAATAAATAGTTTCTGACTGAAATAAATTTGGAAAAAATATCCTAAAATGTTTAATTAATATATTAAACATGTTGAAGTATTAATTTGATAAAGTAAATTCTAATTAAAGGACATTTTGGATTAGTGACCAAAATGTAAAGATTTCAAAACTGTTTTAGTGACTAAAATGTAAAAGGGTCAAAACTTAGAATCTTTAGAGAGCTTTTATCCCATTTGTTTTAATCGGACTTCTCGCTTAATTGGGCTATTTTTAAAGTGGCCTTAAGACATATTAAAAAGGGTTTTGATTTATTAATCATTTTCACCTTTTTTCTTATGTAACTAAATTTTCCAAAATCACTTTCTCTCATTTTCTTTTCAGCCAAACTATGTTTTCTCTTCAAACATTTTTAGAGATCTCTTGCTCTTCATTTCACCTTGATTTCCTTTTCTTTTCCTATCCTTTTATCAAACATCTTCCATTTTTCTTGGAGTTTTACAAAGCAAATGAGCCAGTTAAGGAGAGGGTTCATCTTTGAATGTAATTTTCCTTTTCTCTCATCTAATCAAGGTTCTTTACTGAAATTCCCAAGTTTTTGACTCTTTGATGTTGTTTTCTTATGGGTTTTGATATTTGATTTACTAGAAATGGATTAAATCAAGATTTAATTGGTGATTTGCTATAGAGATTGTTGAGAAATGAATTGTTGAAAGTTTTTGTTGATTTAAATCATATTTACAATGTGTTTTGATGTTGTGAAATGAGATTAATAAAAGTAAACCCGAAACACTTTGGTTAGTTAATTTTCTAGGTTGTGTTTCATGTGATTTTGGGGTACTTTAAGGGTTCTTTGGTTGCAGGAGATATATTGATGGTTTGGAAGTGTTTCTTGATGTTAATTGATGATTTTTGGACGATCAAATCATTAGGAAGTCGTTGGGCTTTGTTTGGTTGTGGTTTTAGGAGGTTTTCGATAGTTTCAGCTAATTTTTGGAAGATTAATGTTAAGGATGCAGGGGATTTTTGTTTGGCAGTGAGTAGAATGCATAATGATGGATTTTCCTTTTGGTTTTATGTTGTTAAAACAAGGGATGATCAAGGCAAGGTTGCCTAGTTGCGTACATTATTTTTTTGTGGCTCGATTCGAGTTGGCAAGTAAAGCGAAGTGTATCGGTGAGTGTATAAACATGGTAAAGCTCTTTAAAGTTGGATCGATGGATCATGGGGGTTTAGTTATAACCTAAAAAGCTTAACTAAGCTCAAACATAAGTTTCCCTTATTTCGCTTGAGTATTGATGAGATATGAACTTGTGGATTTCATGATTTAGTTTTAAAAACGGTTTGATTTACTTACTGTAAATGCATCGTTTTGGATTAATATGCAACGTTTATCAAAGTTTACGGATGCGTATGGCAATATGGTTTTGCATATGAAATGGTTTTTGTGAAATGCGTTAGAAAACAATAAGTAAATGTATTTGAAAATGATATATTGGCTAAGTGACATAAATGAGAAAGTATCGGATATAGTTGGCATGCCATAGGGTTTAAAGTGAACTATAATATAAAGTCGACCGCTCCTTGGCTCTTGAGGTATAGCGTATGGCTACTCAGGCTAATGGTATTCTTCGGTTTTTTACAATAGGGGTAAGCCTATTGTTATGTGGTAGAGGTAAGTCTATCATGACGGGTAGGGGTAAGCCTATTCCATGCCGAAGTAAGATTAGGTAGAGGTAAGTCCACCGAGGAAATCTATGTATTCGATGAGGTTTAAAGTAATATTCTATTTTTTAATGTTACCTCTATCCGGGGTCACCGTAATTGAAAATATATGAGATATATGAGTTTTATGAAAATAGTTTTGATGCATATGGTTGTTATGCATGATATGTTTTTGAAATAAACGGAGAAATGCTTTGGTTTAACTAAGTGTACTTTTCATATCAAATGCTATGTTATTTTTAAAAGGGGATTGAATTGCATCAATGTCTTACTTAAGAGCTACCTCACTAAGCATTGTGTGCTTACGCTCTCTTTCTCATATTGATGTAGAGCAATAGAGTTGAGGGGCAACATTCACTTGACAAGGAAGGTCCAAGAGCAAGACAATCACTTGAGTACGAGAACTTAGTTTTAATTTGGTTAATGAGGCAATGTGTTACAAAGTTTTCTAGGGGATTTGTAATCTAGATTTTATTGTGTTGTGGAGGCTTATATGCTTTGGTTTGATGGATTGTTTTTTGGTTGTTGGTTTGAGGCATGTTTAATGGTTGTTTGCCATGTGAACTTGATGCTAAGAGATTTACCTAGTTTTGCATATAGATTGTGAATGCTTGTTCTTATGCTCTCTTAGTTCTAGCATGCTTTAATTGATGCCATTAGACAATGATGTTATGCCAATACTGAGTTGTTCCTTGAATCTCTTTTTGAATGTTGGATGGAAGAGTTTCTAGGAGCATGCTTATAGAATTGTGTTGTGGTTTAATTATTCTTAATTGTTCCTGTTTTGTGAGCTTTTTGACTTGCTTTAGACCACGATTTTATGGTGTTAATGTTAGTGTTCGTGTTAAACATGTTTGGGGTCTCAATTGAATGTTTAACCAACAAAATTGGAAATTACATGCCCAGTGGTATCGATATAAGTTCCTCCGTATCGGTACGAGTAAGGAAAATTTAACCTAGATACCAATAATTGGGGAGGTGTATCGATACGGGTATGTATAATTTTGGCTTGGGGATCAATACTTGAAGAGGCGTATCGATACGAGTTTTAGCTACTAGAATCTGGAGTTTGATGTTTTTGCTAGGTACCAATACTCGGGGGAGCGTATTAGTACACCCCTTTGAAAAATAGGCCTCGTACTGATACCCTATCCCATGTATCGATACCCTAAGACGTTATTTCTATTAATATCGTGACATGGTTTTAGATTCTTTCATTTGGTCTCTTTTCATGTCTATACTGATTGTATGAATTTGGTTGATCGGTTGTTAACTCCCCAAAAGTACTAATTTTTATACTTATTTCATAATGCTTTTGCTTGCCTTTAAGTAGATATGTTTGCATTTAGTTGTTAAATTCATGCATTTGCATAGGAGTTAGGAGCTATTCTGTTGCTAGTGTGAAGGGTTATTTTTCTGGTTTTGATGTAGGACACATGCAGGCAGGCATGGCAGAGAGGCACTTGCAGAGAATGCATGAAAAGAATCAAGAGAATTGCCGAGTAGCATTTGGCATAGATGGACCAAACAATGCCAAGCTCGGCTGGCAAAGGATTGACGTCCGATGATCGGTCAAGGTAGCCATTAGACCTTGTACACATCAACCCTAGGATTCAAATCGGGATAAGAGGATAACACGTCTTATGCCTTTGTGCTTTAAAAATTCAAACTCAAAAGCTTATCCTAGGGTTTCCACACAAGCCTATTTAAAGGAGCTCAAGCCACCACTTGAGAGGGGGATTGAAGAGAGGCTGCACTATGGTGAACCGAGAGGCGACATAGTTTGACTAGCTAAGACCGAGAGTTCTAGAGAATTCGAAGGGATGCATCAATGGATCTCCTTCTTGTCCATTATCTTAGTCTTATTTGTTTTTATTTCGAAATGATGAGAAACGATGATGTTTTGTAGATGGACCCCCAACCATTAACTAAGCTTTTATAGTTGGTTGGGGGATGTTTGCGATTAATGTTGGTTTTATGTTTGGTTTTTAATAATCTAAATGCCTTGGCATAATTTTCTATCTACTAGTACTTAATTTTCTCAAATCCTTTGCCATACAACTGTTAGCATAGTGTGCTTATTGCACCTTAATATCTTAACAGACTTAAGGGTCAACGATAAGTTGCCAGATACTAATGTGAGAAGCTTCAACAGAAGATGTTCAAGTATATGAACTTACTTCGGAAGTAAGTCTACCCCTTAAGAGTAAAGGTTGACATTTAATTGAGTTAATTAATGAAAAGCTTCACTATAGACATATAGGGGTTTTATCTCATGGTTAACTTAGGGTATTACCATCGACAGAGGTAATACTACCTTTAATCTGCACGGTAGTAAAACCAAGGTAGGATATTATTAAAGGCAGGCATAAGTAGCGTGAAATCCAAGAATCCCTTACCAACGCTCATCACTTAATTGAACACTTTCATTGCCAAACTGTTTCCATTTTCACTATTGTGTTTTCGCGATCTTTTCAATAAAAAATCCAAATTATTTCAAACACTTTTATTTTCTTACAAACAAGTAAACATTAAGCAAATAAGTTATTGTTCAATCCCCGTGGATTTGATACTCAGCTTACTGCTATATTACTTGCTGGTCGTGTATACTTGCACGCACAAGACTCACTTTGGCATTATTTTTTGCACTTTTACACTAAATATTCAATCGTTTGCCAAGCGTTAGCAATAGTCGACAAGTTTTTGGCGTCGTTACCGGGGATTGAGATGGAATTTAATGTTTTGATTTTTACTTGTTTTGTTTCTTTTATTATTATTTCATTTTATTTATTTGTTTTAGCTGATGTATGACCAGAAACCGCCCTTTGGTGGAAGATTGGCCATATGACCCAGAAATTGAAAGAACCCTACGGAGGTTAAAAAGAAAAGCTTGAGGGATAGACATCAACACAATGGAAGAGCCGATGGTAACCCAAACAATCAGGGAAATCTACCAATCCACAATGAGATACCGGCCGCACCTCCTGCCCTAGCTGTTAATGTAGAGGAAGAGAGACCTATCCGATAACACTCAGCACTGAACATAGACAATTTGATGCCAAGACCGATTGGTTTAGAGGTAAATACACCGAATTTTGAACTTAAACTAGTGATGATAATCTTTTTTGAATGTAGAACAATTTGATGGAGCACCTGTTGGAGACTCAAGGCAACACTTGAAGCAATTCATGGAAGTTTGCCAGCTATTTTAGCAGCCTAGAGTATCGGAAGATACAGTGAAGTTGAAATTGTTCACATTTTCCTGAGAGATAGGGAAAAACGTGGCTTAGTTCTTTGCCATCTGGTTCTATCACCTCATGGGGAGATCTATGCCAGAAATTTTTGCTGCAATTCTAGCCACCTAAACTCACTACCAAGCTGAGGAGTGAGATCATTACGTTTAGGCAGGCTGATGATGAGACCCTATATGATGCATGGGAGAGATTCAAGGACCTGTTGAAGAGGTGTACCATGCATGGATTCCCAAATGGAGACCATCTATAATGGACTCAATGCTCATGCTAGGACTGTTGTTGATGCTTCGGCAAATGGTTCATTGCTTGACAAGAACTATACAGAGGCAGTTGGCATCCTTGAGAGGATCTCAACTAATAATTTCGAGTATCCTACTACCAGACTAGGGACTAGAACTAAAATTGGTGGGAAATTAGCGCTAGATGAACTAACATCCATCCACGCTGAGATTTCCAATCTTACTAGCATGGTGAAAACTTTGCAAAAGAATAAAGAATCCTAAGAGGTCAAGGAATTAGACCCATTCTGCACAATATGTGGGGAGGACCATTACATGAAATGCCTTACCAACCTTGAGTCGATAAATTTTGTTGGCAATTTCAATTGTAATTATAATGCAAATTCCAATACTTGCAATGCAGGATGGAGGCAACATCCAAATTTAGCTTGGGGAAATCAAGGAGGTAATCAATGCAATGCCCAACAACAGAACAACAATGCCCAACAACAGAACAACAATGCCCAACGTTAGAATAACAATGCTCAGCAAGGTTTCAACTAGAAGGCCATGCCATATAGGGCACAATGCAATTTTTATACAGGACAAAAGAACAACAAGGGGACTTTGACAGAATATATGGAGAGGAATGATGCAGCTATTTAGAGTTTGGCAGCATCTATGCGAAACTTGGAGATTCAGATCTGATAGATTGCTAATGCACTCAGCAATCAACCCTAGGGAGCTTTGCCAACTGATACAGAAGATGCTCGACAGAGAGGCAACGAACAATGCAAAGTTGTAGCTCTTCAAAGTGGCAAACGATGCGAGTCTGAGATACGTCTCAAGCATCCAGTTAATTACCAAGAGAAAGAGAAGCGACCAATAGATGAACCAAAAGAAGCAGAGAAGAAAGAAGCAGACATATGCAATGTTAGACCTCGGTCTAATGCTAGAAAACCCTTGGCAAAGTTGGCAGAGTCAACATTTTCTTACCCACCTCTACCATTTCCATAAAAAATACAGAAGCACAAGCAGGATCAACAATTTAAGGGCTTCTTGGAAGTTCTTAATGTCACGCCTGAGAAGAGGCGGGGTCATTAATCCCACATCGGAAAGTAAAAGGGAGGTCTTGGGATATAAATACGGTGGCGCTGCACATCCTATCAGACATGTCTTTTGGGAAGAGGGTAATGGCCCCGTGACAAGTGGTAACGGAGAGACCCTTTGACTACCCGATTTCACGCCAAGTGCCCATGAGTGGGGTAGGCAGGGTGGACAACTGTGACAAGGTGGCCCATCACGAGAGCGGAAGCTCGTGACGAGGGCGTCACGAGGTTGAGTGGGGGAGAATGTCACGCCTGAGAAGAGGCGGGGTCATTAATCCCACATTAGAAAGGAAAAGGTAGGTCTTGGGATATAAATACGGTGGCGCTGCACATCCTATCAGACATGTCTTTTGGGAAGAGGGTAATGGCCCTGTGACATTAAGCAGTTGCAGATCAGCATACCGTTAGTAGAAGCTCTTGAGCAGATGCCCAACTATGTTAAATTCATGAAGGACATGTTTTCCAAGAAGAGAAAACTGGGTGATTTTGAGAATGTAGCTCTCACTAAGGGATGCAGTGCAATGATACCCAATCGATTGCCACCAAAGCTAAAAGATCTGAGAAGTTTTACTATTTCCTGTACCATTGGTAACAGATTCATGGGTACGGCAATGTGTGATCTATGAGCCAGCATCAATTTGATACCAATGTCTATTTTCAAAAATCTCGGCATCGAAGCAAGGCCTACCACCATAACACTTCAGCTGGCAGACCGATCATTTGCACATCTTATGGGTAAGATTGAGGATGTGTTGGTAAAGGTAGATAAATTTATATTTCCAACTGATTTTATCATTTTAGATTATGAGGCAGATATGAATATCCCAATTATATTGTGCATTTGTTCCTTGCCACAGGTAGAGCCTTAATTGATGTTCATAAAAGTGAACTTACTATGCGCATGAATGACCAACATGTTACATTTAATGTGTTTCAAGCTCTTAAATATGCAGATGAACCAGAGGAATGCCAAGCTGATGAGATGATAGAGTCTATTTCTTGTACCATTGGTAACAGATTCATGGGTAAGGCACTGTGTGATCTATGAGCCAGCATCAATTTGATACAAATGTCTATTTTCAAAAAGCTCGGCATCGAAGCAAGGCCTACCACCATAACACTTCAGCTGGCAGACCGATCATTTGCATATCTTATGGGTAAGATTGAGGATGTGTTGGTAAAGGTAGATAAATTTATATTTCCAACTTATTTTATCATTTTAGATTATAAGGCAGATATGAATATCCCAATTATATTGTGCATTTGTTCCTTGCCACAGGTAGAGCCTTAATTGATGTTCATAAAAGTGAACTTACTATGCGCATGAATGACCAACATGTTACATTTAATGTGTTTCAAGCTCTTAAATATGCAGATGAACCAGAGGAATGCCAAGCTGATGAGATGATAGAGTCTATTTTCACTATGGACGTGTCACAGCTGTGCGAAGACGCAGATGCTCCTACCAGAGAACTAGATGATGAAATTGAGACGAGTGAAGACACTGATGGACCAACCTTAGAGAATGAAGTTGTTAGTTACTTTGGACAGCTAGAGCCATCGGAGTTGGCTGGTAGAGAAATCAAGGCACCTAAACCATCCATTGAGGAACCACCAGAATTGGAACTTAAACCGTTGCCATACCACCTCAAGTATGCCTACTTAGGTAAACACTCTACTTTGCCAGTGATCATTGCTATTGATCTATCTAATGATCAGGAGGAAATATTGCTAGAAATTTTAAGCAATTATAAGCAAGCTCTGGGATGGACCTTAGCTGATATCTGAGGAATAAGCCCAACTATTTGCATGCACAAAATAATCTTGGAGGAATATCATGGAAAAACAATTGAGGGCCAAAGAAGATTGAACCCGAGCATGAAAGAGGTAGTTAAAAAAGAAATTATCAAGTGGCTGGATGCCGGGATAATCTATCCTATTTTTGATAGTTCGTGGATCAGCCTAGTGCATTGTGTGCCAAAGAAAGGTGGCATGACTGTGGTTCAAAATAGTAAATTTTATACTTATAATTTTTGCCAACACTGCTAGTTTAGGAGAATTTGTGCTAGATTATCTGTCCGATGAAGAAAATGGAATTTAGAACTTCTATGCCAGCAGGTTAGAATTTCCAAGTAGCTTGGCAATTGAACTCTAGTTTAGAAACTTTACTTTCACTCTACTCGAGGTATGCATCTAGTCTGCAAAATAAACTTAGGTTCGCTTGAAACTGAACTAAAAAACAATGTCATGGTAGAAAGAAAGAATAAGGTAACAATGTTTTGCGAAAAGCTGAAAAACTTGAGAACACTCCTCTGCCTTAGGGAAAATAATTAACTTGGGTCTTTGTGGTTTGCTCCCTCTTAGTTCTCAAGCCAACATAACTTTAGGTATGAGTGTAATGGGTTAGCTTAGTGATGTAATCTGGATTAGCGTGGGTATTCGTGGTTTGCTCCTTCTTATGTCTCACGCCAAACAGTACATGACGTGACCCTAATCAAATGCCAACAAAAAACACCCTAGTCAAATAAAGAAAAAAAGAAAAAAAATATTTATATAAAAATAAAAATTCTAATTTTGGGTAGTGAAGTTGAATAAGGGAGTTGAGTAAATTTAATGCATATTGCCTGCACTTCATGCACACTTGATGACCTTAGACTAGAACTATATTGCTGCACTTGAATTTTCTTATTTGCTTGGCATTGATACACTAAATATCCGAGGACAGACCTAGGATAATATTTTGCTAGCTGGTAGGTGCTGGGGACCATAACGATTTTTGCCGAGGTACTTTTCCTATTTTTCTGTTTCTATAGATTTTTAGTTGCATTACTTGAGGACAAGCAATGAGCTAGGTTTGGGGTGTGTTAACTCCCCAAAAGTACTGATTTTTTTATGCTTATTTAACAATGCTTTTGCTTGCTTTAAGTGGATATGTTTGAATTTAGTTTTTAAATTCATGCATTTGCATAAGGAGTTAGGAGCTATTTTGTTGCCAGTGTGAAGGGTTACTTTGCTGGTTTTGATGCAGGACACAGGCATGGTAGAGAGGCATTGGCAGAGAACGTAGGAAAGGAAGAAAAATAATTGTCGAGTAGCAGATGGCATAGATAGACCAAAAAATGCCAAGCTCGGCTAGCAAAAGATTGATGTCCGATGATCGGTCAAAGTAGCCGTTGGACCTTGTACACATTAGCCCTAGGATTCAAATCAGGATAAGAGGATAACGCGTCTTATCCCTTTGCGCATTCAAAATTCAAACTCAAAAGCTTATCCTAGGGTTTCCATGCAAGCCTATTTAAAGGAGCTCAAGCCACCACTTGTGAGGGGGATTGAAGAGATGCTATTCCATGGTAAACTGAGAGGCAATGTGGTTTGACTAGCTAAGACCGAGAGCTCTGGAGCATTTGAAGGGTTGCATCGGCAAATCTCTTTCTTGCCCATTCTCTTAGTCTTGTTTGTTTTTATTTTGAAATGATGATGAGAAATGGTGATGTTTTGTGGATGGACCCCCTAACCATGAACTAGGCTTCTATAGTTCGTTGGGGGATGTTTGCTATTAACGCTGGTACTATGTATGGTTTTTAATAATCTAAATGCCTTGGCATTATTTTTTATCTGCTAGTACTTAATTTTCTCAAATCGTATGCCATAATGTGCTTATTGCACCTTAATATCTTAACAGACTTAAGGGGCAACGATCAGTTGCCAGATACTAAGGCGAGAAGCTTCGATAGAAGATGTTCAAGTAGATGAACTTACTTTGTAAGTGAGTCTACCCCTTAGGAGTAAAGGTTGACACTTAATCGAGTTCATTAATGAAAAGCTTCACTATAGACATATAGGGGTTTTATAATGGTTAACTTAGGATATTACCATCGATAGAGGCAATACTACCTTTACTTTGCTCGACAATAAAACCAAGGCAAGATATTAATAAAGGCTGGCATAAGTAGCGTGAAATCCAAGCATCCCTTGCCAACGTTCATCATTCAATTGAACACTTTCATTGCCAAACTGCTTCTATTTTCACTACTTTGTTTTCGCTATCTTTTCAATCAAAAATCCAAATCATTTCAAACAATTATATTTTCTTACAAACAAGTAAACATTAAGCAAATAAGTTCTTGGTCAATCCCTGTGGATTTGATACTCAGCTTAAGGTTGTATTACTTTCTAATCGTGCATACTTGCAGCATAAGACTCACCTTGGCATTATTTTCTTGCACTTTTACACTAAATTTCCAATCATTTGCCAAACATTAGTAATAGTCGACATCGGTTTAAGCTGAAATTTGACAAGTATGCATGTAACCTGACTAATTAAGGATTGGTAAACAAAGATTTAAGTAAGTCCTCATAGTTTCTTATATTTACATTTTGTTCCTTAAAGTGTTATCCTTGTGTAATTGGATATTAATTTAACTCCGTTTCGGTCGAGCTTGTAAACGTTGCCGGTATGAACACTCTAGGTTATAATATTGCATCTAGACAAGATAAAAAGAAAAAATAGACCTAATTTGAGTATTTTATTTTAAGTTTGTCTCGGCAAACCTAATGTAGTTTACTCAGTTCGATTTGGGGATAAGATTATTTTTCAAATTCTATCTGGGGATGGGATAATCTACCCCGAACTCTCTTTATGTACTACACAAATTTCTTGTCTTCTCTAGGAGGCTACTTTCACAGTAGAATCTACAATAACAAATGCTACACAACACAACCATAAATTATGGCATGCATTGCATAAGATCGGATAATCCTCAAAAGCAGTGTCCAATGACTCTCACATCAAAAAATTTTGATGACATGGTTTAAGGTGGTGCCCCTTTTGCTCGTAAGTTTTCAAAGGATGATATGGTCCTAAAAAATAATCAAGAAGGAACTCTTGAGGGACCACAACCCCCAAGCTAAGTTGTAGGCTCATCCTTGTGTATGATCAATGTGGTTTTTGATGGTTTTTTATAATAGAAATGTTAGTATCGGTGAACTATGGCCATAGGAATATCCATTCATAACCCTCTACGAGTGTACCAGTAGGACCAAAAACATTATGTTATGGATTCAACATGTGAACTTCATTCGAATCACGTGCACAATCACATGATTCGCATCAATGTTCGAATCACAGTGAACCCAGCTCACTAACACACCTATTCTCACCCTGTCCAGTCCCTTATAAGGAGCCATGAATCCAAAAAATAAATACAGGTCCAAGGGGATTCAAACTAGATCCCAGATCCAGAGAACAAATAGAAAATACCACATATCTTTGGCCCATAAACAACTCGAGAACCATCATCCAAAGAGTTGCTCGCTTTAGTGATCAACAATTGGTACGGTGAGCGTGGATCCTTCATTTTCTTAGTATGATTTCCAAAAAGTAACTATAGAAGCAACGGTTAAGAAAGGCAAAAGTAAACCTTCACCCCTAAGCCAAAAACGACTGATTAACCGGCATGCAGAACACAATGGAAATTATTGGAGTCGCTAGGAAAAGTGGCTGGAATGGCTAAAATGGGATACATGCATGCAATAAAAACTGATCATAGAGCCACAACCTGTCAAGTAGAAAGGAAAAACGACAAACCATGACAAAGAAAAAGACCTACCAATGTATAAAGGTCCTGATGAGAGATTTGAAGCTGAGAGCGTCACAAGTGACATAGCAGAGAGTAGGGAAATAAAAAGTAGGAAGTTCAGATGAAGGATGTAAGGAAACATTATAGTCTCTCCACTAAAAGAAAAAAGCAATCCCTGTAGATGAAATTACAAGCACAAAGCTTGATAAGCAAGGTTGCTCCCCTATAACCCCCTTAATAGTAGGGGAAAACGGTTGGGGTTTGGTGTCCAATAAAAAGCTGTAGACCATTTAGCAGCTAAGTATGATAGCAAAGATGCGAGAGAACAACGGCCCACTGCCAAACAAAAACACACTAAGCAGGCAAAGAAACGTGTAACCCCCTCATCCCGACCTAGTCGCAAGACCAAACCGAGCAAGCTACATTAGGTTTACCGAGGTAAATCGTGAATATGAGACTCAACACACGACCATTTTTTTCTTTTATCTTATCTAGAGGCATAATTATTAGCCTACATGTACATACTAATCATAAGTGTAAACTCAACTCAATCGGGCATCGAAGTGACATCCAATTGAACACTATTACAAAATAGGGACCAAAATGTAATTTCCATAAGTTAAGGGTTCAATTAACAAATTAAGTTTACCAATCCACAATTAAGCTCATTTCATAGAGGCTCATGAAATTTCGTCGCAATTAGAACACCATAGCCCCTTAATTTATCATTCAAACATTTAGGGACCAAATTGTAAATATGCAAAACTATAAGGATTTACCTAAAATTTGATTTACCAACCTTTCATTAGTCATGTTTCATGCATACATGTCAAATTTCAGCTTAAAACAACCATTCAAACTCATTTAATTGCATACACAACATCTAGGGACCAAACTGCAAGATTTCAAAGCTTAAATCGAACATATAACTGAAATAATGGTCCTTGGATTTGGTACACGGGTTTTCGGATCGATACAGGGCCAAATTATATTAGAGGTTTCGAAACCACCCCTACAGCTTTCGAAACCGGGCCTCTAGAACTTAAAACGCGCACCGGTACGACTCCCCGCGTACCGCACCCCATAGCCAATTTTAGCCTACAGGTTTCGAAACCAGGGGCCAGGTTTCGAAACCTCTGGGCCTGGAATGAGAATTTTAACTGGTTTTTCATCCATTTATGATTTCTGAAACACTCAAACATACTTCAAACATATATCCAACATATTCAAGGATCGAACCACATCAAAGCATCACAGATTCAACATCGATTCATGGCATCTTGCATCAAATGAAAATCTATAAGCATGCTTCCTAGAAATCAATCAAGCAATGCATGAAACTTCAAACCATCACCAAAACATGTTATAATGGCCATTAACAATTCAAGAGCAACTAGACAAACTTGCTCGAACAGAGAGTTTAACATACATCTCCCGAAATATCAACGGAAACCCCATTGCCCTTATTACTTATAGTTTAATTCCAAAAACATACTTTGATTACCAAGTCTTGTTGAGATCCCTTGCTTCCCGCTGCCTCCCAAACCTTTAGTTCTCTGCATTGATGGACAAAGGGAGCGTAAGCACACTAGGCTTAGTGAGGAGTGCTCAAAAACAACACACCATCAATGCATTTAAAACCATTTTCCATCAACAATATGAAATTCCCATTTCAAACCATATTTATCATCATATAAAACACCATACCTTTAAAACCATGCACTTTAACACTTTCAAAACAGTATATTAAACCATATGCAACATGTATCATTAACCAACAACATTTCATATTGCTAACCCTCTACTTGAGCCTTCCCATGCATTACTACCAAATGCAAAGCTCAAGGAAAAAACATGTATAAATCACATTATACAACATAATACATTTCAATGATACATTAACAATTATATTGGCTCACAAGTGATCCACCTCAACACCAACATTTCCATTAAACCATTATTAAACATCGGTAACCATTGGATACACGGATTTCCATGAGATCTCGCAATCTCTTCAGCTCAATGGCATAGAGTCGTGCAACACATGCACCACCTCTACACTACCAAGGCTAGTCCTCCAATGCAGAGTAAAAACATTCGATACACCACCTCTACATCCCATAGCTGGAGTAAATGCCACCTCAACAAACATCGGGGTTCACATGATCGGAGTAAGTACCTCTCGTACCACCTCTACAATCACGGGTGACTTATTATAGTGCACTTTAAATCCTATGGCCGGCCAACTATATCTGATAACGTTTCCCTCACATTTTCATTATATCACTTGCCAATATAATCCACTTTTATAAACATACCTCCCTGTTTTCATATGCATTAACCAAAATACTTCAAAATGCATTAAACCATGCATAAATCATGTTCACAACATACTTTAAAATCATGCCTTGCTTTTCAAATGCATCTAACATCATTTCAGCTCAACTTCCAGCATTAAACCATGCTCATTTCATGCATAAAACATGAGGTAACAAGTATTAAACAAGTGCATAAAAACCATTCCGCAAAAGCACGACCGAGAGAGTAAAACCACACCATACTTACTTCCGAGTCTAGTTAAGTTTTTCAAGCTCTATCTTAACTCCCAAGACTCTGTTTCAAAACCATCGAAACGCTTTTAACCACGTTTTCACTCACCGAGACGCGAAAACTCGATTTACCAACGCGAAAACTAGCGTCTGAAGCCTCCAAAGCTTCCCCGATCACTTCCGGATCCATCTCCCCTATTTTAACCACATTACAACAGAGGATTAATGCATCTCCATGCATTTAAAACACTGCAACAATTGATCCTCACAGATTCACACATTCACCTCACAATTACCCAATCACAACTATCGAAAACACCATCTAATCCTTTCCAAATACAACCCAGCCTCAACTTATCAATCTAACACCACTTTTATCATCAAATAACATTTAAAAACAAAATCAAAACAATCTAACACCTCCAGCAACCAAACAGCCACCACAACTCCACAAAAACACAATTCTAACAACCTACACGATTAGAGATTCAAGAGTTCCGGGATTCCATTGTTAAAAACTACTTATCAACATTATTATACATCCATAATATGTTTAAAATCAATCTACATCACTGGAAAACATATCCAATTCGGATCTTTTGCTATTTCATCAATTTTACCCAATTAAATCAATTAATTCAATATAAAAACACAAAATCAGATTATAAACCATAAACCAAGGATCATATACTTGGGAATATCAATAAAGAACCATTCAATAAAGGAGATCATGGACCTTACCCCTATTGTGTGATTTCTCCCTCAATTCCCTTGTTTAAAGCTAGGAAAACATAAGATTTCAATAAGGTTTTGTAATCAAAGTTAAATAATCAATTGTAGATCAAGAATCTAAGTAAAAGTGATCTCTCATCTCTGGTTCTCGATGAAATTCGAGTGTTTGGCAGAAAAGAAGTGGAGAGAAAAGTTTAGAGAAAAGTTACGTCAATTTTCATTAAAACCAAATAAATAACTTTAATGTCTAAAAATCCTTTTAATTAACTTTTAAAACATATGTTAAAATGATTTAATCGAAGGGAGAAATCACCAGCAAAAACTTGGTAAAATAGCTCCTTAAGGATTCTAAGAATTTGACCCTTTTCATTTTAGTCTCTTTAAAAACAGTTTTCAAACATTACATTTTGGTCACTAGCCAGAATGTCATACCTCCAAATCTCATTTTCCAAAATTGATTCCACCAATATTAATCATAGATTAAAACATGATTTTTAACCATTTTCCATATTTTTATCTCTACCGAAAAATATATGATCCCGAATCCGACTCGAATCTCTAACCCGGTCCACCGAACCGTCTAACAAACCTCAAAACCGCTAGGCCCAAAACCGGGGCGTTACAACTCTCCCCCACTTAAGAAATTTTGTCCCTGAAATTTACCCGGAAGAAACAAAAGCAGAAACTGCTCCAACATCTCGGACTTACATTCGCATGCGGCTTCCTAACTCTGCGATGTCTTCGCAACCCCTTAACAAGGCCAACCAATATACCACCCAGAACTCTACCGCTGTCAACAAGGATCTCCACCAGGTCCTTCACACAAGATAACTCAGATCCCAACACAATGCCTTACACCGGTACAATATGCAAGGAATCCAACTGATACCTTCGCAACATCATCACATGAAACACATCATGGAACCCTCCAACACAGGAGATGACCTCAACAATAAACAACAGGACCCACACACTCAACAAAATCGTATGGTCCTCAAAACGCATCACCTTCTTCCAAATCGATACCATCATGATCATCCGACCATCACAACACACTTTAAATCACTACGCCTCAAATTCGCGTAGAATTCCTGACGATCCAAAACTACTCTCAAGCGTCCACATAACAACTTCACCTTCTCACTAGTGCCTTTCCACACATCAGACATGGGAATGTACTTTTCCCTAATTTCAGCCCAACACACGGGCGTACGACCCCTCCAACCACACAACGCCCCGTACGATGCCACCTGCATACTTGCCTGACAACTGCCATTAAAGCAAACTCTACCAAAGGCATGTGCCTTTCACACTTTTTCGGAAGCTCCGTGATACACAACCCAACTCATCTTTCAAAACCTGAATTCCATGCTCTAACCCACCATCCAACTAGGATAGATATGAAGTACATACACTTAAGCTCAAGCAACACCCTCAGAACCTCACTGTAACCCACGGATCTTCATCCAAAACTATGAACTCAACCAGATAGTGCAAATGCTCTAAACCCGGCAGTATACAAATCTGGCACATATTCCAAAACATACATCACAAGCATAGCCACGAGAGTGCACACACTTCACAACTCAATCAACAACCACCCAAATAGAATCCTTTCGGTCGGTGCCAAAGGCAAACCAGATACAAAATCACTGGTGATTCTTTCCTATTTCCATTTCGGTTTCCTCAACGGTTACAACAACCCAAAAAAAACTGATGCTCAGCTTCCACTCGCTGACATACCATGCATCGAACAACAAAATTATCCATATCTCCCTTTAAACCAACCCAACAACAATCCCTTTTCAAACCTCAATATATCTTGGCATTACCAGAATGCATTTCGCAAGAACTGGCATGTGCCTCCATCAAACATTACACCTCAACTCAACATCAAGGGACACCACCTTCCGACCTTTAAAACACAACACCCTATAACCTTTAACGTGAAAATCCACTAGATTTCCTCCTCCCAATAACCTGAACATCAATACTGATGCATAATCACACTGTTACCTTCCTCTAATCAACTGTGGCTTGAATGAATTCACTTGTAACTTGACATCAAGTCTCCATCACACCCAACCGCGTAAACAATATCCTCAACTTTACCGTAACTCTCACAACCCAAGCATCGGCTATAAGCTTAGCTTAAGCGATATTCAATCACCAAACTATAACTCCTAAACAACTCCAACCATCTAGGTTGTCAAGAACTCAAAACATCAATCTTTTCATTTTTTCCATTCATTTTTTACCACGCGCGATCTGTGTACATAACACACTCCTCATCATAGAATTGATGTCTCCAAAACATTTAAACAACCAACAACGTGGCAAGCTTCACATCATGCGCAGAACAAAAACGCTCGTGCACCTTTAATTATCTAGATGCATAAGCCACAACTTCACTTGCAACACCACAACCTCAACAAACCTCGATGCTAAGAATTGGATCTAGCAAACCCACAACCTACCAACTCTAACCTTGGTCACTCAAAAACTGGCATTAGCCAAACTCCCAAGAACCATAACACCAAAACCACCTTCATACGCTACCTTACTTATACCATCACACCACTGATTTTTGATTAGTCATCTGTAACTGTGAACATATGTATGATTGATCACTTATATGCCCTCATAGATGTCTATATGTATGTATGCAAAATCTCTAATCTTATGCCCGAATGTATGCATGTACTGACATATTTACATATACATTTAAGTGTTTTTGCACTGTGCATGTTTATTCGTTCACACTTACTAATAACATCCTCAAAACCAGAATTCTTAGCAACATACCCAGAACTCATCCTTCCCGAACAAGAGCAACATTCACCTCCCCAAAAATCTACTAAACCAACTATACTTATCGATAAAAGCCCTTCTCGGTGCTTCTGCACACAGAAAAAAAAAACCATAAATAAACACAACAACCAACTGCCCCAAAAACTCAGACTACCCAATTCAACAAAACTATGAACGCAACCTATGCATTGATCAAACCAAATGGCATCACCAAGAACTCACATCGTCGTCCCTCTTACAAAAGGAAAATCTAAACACAACCACATGCTTTACCTACACAGATACCACCTGGACCTTAGCTCATACTTACAACCACTGAAGCACCCCCGAACTGATTAACAAAACATCAACTTGTTCAGCTACCTAGAACCCAAGCATATTCGCATCATGTTATCCTCTTTTTTCAAATAACACCAGCGGAACCCCCGCTGAAACACTAAGCCTGATAAACCCTTTATCATGCAACTCCTGAAGTTGCATCTTTAACCTCTTCAACTCCCTCGAGCCATGCACAAAGAGCAATAGACACCAGAGCTGTGTTTTCATACAACTCAATGCCAAACTCAACCTCCCAATCCAATGGCAAACCAAAACATTCCCTCAAAAATACCCAGAAACTCACATACTGCAAGACTATCCTGATCTCGCACTTCCTATGACCCTGGATTCATAACATAGGCTAGGGATGCCTAGCAACCAAAATCCATCAAACAACTCGCTTCCATTGCCAAAATAGCATTAGACAAAAAATTAACATTCTCGCCCGTGATTACCACCTCATAACTATCAGCAAGTTTTAAGGCAACTCACTAGGATTCAAAATCAGCCAGTGCTCTATGATCCAACCACTTATCCAAACCCAGGATTACATCAAAAACTGTAGAGCGGCAACTCCAACAAAACAACCATAACCTCAAGATCTTAAAGCATCGATGATCATTTCTAAACATCCTTCTCGCAACAACTGTCTCACTAGAAGAACTAGCCACATATATTCTCGCAACCAACACTTACGAGATGATCATTCAAACCACAGCTCCCGCAAACGTTATCAACGACAAGTACAGGAGTTTACACTCCACATAACAAATGCAGATAATCCCGCCTCATGAGATCACACAATCCACAAACTCAACGTGTATAAAATATTGTTTTAGTCTGGATACTCTAACCCCGCAGTCCTCACCCAGCACCATCATCACCTCACCTCAACTCAGGGCGATATCTTTTATCACGATTCCTTTTAACTGAACACTGCCAAAACTAGGTTTTGCAACTCTTTTGCCAAAGCAGAACCTCCCACACGAAACTGATAAACCCAGGTTCTGCTCAATGCACTTCGCCCATATACCAACACGTCAAAAATGGTGTAATCGAAAGCCAACATGTACACCCTAACATCCTATACCAACTTACATCAGATTCGGTCACAACGACACTTCCCTACCAAAACTAGTTTAGGAGCATACTGGCTTAATCGAACAATCTGTATCCTAACTCAACCATATACACGTGATCCTGATCCCAACCATGAACTCTCATCTCTTTTCATCCAAGTATCTAAACCCCAAATACTTCTTAAAAACAGTATGGAAAAACTCCCAATCCATATCATTGGGTTCCACGCCCACAGATACAGTTGTCCACCAACTAAAAACATCACCTTGCAATAGGGATTCAACACATCCCAACTTACAGGCGCCAAAACACCCCATTTGATCCAAAACCTGAACAACACTGGCGACCCATGTCTTGGATGCCTCGGTGACAACCCATGGTACCCAACTCCTCCCAAACTACAGAGATATTCCAACAGCAACCTCGTTTGCCCAACGGCTAGTGCAAACACACACACTCCAGCAACAACAGCTTACAAGCTTAAAACATCACCTATAAAAAGGCATCAGATCACCCAACTCTGGCTCAAGCAGCACAGGTGGTACATACTTCGAGGTGACAACCCCCAAGAAACACAACACTTTTCTCAACTCACTATCCAAAGGCAACAACATCTTGCTAGATCTCATTTCTCCTATCGGTCGTAACATAACACATTTTCTATGGCATGATAATCATTTCAAAACAAAATTGAATCAGGCCAGCTTCAAGCAAGGATCCAAGACTTTTACTTCAAAACCATACATTTCAGACTATAATAATAAGGCAATGGGTTTTCCCAAATTTCCCCCAACATAACATAAACACTCAGCGTGCATATTTCAACCACCGTGCATATCAATATTAGATTATAGCTCGTAGCAACATCACAATAATCATATCAATATTCCAATTATCACCTAACATAACAGACAAGCACCGTGCATGGCAAGCAACAGTAAATGGCCGAATACAACATCCCAATCTTTCATGAACCTGGCTCTGATACCACCAAATGTAACCCCCTAGACCCGGCCTAGTTGTCAGACCAAACCGAGCAAGCTACATTAGGTTTACCGAGGTAAACCGTGAAGATGAGACTCAACACACAACCATTTTTTTCTTTTGTCTAAACTAGAGGCATAATTATGAACCTATATGTACATACTAATCATAAGTGTAAGCTCAACTCAATCGGGCATCGAATTGACATCTAATTGAACACTATTACAAAATAGGGACCAAAATCTAATTTCCATAAGTTAAGGGTTCAATTAACAAATTAAGTTTACCAATCCACAATTAAGTTCATTTCATAGAGGCTCATGAAATTTCGTCGCAATTAGATCACCACATCACCCTTAATTTATCATTCAAACAATTAGGGACCAAATTGTAAATATGCAAAACTATAAGGACTTACCTAAATTTTGATTTACCAATCTTTAAATAGTCATGTTTCATGCATACGTGTCAAAATTCAGCTTAAAACAAGCATCTGAACTCATTCAATTGTATACACAACATCTAGGGACCAAACTGTAAGATTTTAAAGCCTAAATCGAACATATAACAGAAATAACGGTCCTTGGTTTCGCTACACGGGTTTTCGGATCGATACGGGGCCAAATTATATTAGATTTTTTGAAACCACCCCTACAGGATTCGAAACCAGGCCTCCAGAACATAAAACACGTACCAGTACGACTCCCCGCGTACCGCACCCCATAGCCGATTTTGGCCTACAGGTTTCGAAACCAGGGGCCAGGTTTCGAAACCTCTGGGCCTGGAATGAGAATTTTAACTGGTTTTTATTCATTAATGATTTCCGAAACACTCAAACATACTTCAAACATATATCCAACATATTCAAGGATCGAACCACATCAAAGCATCACAGATTCAACATCGATTCATGGCATCTTGCATCAAATGAAAATCTATAGGCATGCTTCCTAGAAATCAATCAAGCAACGCATGAAACTTCAAACCATCACCAAAACACGTTATAATGGCCATTAACAATTCAAGAGCAACTAGACAAACTTGCTCGAACAGAGAGTTTAACAACCATCTCCCGAAATATCAACTAAAACCCTATTGCCCTTATTACTTATAGTCTAATTCCAAAAACATACTTTGATTACCAAGTCTTGTTGAGATCCCTTGCTTCCCGCCGCCTCCCAAACCTTTAGTTCTCTGCATTGATGGACAAACGGAGCGTAAGCACACTAGGTTTAGTGAGGAGTACTCAAAAATAACACGCCATCAATCATTTAAAACCATTTTCCATCAACAATATGAAATTCCCATTTCAAACTATATATATCATCATATAAAACATCATGCCTTTAAAACCATGCACTTTAACACTTTCAAAACCAGTATATTAAACCATATGCAATATGTATCATTAACCAACAGCATTTCACATTGCTAACCCTCTACTTGAGCCTTCCCATGCATTACTTCCAAATGCAAAGCTCAAGGAGAAAACATGTATAAATCACATTATACAACATAATACATTTCAATGATACATTAACAATTATATTGTCTCACAAGTGATCCACCTCAACACCAACATTTCCATTAAATCATTATTAAACATCGGTAACCATCGGATACATGTATTTCCAAGAGATCTCACAATCTCTTCAGCTCAATGGCATGGAGTCGTGCAACACATGCACCACCTCTACACTACCAAGGCTAATCCTCCAATGCGGAGTAAATAATTTTGATGCACCACCTCTACAGCCCATAGCTGGAGTAAATGCCATCTAAATGACACCTCAACAAATATTGGGGTTCACATGATCGGAGTAAGTACCTCTCGTACCACCTCTACAATCACGGACGACTTATTATAATGCACTTTAAATCATATGGTCGGCAAACTATATCCGATAACGTTTCCCTAACATTTTCATTACATCACTTGCCACTATAATCCACTTTTATAAGCATACCTCCCTGTTTTCATATGCATTAACCAAAATACTTCAAAATGCATTAAACCATGCATAAATCATGTTCACAGCATGCTTTAAAATCATGCATTACTTTTCAAATGCATCTAACATCATTTCACCTCAACTTCCAGCATTAAACCATGTTCATTTCATGCATAAAACATGAGGTAACAAGTATTAAACAAGTGCATAAAAACCATTCCGCAAAAGCACGACCGAGAGAGTAAAACCACGCCATACTTACTTCCAAGTCTAGGTAAGCATTTCAAGCTCTACCATAACTCCCAAGACTCTGTTTCAAAACCATCGAAACGCTTTTAACCACGTTTTCACTCACTGAGACGCAAAACCTCGATTTGCCGACGCGAAAACAAGCGTCCGAAGCCTCCAAAGCTTCCCTGATCACTTCCGGATCCATCTCCCTTATTTTAACCACATTACAACAGAGGATTAATGCATCTCCATGCATTTAAAACACTGCAACAACAAATCCTCACGGATTCACACATTCACCTCACAATTACCCAATCACAACAACCAAAAACACCATCTAATCCTTTCCAAACACAACCCAGCCACAACCTATCAATCTAACACCACTTTTATCATCAAATAACATCTAAAAACATAATCAAAACAACCTAACACCTCCAACAACCAAACAGCCACCACAACTCCACAAAACACAATTCTAACAACCTACACGATTAGAGATTCAAGAGTTTCCATTGTTAAAAACGAATTATCAACATTATTATACATCCATAATATGTCTAAAATCAATCTACATCACTGGAAAACAGATGCAATCTGGATCTTTTGCTATTTCATCAATTTTACCCAATTAAATCAATTAATTCAATATAAAAACACAAAATCAGATTATAAACCATAAATCAAGGATCAAATACTTGAGAATATCAATAAAGAACCATTCAATAGAGGAGATCATGGACCTTACCCCTATTGTGTGATTTCTCCCTCAATTGGCTTGTTTAAAGCTAGGAAAACACAAGATTTCAATAAGGCTTTGTAAATCAAAGTTAAATAATCGATTGTAGATCAAGAATCTAAGTAAAAGTGATCTCTCACCTCTGGTTTTCGATGAAATTTGAGCGTTTGGCAAAAAAGAAGTAGAGAGAAAAGTTACGTCAATTTTCATTAAAACCAAATAACTAACTTTAATATCTAAAATTCCTTTTAATTAACTTTTAAAACACATGTTAAAATTATTTAATTGAAGGGAGAAATCGCCAGCAAAAACTTGGTAAAATAGCTCCTTAAGGATTCTAAGAATTTGACCCTTTTCATTTTAGTCACTTTAAAAATAGTTTTCAAACATTGCATTTTGGTCACTAGCCAGAATGTCATACCTCTAAATCTCATTTTCCAAAATTGATTCCACCAATATTAATCATATATTTAAACATGATTTTTAACCATTTTTCCATATTTTTATCTCACCGAAAAATATACAGTCCCGAATCTGACTCGAATCTCTAACCCAATCCACCGAACCGTCTAACAAACCTCAAAACCGCTAGGCCCAAAACTGGGGCGTTACAAAACAACCTAATTTAGGTTATTCAATATACATTTATCTTTCACACATTTTATTGTAACTCTGCATGTTCAATATTACATTTAATCGTTTTAACTAATAAGTACACTCTATCTACTAACGTGTTTCTATGTTAGATAAGATGAAAGGTTCGCTAGCCACTTCCACAGTAAGTATGCATAGTAGAGCAACCGCAAAGATGAAAGGTTCGCTAGCCACTTCCAAAGTAAGTGTGCATAGTAGAGCGACTGCAAAGATAAAAGGTTCACTAGCCACTTCCACAGTAAGTGTGCATAGTAATCAAACCACAAAGATGAAATGTTCGCTAGCCACTTCCACAGTAAGTGTGTATAGTAAAGCGACCGCAAAGATGAAAGGTTCGCTAGCCACTTCCACAGTAAGTGTGTATAGTAAAGCGACCGCAAAGACGAAAGTGCCAACAAGTGTATAACATTCAAAGATTATTTCACCCAGGAGGCAAAAACCATCCCACCTCAAGGTAGCTACGCAAATGTACCATCTTCTCCAAGAGAGCAAAGCAATCACATGAGAAAAATTGATGAACAACAAACTATCCTCACAAGAGGACAAGCGTTCACTATCCAATCGGTTTGCAAGCTTGCAAAGATTGAAAGTTTATATTTATGTGTCACGTAGTCCACACACCAGAGTATAAGCATAATTGTATAGCTTATTCCCATGAGTTTTTCATTACAAAGAGACAACGTGAATAAAAATAATAAAGCTACTCTACATATTTACACAAAATAGGGAAAAAGAAATAATACACAAACCATCCCCAAATTTTGCTAAAATCTAAGGAAAGGGATAGGCATTCACTGTTTCTACATAAACGTATGATGAGTAATATATTAAGACACAAAGTTAATTCTAAATATGTGTTCACTATTTATTTACCCTGTAGAAGTTACTATATCATCTTTAGGAAAGAAACAGTTGCGAAGCGCATCACTCCCAAGTCGAACTAGGAAATGCAACATTATTAACATAAGAAAAAATGCAAATAAAAAGTAAGTCAACATCATGAAAATACAAGTTTTCACTTCAAATGGCAATACAAAAGCAAACCCCCTTTTTTCACTCTTAAAGATAACAAAAACTATAAATTTTATGCCTTCCAAAAGGAGTAAAATTTCCCAAAAAAATAAGTCAACCTCATGAAAATACAAGTTTTCACTTCAAAGGCCTATGCCGATCTTAAGCGAAGAGATATACAGTATGAAATTGGTGAGAGAGCCTTCCTCGAGGTTTCACCATGGAAGAAAGCTCTGTGTTTTGGCAGAAAAAGGGAAGATAAGTCCCCGATTCATTGGGCCATTTGATGTTATCGAGAAAGTTGGCCTTGTGGCTTATCAATTGTCATTGCCCTCAGAGCTAAGCAAGATTCACGATGTATTCCACATATCGATGCTACATAAATATCACTCCGACCCTTCGCATATTATTGAGCTAGAATCTGTAGAGATTCAACCTAATTTGACCTATAAGGAGGATCCGGTTCAGATGCTTGCAAAGGAAGTTAAGAGACTTCGTAATAAATCTATTTCTTTGGTCAAAGTACTCTGAAGGAGTTACGCTATTGAGGAGGCAACCTTGGAAATGGAGGAGATAATGAAGAAATAGTACCCTCACCTATTCGGTTCAGGTAAAAAATCAAGGACAAATTTTTCTTAAGGGGATAGTTGTAACACCCTTAAAACTGGTCTAGTCAGAATTAGATTCTGGCGATCAAAAACCCTATACCGAAAAGGTCCAAATATTGTATTGACTTTGATCATGTGGTCAATTGCATTGACATTGATCTCTAATTTAGTTAACCTATCGATTAAGGACCTTATTAAACTTATCAAAAATTGTTTAGTGACTAAATTGTAAAAATTTAAAGTTTGGGGGCAAAAATATAATGTTTGGAAAGTTGAGGGACCATCCTTATAATTTCCCCATTTTTGTGATGATTCACCTCCTAGCTTGCCGTCATCCCATGTGAAGGTGAATCAACGATGATGGAAAGGTGATAAATTGATGACTAATTATTAGCCTTAAAATGTGTAAAATAATAAAAAGATAGAAATTATTAAACAATTGAGATTTCCCCCTTAGGAGGGAAATCATTCGGTTGTTTAAGGGAGGAAGTAAGTGTTTTAAAACACTTTACAAAATCACCGAACCTATCCTTGTTGTTATCACCACCAATCTTTATCATCTTTTTCCAAGCTAGCACCTCCATTGTTCAACTTCTCAAAGTTCAAGTTAGCTTCAATCCATTGATTTCATCGTATAGCCATCGAATTGGTAAGCTAAATCCCCCAAATGATTGATCGATTCCATGGATCATTGAGGTTTAATTTTGGGTTGAAGCTTTTAAGCACCTAAGTTAAACCCATGATCATCAAGGCTTTAATCCATGGATATCTAGTAGCTAATATCTATTTCAAGTTTAACTATTAACTTCGATATTGTTGTATCAATTTTAACACTTCCTATTATTTTACCTAGCTCAAGAGTTGGAAAAAGAAGTTTCATCATCTCCATCAAAAGCTATGAACAAGGGAGTAGCCATCCGAGAGCCTTATGATCTTCAGAAAGCAAGGTGAGTGTAGTCAAAGTCTTAGGAATAGGCTACGTGCCTTTCTCGGTTTTATTGACATTGGATATTGCATAGCTAACATTGTTTCAAGGTATTATTGCATCAAAACCTCTTTGGAGGCAATATTGGTAAGCATTGGTAAGTTTATTGCATTGAGTATTGTCCATTGAGCTATTGTCATTGTCACTGATGTTATCAAAATATTGATACATAAATATATTGTTCATCGAACATCGATATTCTCATTGTCATAGTCATTGAACATTGGTATTGACATCGTTATAGTTATTGATTGTTATAGATATCGGTCATTGATATTGTCATTGTCATCGAATTATTTCCATATACATTGCCATTGTCATTGAAACTTTGATCATTGATATTGTCATCAAAATATTGATCATTGATATTGTTATTGAAACATTGATCATTGCCATTGTTATTGCTATTGAAACATCGACATAGACATTGTTATTGAACCTTGGATTTGAAAGGGCTTTGGATACAATTGGCATGCCATAGAATTCATGAGCTCATTGGTACGGGTGGACAACGGTCCTTGGGCTACGACCTTTATTGTGGCGAGGCAGAGGGATGTTTGTGTTATTGGTCATTTGGCGAGGCGGAGGATTTAGACCATTCATTAATTTGGCTAGGCATAGGAATTCATGTATCCATTATCTTGATTCGATCCAAGAAATATTGTTGAAATATAACATAATCGTCATCAAGTATGATTCATATCATTGTTATTGATGGTACATGATTCATAACATTATTATAGTTAAGACATGATTTGGAATGCATATTATTGCTATTGACACTGTTTATGACTACCTCACTAGGCAAAGTATGCCTAACACATTTCATCTCATGCATTTCAGGTTAAAGAAGTCACAATTGCAAGATCGGGAAGGTTGGAGGTTTTTGGCAAGTCACAACAAGCTTAGAGTAATGTTTATTATCCTTACAAACTACTAGAATGGTGGCAAAGTAGTTAAACTAACCACTTATAGCCCTTTTGTTGTGTATAAGTTGCATATGGAATATATAAGCTAAAAGGCCTAAAATGTTGTTTTGAATTGGCTAAAAGTGGTAAAATATGCATATTTGGCCTAATAAGGTGAAAACCCTTTAAATGGATTCATATGACTATGAAATTTGGCATGATAGTATAATATGGTTAATTAAACTTGCCTGTAAAATTTAATAGGATTTGGACATTATATGATAGGTCAAAATGAATAAAAACTAGACTAAATCTGTCATTACAGACCCTGCCATATCGATACGAGTATGCATTATCAGACTATGTCAACGCTGGTCAACATGGCATATCGATACTGTCTTGGGCGTATCGGTAAAAATTTCAACACTGGAAAATTATTGTAGCTGGGTATCGATATGGTCCTGTAGGTACCAATACCCTATTTAATCCAATTTGGGAATTAAGGCATCCGTACTGGTATGAATATTCTCGTACCGATACCAACCTGAGTTCGAATAAAATAATATTGATATTATCATAAGCATATTGATACGTGTTTAAGGGTATCGGTACGCATCTTGGTCACTAGAAATCAATAATTTGAGCAATTTGCATGGCGTACTGATATGGCCCCTCGAGTATCGATACTGATACAGGTAATGCGGTTAAAAACTATTGAAATAATTCTAGAAAGTTACATATTGGTCACCTGTTAAGGTTTGGCTTAATTGATAAAGTAAATGTCCTCTGAATAGTATGGAAATTTGCATGTACATTGATTATAGGTTGAATTTCCTTTTGGTAAAGTCAATTCTAGTAAAGAACCTCTAATTTACAAAAATTACAATGTAGTCCCTAAGACTCGTAAAAGTTAAAAATTGGTCCGTCCTAAATTGATGATTATAGTCTTGAAGCAAATCGCTGCTCCACTGTATTGAATTAGTAATGTATTGACACCGAAATAAATATCTTATTGCTTTTAACTCATTAAAATATTGACAAAGGATTAAAAATCGAACCGATCATCGTATTAATCTCCGGTACCATACACCAACCTGGTTCTCGACCAGGCGAGGAAGGGGGTGTTATACTCGTGATTAGCATGTTCTTTTTATTGTATCAAGCCAACAAACTCCCCAGTAGTCGACAAACAATTAGCGGCAACGTACAAATGTTTATTTAGTATACTCTTGCCAGTATCTGATATTGCAGGCTTCATATTCTGTACAAAGAAAGGCATAAGCATGTTATAAGTAGCCAAAATCAAACACACATCAGCAGCTTCGACAATCTGCTCCACATTGGCCACCTCCCATATAACTCCAAACAACGACAAACAATAGTATTTGGAAAATCTTGAGAGAAAGGTTTTCCAAATACTCTGTCTGTCAATATTTATCACTACAAATGGCTAGTCATAGCCTTCCAAATATCATTGTTTGTTGACACGAATAGTCCAAATGAGCGACCGACACTCCTCCCAAATCCACAGAGTAAAGCCTCCATACGCTACTCATCTCCGCAAGCCAAAAAACCACCAACACACACAAAGATACAAAGAAAAGTTACAAAAGAAAGAATATCCTACCCACGAGTTAGGTTACAAAATTAGGATCCAAAGGACACCTATTTATAATGCGAAATAAAAGCAAGGTTAGATGTTTACAGTTTGAATCTCAAAAACTGCTGAGACAAGCAATTAATTCTAGAACTAACGCCTCAAATCCTGCAATCGCAAAACTTTCAATTCATAAATGCCCCAATCAAAGTGTGCACCTGTTGCAACCAACTCAAACCTCTCTCCACATAGTCTGACATGCGTCATCCAATATCAATGACAACAAAACAACCACTTGCTGCTAAAGTCGCCCGAGTAGACCAATAAAGTATGAAACACCAACAATCTGATAAACACCTATCCACTCTCAGAACAATACAACTCTCTATAAATAGTAAAGTTCACCACCAAGCTAACCATATAAACTTTGCAACAGGCATTAATAAACATCATTTATCGCTCCCAAAACTGAGCGCAAGGGACCTAAGCACGCACAAAGTGTAATCACCAAAAATTTATTTATTATAAAACTTGGCATCTATAATGCACATTTTGACAAAACTCAAAGGAACAATGTCACAATTAAGACTCAACATACATACGCCTTAACAACATCAATTTTAGATAAATAAAAACAAGTGAAAACAATAATTTTAATTAGTCAGAGCATGAATAACATCAAACACAATAGCATAACATAAAAGTTATACAGCCCCTGGAGCTACTCACTCTTTCAGTATTACTTGCCACATAATCACCAATGATGTCAGTAGGACCATCCAAGACTGCTAGCATGCTTGATTCAACCACAGTAAAAACCACAACCCCCATATAGTCCACAACAAAACTTTCTCAAGAAAGCCCTAGGATATTCTTTATGTCAAAATTCACCGCTACCTCCCAAAAAGTGTTGAAATCCATGTTAGATACATCAAAGGGACTGTGTGCCACTTAGAAGCTAAGAACAACAGCATCATGCGCCTTCTTCATACCCGCGGCTATTAAAGCAGAGGTCGTGTTCACAATTTCTTCAAATTTTGGCCACCTCTGCCTCATAAGTAGCCTTCAATACCATCACTTGATCCTCATGACTCCTTCTCAATTCAGTCAACTCCTCTGAAAATTTAGTCATACTCTCTCCTGTCGTATCTTTTGCATACTCTAGTTTTTTAAGTTCCTAAATTTTGGTCTTCAGACTTTCTACCATAGCATCATAGACTAGATCTTTCTTCCTAGCAGCACGTTCAAGTAATTTTCCATCCTAAAAACTCGCTCTGAATGTCTTTTATTCAGCTCTGAAACATGTGCCCATGTTTCTGCTTCATGTTTTTCTCTCAACTTTTTTAACTCAGTAGCATTCCTCCTCACTTGCAGATGCAATCCTTTATTCTCCTCTACGAGTGCCCTAGCATTCATTTCCACATTATATTGAGTGCAACCAAACTTTTAGATAAGACCTCAACCCCTTTCAACAGATCTCCTTATGCTAGTGCAAGGCCTAAGTGAAGCAATGTTATTCGCGTATAATCCTAACAATCTCTGGGAAGTGGCCTCAGGATGAAGCCAACTCACTGCATCCCGAAGCCCTCTCTAAGTGTGGAACATATTCCACAAAGTGGGAGATTCGAACCCTCCACCAGAAGACAGACTATAATGCGAAGACATTAAAGGAATTGGTGCAGTCACAAATGGGAATGGCATATCCACAAACACAGTAACAACTGGTACGGCACAATGCACAAAAGTATAACCTATACTAATAGTTTTTATGAAGCAATAACAAACTGATAAATTTACGATTGACACTAAAACAACAACTTGCAAAAGCAAACATTACACAACTGAGCAACCAACCTGAAGGAATCGAGGATGAAGACAAAGGGGTTGCAAGGTCCTTAAAAGCAGGAATTCTAACTTCTGCACTTAACATCAGCCTTTTACCACGGCTCTTATCCTGGCCGATTGTTAAAAGTTTCCTCGAACTATAAGTTCTCAGCCGCTTGCCACACTTTGTCCAACCACTTCCAACACATCTAATGAGGTCGAACCCCTAGCTACTACACTTGAGCCCTCCACGAGTAGAGCAAAAAGAGCACCAACAGAGCTAGTTGTGCATGAAACATTAATAGTTGTCTCCTGAAGATAACACAACAATTACAAGAGTAACTAAAGCTAGCAAACCTACTTGTTCCCCAACATAGGCACGTAAAGATCTTACCTCTTCTAAAGCCCCCAGACCTATTCAATCGTCAACAAATGAAAGAAACAATACCTTTAACAGATCACCGGCTTCGACAACTTGCAACAAGGACGTTACCACACCTACAGATAATAGGAAAGCACGATCTAGACAAGTTATAATAGAACGTACAAAAAAAAAGAAACCGTATCCTACGATAAAGCACAAATGCTGGTTACCCTATATTACCTCTAGAAACACACAGTGAGGTGCCACCAGTATCCATACGCCTCTTTGTCTTGTGCTCAAAGTTAACAAAATCACACTCTTCTTCTGGAGAAGAAAATAGAATGGACAAACGCGAAGATATTCATTTTCCCCTTACTACTCCTAGCCTTTATCCAATATTTTAGGGGTAAACACGAACGCCGGTGTAAATAGAAAAAAGTTCTCTAGTTTTGCTTCACGACCCAAGAGAATCCTCATAACATGATTATATCCGCAGAAATGCCAAGCTTCTGTATGTATTAGAAATTTTACCAATGACCCCTCAAGAAACACGTCAAAATTCAATTCATCCCAACCATTTAGACTTTTACCCTTCAAGCAATGCACCCACATATTCCTCAGAGTCCCTACTCCTTCAAATCGCAATGGAGGACTTCTTTCTAACCTTTCGAGAAGGCTTAACTCACTAGGCATCAACTTCTTTAAATTAGGCAGTACGACTCTATCCTTCGCCAAGCAACGTCAAACAACAAGAAAAGGAAAGCCCCCAACTTTACACTCCACCTTAATATATTTACTTCTGTCTAAATAAAAATCGTTTGCATAATTGATCATGACTAGCATCTTCCCGTACATAAACTAATCGATACGAAGCCCTTCACACCGTTATCATCGCCAACCCTTACGTTGTAGAAGTATATGTCACGTGACGCTTCACGTACAAAATACTATCTACTCACCCTTTCAAAATTCCTACAGAAACTCTTGCCTTCCAAAAGCCTTTAAAATTTCCCAGGTGCGCCAAGGTCAGTTTATAATCTTCCCTCACCTAGGGGGCAATTGTTAGTATCGACAAACTATGGCCATGGGAATACTCATTCATAACCCTCTGCGAGCATATCAGCATGGCAAAAGATATTTTGTTGCAAAGTTGGCATGCGAACGCCATCCAAATCACGTGCATAATCATGTTATTCTTGTCAATGTTCGAGTCACAGCGAACCCAACTCACTAACACACATGTACTCCTCGATTGACACGTGTCCTCACCCTGTCCAGCCTCTTATAAGGAGCCACGCATCCAAAACCAAGGATAGGTCCATGGTGATTCAGACCATATCCCAAAGAACACATAGCAAAGACTCTATATCTCTGTCCTCTGAACAACCTAAGAACCATCATCCAAAGAGTTGCTCGCTTTAGTGATCAAAAAGAAATAAGATAGATCAACTTTAAACGGAAGAAATAAGAAAATATTATTGAAGTGCATCTTTCTATCCTAGACAACATGGTTAATTAAGAATCATATTAGTGTTGTGAATGTATGCAAGTTGGAAAAATACCCTAGAAGCTTCACTCCCAAGGACTCTAACATCAAAAAATTAACGACATGGTTCAAAGTGGATCCCCTTTTGCTCCTATGTTTGCCAAGGATGATCTGGTCCTCGAGAAAATTGACTACTTTACTCTCGGTGGTTGGTGTGTAAGTAGGGGTAACAACGAGCGGGTCCAGGATAATTTTGTATTCTCCATTCCGTCTCCAATGCTTGTGGGTACGATTTTGGGGAATCTCATTAAATGTTTCGGGGATTTTTTTTTGTTCTCATACTCATCCCTTGTGTATCTCACGGATTTTGGTTAATCCTCATAAAAAACAAAACTTAGTACATTAAAACAAATTTCCATCCTTAAATCTCCAAAATTACAAATATAAATTATTAGTTTTGTCAACAATAAACAAACTCTTTTAAAACTATAATATAACTTAACATGTAACAATTTCTTTTCTAAACACTTTTGTAGTCAAATCAATCTAAAAATAAGTGATACTTGTTGGTGCTTTTGTAGACGTGTTTTAATCATTCTTGTCATCAACCTATAATATAAAAAGTAAATATCATATGCATCAAACAGTGCAAATATAAATATCATAGACTTATTTTCTCTGCAATTAACTCCAACAAAAAAATTATGGTAAGATAAAAACATATCCAGGTCAACCGGGATCCACTTACAATATCTTTTAGACTATTAAGAAATCCAATAAAATATCAAAACAATTTAAACAAAGAATTTAATCAAGGACATAAGAAATGCGTGGGTTATTTCAAAATAACATGAGCAAGATGAGGCAGAAAAGTTCTAGTAATGTCGGAAGGAAAAAGTCCAAAAGTTCATTTAAGAGCAAATCAGGATATTGAGATTAGCCTTTGAGGTAATATAGCTGTTACTGACAAGAAAAAAATCATTATACTAATAGAAAACAAAAGAAAAAAACCACATAAATTACCTTTAAAGGGAAAAGAACCAAAAAAGGAAAAGTGAAGAAAAAGAAACATGCATCGTTAAAGTGATAATAATATAGTTAAAGGTTATATATATATATATTTAATATATAAATTTTTTATTAAGACATATTAGGGGTATATAGGTAAACGAATATTTATTTTTAAAAATTTTGTAAAATATCGGGATCTTTGTAAATATTTTTCGAAGATTCCACAGTGATGCATACGGATACTGTCCGGATATAGTAATTCGCGTCCTCATCCCCATTTGAGCTTCGATGATAAAATTTCCTCTTCCCCATCTCTGTGGATGAAAATTTTGGTTATTCTCCATCATGTCGGTTCGAATTCTCACAATTTTTTATTATTTCTCACCCGATTACCACCCCTATGTGTAATTCCCTCTGAAAGCTTTAGATTAAAACAATGTAAATAGTACTATTTTTGTAAAGCTTGACATATTTTTTTTCCTCGAGCATCATCGGTAGCTTACTGTCTTGATATGTTCGTATGATGGATGTGATTTCCAACAGCTTCGCGTATTAGGAATAAGATATATCGATTTTGAAGGGAAGAAGTGTGAAAATCTTATTAAAGTGCATCTCTGTATCATGGATAAGATGGTTAATTAAGAATCATATTACCGATTGTGAATGTATATAGGTTGGAAAATACCCTAGAAGCTTTATGTAGGACAGTCTATTTGGCACCAAAAACGACAATGACTCATGCCGCATCTCCAAGCGTAACAAGGCACGCGCCTCAAAAGAAGAGTGTGGAATGCAGAGCACTGAAATGCATATATTCCAATCCCATGCAAAAATAAAGCAAACGTGTGGGGCAGGCAACTGGATTGAACCGGGAAAATTCATTTAGGGGTAAGTATTTGATCGGATTGAGTCGATATAAAAATTTAAATTAATCTAAATGAAGAATCTGAATTTATAATTTATATTCTGTTTAAAAAATTTGAGTTGATTTTTTGGTTGAGTCGAAAATTCAAAATTTTTGAGTCTGTTTTATTCGCCATTGATTCAGTCGATCGGACAATCGATTGTCGTCCCAAAAAGTAAATTTAAAAAACAAATTTGAAAATTCCATATAATTTTCAAAGATACCAATTTCTTCAATCAGGAGATTGCCACTAATCTCGTTTTACAGCGCTATCACTACACTCAATGATCAGCATAGTAAGACAAGTACAAAGAAGAATAAAAAAAACATTGAAGCTTATACGTTATGGATAAGGATTATTATCCGTTGAAAAGTTTTTGTTTCACAATCGCCTTAATTTTAAGGTTTAAAATTTAGAGTTTAAGGTTTTATTGTATTAGTTTAGAATTTAAGGTTCATAGTTAGAATTTAAAGGTTTGAGTTAGAATTTAGGGGTTAGGGTTGGGTTTATGTTTTAAGCTAATATAGTTAGAGATTTAGGTTTTAACCTATAACCCATAAATTTTAACCTTAAACCCAAAATTTTATCAACAGTTCATAAATTTAAAACTACTACACTTAAACCCCTAAACAGAATCTCTAAACCCTAAAAATAAGACGTTTGTGTAAACAAAGTTTCTACGTACGCTTGTGCATCAAATAATTATCCTATGGATAATGGTATTAAAATCGGTTAAGTCAGATCAGGTTCATTAGACAAATTAAATGTAGTGAAACTCAACATTATTAATTGAGATATCTTTTTTAAATGTTTAAGTTTTTGAGACAACACTAAATTATATTTTTTATGAGACTAAAACATAATTTTGCTACTTCCCAACTTATTTTTTTTTCAAATTTTATAGTTTTTTAGGCTATAAGCCGACCAATTTTTATTGAGTTCTGTCAATGCAAATAAGCCACTAAAACATAAAATATCTCCTCTAAACCCTAAATGCCAATAAAACATGAAAAGTATAATATAATAAAATAATAATTAAGTATTAATATTTGGCACGTAAATATAATTATATCATCAGGAATCATATTTTTTACATTATTAAGAATAAAATTAAATATAAAGATATATTTGATTTACTATGTATAAATTCTATGTATTTTTAGTAAATTAGATGATGACACATTATTATAAAATTTTAAAATTAAATTTGTTTAATTTGTTTTCAGTAATATATCAAAATCTTGTTCGCAAATTGTTTTTAAAATTATACGGTGTCCGATCATCAAATAAAAACCTTAAATATAATTAATTTAATTTCTTTTTTACAATGTTTTATCATATTATTGACCGACGATATTAAAATTATTCACTGCGAATGCATAAGTATAAATTCATAATACAATTATAGACTGGATTCATATTTCATGCTCTTACAATATATAAATTATTGATGGAGTCATTTTTTAAACCTTATTAGGGTTTTAACCCTTAGTTTTTGGAAGTAAAGTAAGAGCTCTATAGTCCATCGAAAGTTTTTGTTTTTTTATTCATTGATGTTACACTAATATTTCTAAGGTAAATGTCGGGATAGGAACTCCCACAAGGTGAACAGCGGATGAACATCTACAATTAATAGGTCAATTAATGGATCTCAAAGGTTTTGTTTTTCATTAGTATAGAGTTATATTTTGATACATTGTGTAAAAAAATATACAACCCTTCTTATTTAAATTATATAATCTAAATCTAAATTTCTAATCTTGAACCCTTAAATCTTAAATCCTACTCAAAACATATTAACCTTAATTTTGGCAAACTCGTGTAAACTTTTTTTTTTGAATATAATAGTGTGATTAAATGGCAGTATATTGTAATACCCCAATATTAGTTTAGTGACTAAAATGAAAGGAATTAAAATTTGGTAGTTTTAGTTCAGTGACTAAAATGTAAAGTTTCAAAGTTTGGTGGCTAAAGTGAAAGGTTAGGAAAAGTTCAGGGATCAATATGGTAACTTCCCCAATAAGTAATTTTATTTAGTAATTTTATTCAATATAAGTATGAATTAGATCGAATTAAGTACCTTGTTATCAATTTTTAGAATTAAGATGGGAAAAAGGGGCTGGAATTGGATCGAATATAATTGTTAAGCGTGCTCAGGCAAGAGAAATTTTAAGATGGGTGACCTATGGGAAGATTACATAAAAGTGATTTTGATTGATTTAGATTGATATTTTGGATTCAGGAAGAGTAGAGAAGATTCATATGGATTATCGATTAAGAAAAATTGCAGTAGAGTTTTTTTATGAATATCGGGAAAACGGATCGAATCAGATTTTAGAGATTGATCCAAAATGCTATGGAAAAGTCATAGAATATTATTTTGGAATATTCTATTATGGTTTGGTTGGATTTTAACTAAATTAGTTGGATTTTTACAAGAATGGTTAATTAGTGAAAAATAAATTAGTTGAAGGACAATTAGGACTTTTCACCCTTATTTTATTAAAGTAATTGATTATTTTTGGATAAAATAATATAGGTATTGGAAGATGATTGGTCATAATTCAAGGATAAAGTGGTCTTTTGACTATTAAGGATTTTTATTATTTTAATATGGTTAAATATTATGCCATTTGGCATAATTAAAGACCAAAAATTTGCAAAAATGCAAGCTTCATCTAGATACCGATAAAGATCGAGGTTGTATTAGTAGACCAGTAAAGGAACTAATTCGAGATTGATATCGAATAGTGAAGGAAATCTTTGCAAGGCTAAGGTGAGTGCATACATGTTTTAACTTGTATGTTTGTTAACATGCATTTTTAAAGGTAAAGATTTACTTTTATAAAGCATGACATGAATTTTAGCATGATATTTTATTTTAATGTTTTAAAGATTATGATACATTTTCATGCTTATATATGTTTTATAGCATGACAAATGCGTGACAAAGTTATTTGATGAAATTTTTAAGTGGCAGTATACTATGAATGTTATAAAGTATATTAGAGTATGAATTGCTCCAGTATAACGATGTTTTACATGATGTACATATGTATGTTTGAAAGTATGGAATTTGGGTTACTTGCCATTAATTGCAATAATTGTTTTTTTTTAAGTTTGCCCTTGGTAATTATAATGTTGAGTATTGCATTATAAAGTTATTGACACTTTATTGTGTCTCGACACTTCCTTGTGTCTACAAGTAAGATATTGACACTCTTATGTGTCTCGGCACTTTACTGTGCTACGAGTAAGTTATCGACACTTCTATGTATCTCGGCACTTTAATGTGTCTACGAGCATGATATTGACACTTCATTGTGTCTTGACATTTCAATGTGTCTACGAGTAAGAAAAGATAATACAAGTCACTTGATAATTACTATGGGCTAGATGATGTCATATGATAACTATATGGTTTTACAAGATAACATATGCTTTATGTTAAATAATGATTACAGTATGCTTTACTGCATAAATATTACTGCATTACAAGTTATATGATTTATTGATTATCATGCATATGAAAGTATCATGCATTATTAAGCGTTTATAAATATTACTTATCTTGTGTCTCACTAAGTTATTCTTAGCGTGTATTTTAGTTATACACGTAGGTAATCGGAAGTAGTGGCGGAGCTTTTGCATTGATATCTCTTTTGGGGGAGATATCATATCAACAGGTTATTTCAGTATCTGCGACTTCCTTATTTTGTATGAATAGTGGCATGTATAAGATAATCTATTTATTTTGTTTAAAATGTTTTTAAACCGGCCTACCTCGCAAAAGTTTTGTACTTGTAAAATTAATTGTATACTATATGTATAATTTTGATATGATAATATATTTATTAATGTGTTATTTGAAATTTTTTATTAGTCCCTATTTTTGAAACATAAAAATGTTTTTAAATCATTGTGACATTTTCGACTTGTGTTCAGTGTACGGATACGGGAAGGGGATGTTACATTTATTGGTATCAGAGCTATAGGTTTAGCCGGTTCTGGAGTAATTTAAACTCAAAGAAAGTGTTTTAAAGAGTACATGCCACTAGGATTTCGTATTTACTTGAAAATGATACTTGTTTGATTGATGCAATTGCTTATTAGTTTAAGTAAATATTATGAGTACGGATGTCGGAAGGAGAAGGATCCCGACATGTTACTCAGCAAATGGGGCCTGAGCATGCCCCAGAGGGCGGGGATGAGGTACAACAACCTGTACAACAGGAGATGCCAGTACAAGATCAAAATAATTTTCTGCAGGCTTTAGATGCCATAATAAATGGACCTCCTCGGATTTCGATTCCTAAAGATTTAAAGAAGCTGCAAGCTCCCGATTTTAAAGGTGATAGTGATGCAAATCCAGCGGCTGTAGATTTTTAGTTAAATGATATACAGACCATACTGAGTCGGATCGATTGTGACGATCGAGGAAAGCTGGAAGGAGTTGTTTCTTTATTGAGGGAGAAAGCCTTAGTTTGGTGGAATAATGTCACTACCCGTGTTCAAGAAGAGGTAAGCTGCCAGTTTTTCCTCCGAGAGTTTAGGAGGAAATACATCGAGACGTGTTTGTTCGGGAGATGGGGCAACGGTTCATAGACCTCAAGCAAGAAGGGCGCTCAGAGTATGAGTACGAATGCGAGTTCAACAGATTGAGCAGGTTTGCTTTTGAACTGCTACCGAACGAGGAAGCCATTATGGACAGTTTTATAGGGGGATTGGACACCCGATATCAGGAGGTGTTAGTGGCTTTTACTCCTAGATATTTTCAGGATGCTGTTAACCGAGCCAAGGCAATGGAAAATGTTAAAGAGAAAGCTGAGAAAGAATGTCAAGGCCAGAAAAAGAGTGCTGAGACATCTTTTGCTTTGCAATCATCAAAGTGGAGTAAAGGATATCCACAGCAGGAACGATCTGAATTTTCAGTACCCCGAGGACAAGCAAAACAAAATGAAAAGTTTAAGATTACTTCGACGGCAATAAAGAATTCTGGAAATCAAAAAGGTCCTCCCCGATGCAAGAATTGTGATCGAAAACATTTTGGGGAGTGTCGGAAAATTACAGGAGCATGTTTTTGATGTGGTAGCACTGGACATTTTATACGTAATTGCCCAAAATGGGAAGATAGATCAGTCCAGATTGAAAGATCAGTTGGACTCCAAAGAAGTAGAAGTCGGGGATATGCAAGATCGTTCAAAATAGGTTCTCGAAAAGAGATTGAAGCTACTGCAGGACGAGATGATCAAGCTTCAGCTAAAGTCTACCACATTCGGACAATTGATGATAGAGATGACAGAGAAGAACCTAAAATTATTACAGGTACGTATTGAAAATTTGAGGATGAATTTTCTTAAAAGGGAGAATTGTAATACCCCAATATTAGCTTAGTGACTAAAATGCAAGGAATTAAAAGTTGGTAGTTTTAGTTCAGTAACTAAAACGTAAAGTTTCAAAGTTTGGTGGCTAAAGTGAAATGTTAGGAAAAGTTTAGGGATCAATATGGTAATTTCCCCAATAAGTAATTTTATTTAGTAATTTTATTCAATATAAGTATGAATTAGATCGAATTAAGTACCTTGATATCGATTTTTAGATTTAAGATGGGAAAAAGGTACTGAAATTGGATCGAATATAATTGTTAAGCATGTTCAGGCCAGGGAAATTTTAAGATGAGTGACCTATGGGAAGATTACATAAAAGTGATTTTGATCGATTTAGATTGATATTTTGGATTCAGGAAGAGTAGAGAAGATTCATATGGATTATCGATTAAGGAAAATCGCAGTAGAAGTATTTTATGAATATCGAGAAAACGTATCGAATCAAATTTTAGAGATTGATCCAAAATGCTATGGAAAAGTCATAGAATATTATTTTGGAATATTCTATTATGGTTTGGTTGGATTTTAACTTAATTAGTTGGATTTTTACAAGAATGGTTAATTGGTGAATATTAAATTAGTTGAAGGACAATTAGGACTTTTCGCCCTTATTTTATTAAAGTAATTGATTATTTTTGGATAAAATAATATAGGTGTTGGAAGATGATTGGTCATAATTCAAGGATAAAGTGGTCTTTTGACTATTAAGTATTTTTATTATTTTAATATGGTTAAATATTATGCCATTTGGCATAATTAAAGACCAAAAATTTGCAAAAATCATCTTCATCTTTCTCCATATCTGCCGCAAGCTTCATCTAGATATCGATAAAGATCGAGGTTGTATTAGTAGACCGGGAAAAGAACTAATTCGAGATTGATATCGCAAGGCTAAGGTGAGTGCATACATGTTTTAACTTGTATGTTTGTTAACATGCATTTTTAAAGGTAAAGATTTACTTTTATAAAGCATGACATGAATTTTAGCATGATATTTTATTTTAATGTTTTAAAGATTATGGTACATTTTCATGCTTATATATGTTTTATAGCATGACAAATGCGTGACAAAGTTATTTGATGAAATTTTTAAGTGGCAGTATACTATGAATGTTATAAAGTATATTGGAGTATGAACTGCTCCAGTATAAAGATGTTTTACATGATGTATATATGTATGTTTGAAAGTATGGAATTTAGGTTACTTGCCATTAATTGCAAGAATTATTTTTAAAAGTTTGCCCTTGGTAATTATAATGATGAGTATTGTATTATAAAGTTATTAACACTTTATTGTGTCTCGACACTTCCATGTGTCTACAAGTAAGATATTGACACTCTTATGTGTCTACGAGTAAGTTATCGACACTTTTATGTGTCTCGGCACTTTAATGTGTCTACGAGCATGATATTGACACTTCATTGTGTCTTGACATTTCAATGTGTCTACGAGTAAGAAAAGAATAATACAAGTCACTTGATAATTACTATGGGCTAGATGATGTCATATGATAACTATATGGTTTTACAAGATAACATATGCTTTATGTTAAAGAATGATTACAGTATGCTTTACTACATAAATATTCTTGCATTACAAGTTATATGATTTATTGATTATCATGCATATGAAAGTATCATGCATTATTAAGCGTTTATAAATATTACTTATCTTATGCCTCACTAAGTTATTCTTAGCATGTATTTTAGTTATACACGTAGGTAATCGGAAGTAGTAGCGGAGCTTTTGCATCGACATCTCTTTTGGGGAGATATCATATCAACAGGTTATTTCAGTATCTGCGAATTCCTTATTTTGTATGAATAGTGGCATGTATAAGATAATCTATTTATTTTGTTTAAAATGTTTTTAAACCTGCCTGCCTCGCAAAAGTTTTGTACTTGTAAAATAAACGATATACTATATGTATAATTTTGATATGATAATATAATGAATAATATGTTATATGAAATTTTTTATTAGTCCCTATTTTTGAAACGTAAATTGTTTTTAAATCACTGTGACATTTTCAACTCGTGTTCAGTGTATGGATACGGGAAGGGGATGTTACATATATGTTCATACTTTTCTTAACCCTTTGACAATTTGCACACATGAGTACTCGAACCCATGTCTTTTAAGACGAACACAATTCTTTTTTCTATTGGAGCCACTCAAAATGTATAAACTTTAATGTATGTTTTGTGTATGTTATCCGGTACATAACAATCATCAAAATAAACTGAAACTCTTATAAATATACTATAAATACAATGTATGTATATATATATTGGTCCCTCCTTGCTTCTCTCTTCATTCAACATCTCTCCTTTCTTTCTCTTTTCCCTTTCTCTCTTTATTTGATGTGATTCTCCACCATCATCTTAACACAGACCCAACAAAAAACCTTTTACAAGAGGATATCAAAGATCAAGAGAGCCATGGTTTTTACATCCATCCCAACTTATCTTGATCCACCCCACTGGCAACAAGTATGTTCTTTCTTTTCTTTGAATTTGTTTACATGGTTTCTTTGCCACAAAAAAAATCAAAAGATAAAATAATATTCTTATTACCTTTTTGTTTTTTGGTTATATCTTGTTGAATATACCTGGTATTTGATTTGATTTCTTTTTTTCATGCTTTCCTTGTATTTTAACATCTTAGAACAGATCATCAAGCTGTGCCTTGTAGCAGTCCGAGCGCTCATCAGCTTCCTCCTCCTCCTGGACCTCCACAACCACCACCACAACCAGCAACAGCTACACAACCAATTGGAGCAGGCCCGATCGAGCTCGTTTGGCTAATATACCTATTCCATTAATTGATACTAGTGATCTGCCAATTGCAAAAAGAAAAGGAGTGAGGAAATGCACTAGTCACCCAATTCAAAAGTTTGTCGTATATGGGAAATTAGAACCTTGTTTTAAGACTTTTACAGCAAATGTTGATAGTATCCATATTTCAAAAACAATGAAAGAAGCATTGAAGGATGTGAAGTAGAGAAAAATAGTAAAAGAGGAACTCAAGGCACTTTAGAACAATAATACTTGGGTCATGGCTGATCTCCCAAAAGAAAAGAGACTAGTAGGCTGCAAATAGGTATTCACAATGAAGTACAAGGCAGATGGCAGTATCGAGAGATACAAGGCTAGATTGGTGGCAAAAAATTTCATTCAATCTTATGGAGTGGACTACCAAGAAACTTTTGCTCTAATGGCAAAGTTGAACACCTTAAGAGTGTTATTATCCTTAGCAGTAAATAAGGATTGGGTACTTCATCAGCTAGACATCAAAAATTCATTCTTGAATAAGAATTTAGAAAATTTGGTATACATACAGATTCCACTAGGTGTAAAGGAAAATTCAGGAAAATAGAAAATTTGTAGATTATTGAAGTCTCTATATTATCAAAACAGTCACCTAGGGCCTGGTTTGACAAATTTAGAAAGGTAATTGTTCAAGATGGTCATAAGCGATGTCAATCAGATCATACTTTGTTTGTAAAAACCACATCAAACAAGAAAAAGACATTGTTAATTGTCTATGTATATGATATCATCATAATAGGAGATGATCTCATTGAAATAGATAGATTAAAAGGGCTGTTGGAAAAAGAGTTTGAGATAAAGGACTTGGGAAGCTTAAGATATTTCTTAAGCATGGAGGTTACGAGATCAAAAGAAGGATTAGTCATCAATCAAAGAAAGTATATCCTAAATTTACTTTCAGAGATTGGAATGAGCAGAAACTCCTATAGAAGCAAACTTAAAGTTGAGAAAGGAAGAAATGGGAAGCCCTATGAACAAAGAGCAATATTAAAGGTTAGTAGGTAAACAAATCTACTTATCCCTCACTAGACCAGATATAGCATTCTCTGTCAGTATAGTGAGTCAATATATGAATGACCCTAGAGAAGAACACTTAGAGGTTGTGAACAGAATTTTTAAGTATCTGAAAATGACTCCTGGACATGGGTTAATTTTTAGAAAAAAGAAGATAAATTAGTAAGAATTTTTTTAGATGCAAGTTGGGCAGGAGAACTAACTGACAGAAGGTCTACTACTAAATATTGTTCATTTGTTTAGGGTAACCTAGTGACCTGGAGAAGCAAGAAGTAGGCAGTGGTTTCCAGAAGCAATGCTGAGGCTGAGTTTAGGGTTTTTGCATTTGACATTTGTGAAAGAATTTGGTTACAAAGACTATTGACTGAACTGGGATTTTATTACAACAAACACTTTGAGCTACAAAATGACAGCCAGTCTGCTATAAGTATTGCTAAAAACTCAGTTCACCATGACAGAACAAAACATGTCGAAATTGATAGACATTTTAATTCTAAAAAGGTGAATGGTGGGCTGGTAAAACTAAGTTTTGTTCCTACGAAAAGTCAACTGGCAGATATTCTCACTAAGGTACTTCCAAGAGTTACCTTTGATGAAATTACATCCAAGATGGGTCTTTACAACATCTACTCCTCAGCTTGAGGGGGAGTGAAGTTATAAGATAGATTTATCTTGTATATACTTGTGTTTTAATTTAAGACTAACTCTTATCTTCTATGTAGATAAAGATAGAGGCTAGAGTAGTTTAAATGTGTTGAGATTCTTTGTAATTAAGCCTTGTATAAATTATAGTAACTTGTACTTTTTTCAAATTATTATGAAATAACAGAGAATTCTTTTCTTCTCTGGAAAATACATATTCTCTACAATTTTATATATATATATATATATATATATATATATTTTAAAAACATATAATATATTTTATAGGGTTAAATGGTACATGAACTATATTAAATTCCTCAATGTCATACATTTCGTCTTTCAATTCTCAATTTGATACAAGGGTATTTCACCTTTAGATACTTTACCCACTTTTGTTACGGAAGCTGACGTAAACATCTTGATCTAGTAAAAAAATGACACGTGACATTTTTTCAAAATTAAAAATTCTCCATTTACTTAAGGTATAATAACAAGATTAATCCTCATTGTTTTATTAATTTTCTAATTTCACCCTTAAAATTTAAAAATTCAAAAAAATAATAAAAAACAAAAATTTATTTTCAAAAAAATATTTGAACCAACCAATGATGGACACATGACATAATCTTAATAAAAATAAGTTTAGTTTCACTCTTATTTTTTAATTCAAAACGAAATTATCATAGTTATTCTAACACCCCCTTCTCGACTCCAATCATTAGAGTCGAGTCTGAAATGTCACAAAACTAATACAATACAAACAATGAAATTTATTCAAAAATACTATAAAATTTAAAACCTTTGAAAATATTTAAATTGAATTCTACACTAAATCGGAGCTCCTTTACTTTTTGAAAAATAAATTAACTGTTTGATAAATAACATACTTTGAACCAAAATAGACAAATTTATCGCATTTATACATGTCACAAAAATTAATTAAAAATTCAAGTAGGATGTCATTACTGTTATAACTTGGTGAATTTTTATGAACTTGATGTAATTCCTTGCTTACTCCAATATCTCGAACCACCTACGTATGCACAATTAAACACACGCTAAGTGCGAACTTAGTGAGGCATTATAATGTAATCATAAAATCAATAAGTAATTAACTTAAAAAATATAGTATAGGCAATTCTTATTCAAACCCATTTCAAATCGATATTGCTTTTAAAGCAATGATGAATAATATCAAAATCATTTTGTAAAAGTTCTTTTTAACATTAGCCCAAAAATCACATATAGAGAGAACTAAGTGTGCGAGTCGTGTACTCTCAGAGTACTAAGTATCACAAGGATTTTGACGATAACTATAACGAGCTCGATGTACTCCCAGAGTACTAAGCACTGAAGTGTTGTGTAGTCCCAGACTACTAGGCCATAAAGACCGGTGAACTCCCAGAATTCTAGACATATAAAAGTGTCGGCGCAGCTACTAAACTCTATGGCATGCCACTATACTGTAACTCTCAATGGTAAACTTGGGCATTAAATAAATATCAATATTCTTGCAATATATCATTCTGTAAATAATAAATAACTCATTATCAATAAAACAAAATAATGGAACAGTTCATACTCCATTATACTATAAGTCATTCTATAACATATCATCGATATATAATGATAAAATTATCATAAACAAAACACAATAGGGTAGTTCATACCCCATCAAGTACCAAACTTTTACTTTATGCTTGTGAAAAAGATATCATATTTCATATGAAAATCAATATTATCAATTCAATAAAATCATATAAGTCAACTTTTCACAAGTCTACCTAAATACATTTCAAAACATATAAATGCACTCACCTTGACACTTCCTATACCAAACTAATTTGAATAATTTAAGAGAACTTCAGGTTGGGTTCTTTGCTTTATCTACTAAATTTATGATTTCTCGTGTTTACTAGAGTCGTTCGCATTCATCCCTTACATGCACAATTAATAATACCAATAAGACACTCATTTTATAATATGTCAACATGTGCTACCTTCAAAAAATATTTCTATAAAATAATCTACAACTCGGAATTCGATTCTGTTTATTCTGAAAGAAACTAGATTTGATAAGCTTTTCAACCATATAATCAAATAACACAAATTCAACTCATGCAATTTATGACGAATTTTTAAATTTGAATTTCAGTGCTGAAATTCAAAGTAGATTACTACTCTGTTTCCTGACATTTCATCACTTAAAAATTCATACTTTTGATATCCAAATTGAAATCAGTCACCGTTTTTTAAATGAAACTAGACCGAACCATGAACACAATGTTATAAAGATCACTTCCTAATTATTTTCATGGAATTTTCGGTGAATTTCTAAACTCACTGCCAAATACTAAAATTCTTGGCAGATTTCACAAACCAAATCTTTAACATCTTTCAAACATTCCAACACTTCGAATTAACATTGAATTTAATTATTCCAACATTTTCCCTTTCATTTCAAACCCAAAATATAACTTAAATACTTAAACCTTAAATTAAGCTCTAATTAACCGAATTGTATTCCATCAAGAATACATCAACTTCAACTTCAATCAAGTATGTAAAACTAAATAAACACCTGATTCTTTCGAATCAAATCATATATCAATTTGGATTAACAACCCTAACTTCTCTCTTCAATTTCAAGAGCATAACTCATTCAAAACTATGAATTAATGGTACAAAAAAAAAAAGAGAATCCAAAGGAGAACAATTTCATTTTTCATGCTCAAATCTCAAATCCAAGTATTTAGGAACTTAAAATTCTATTGAAAATTTCTTACCTTTGCTTGGTGTCTCACGTTGGAGAATAAATATGAATTGTTTTTGTATTTTTGTATATTTTTTTCTTTTATGCCATTTGGCATTTATTTAGGCTAAAATACTAAAATATCTTTATAACAGTCAAATGACTATTTTAACCTTAAATCTATTGAATCCATAATGTGCCACATATCATCATCCTTCATCCAATGGCCTAGATTTAACCTTGAGTTAGTAGTTTACCAATTTTCCCTTGAATTATATCAATTTCTAATTTTGCCCTTGAATCAAACTTAAATTTCCATCTTGTCCCTTTAATCCAATGACTATGATTTAACATGGAAAAATTATCTTAAACCAATGGTCCACATTAATTCTAACATTATACCCATGTGTATTGACATTCTTACCCTTCCATCCAATGGCTAAGATTACTTTCTTAAGATTATATTCGATCCATTTATCCAAAAATTTCTAAAAACTTTCTCGGATAATTTTCTTAAAATCGAAAACCCAGATTAATTTAAAAACCTCGTTTCCAGCCACTTCTCGTAGGTGAACTATCTATTTATGAGATAAAAATTATTTATGGGAAAATTACTATTTTAGCACTCAAAATTTTCAAAAATATTCACTTTAGCAACCAAACTTTCATTTTATTCATTTTGGTCACTTCATTTTGCACATCTTTCAATCTCATCATTTCAGTCACTAACCAAACTTTGGGGTATTACAGTTATGATTCCACTCCTAGTAGCTTTTGCCTTTCATCCCTGATTCGTCTTCTAGAAATATCCCCAAGATACTGGTCTTGGGTGCAAATGAAGTTGATACGCAAAGGGGACCACGGTGCAACATTTTGGACTAGAGATGGCTACAGACCATCGTTCCTACATAGAATACTATGGAGCAAATTAAAGAAATTCGAAAAAAAAAAAAAGGACTGAAACCATTTGACACCTTAACTAATCTGAACCAAACAAGAATCAGAAAATAAAGATCAGGAATTTAAATAGCGGTTTGCGGTCGTTATAGCAACTATTATATAGCGATTTTAGCATTGCCTGAAAACGCGATATCTGCAACTGTTATGTTCGCAATAGCATTTGTTCTTTGAAAAATTCACGATTAAGATAATCGCAATAGTATCCGTTATGTTCACAACCGCGATAAATGCAACGGGACTAAAAATGCAACAACAACTGCAATTTAAATCCCTGATAAAGATCAATGAACCCTTTAACTTCCCCTTTCAAATCTTCAATACGCATTTCTAGATTTTCTCTTTATTTCAATACCCCAAAAAACCCAATGAGCAGTGGTGGTGGCAATGACACCACACATGGTGGCAGCCTGGATGGACGACGCCTAAGCTTGAGGATATTGAACATGGCTCATTCATCTTCCATTTCTTTGGGAAGGGAGAGTGGATCTTTTGACGTGAAATTAGGGTTTCTTTAATGGAGATTATAAAGAAAGTAGAAGAAAACTGATAAAATTGAAAAAATATATAAATTATGATAATTTTGTTTCGAATTAAAAAATAATGGTAAATTTTAATTTAATATTTTATTAATATTATGTAACATATTATTGGTTGGTTTGAATATTTTTTTAAATAAATATTTAATTTATAAGCTTAAGGGTGAAATTTGAAAATCAATAAAACATTGAAGATTGATGTTGTTACTATACCTTAACTAAATGGAGAATTTTTATTTTTTGAAGAAAGTCACGTGTCATTTTTTACTGGTCCAAGGGGTTTACGCCAGCTTTCGTAATAGAAGTGGGTAAAATGTCTAATGGCGAAATACACCATGTATAAAATTGAGAATCGAGAAACGAAATGTATGACATTGAAAAATTGTGTATAGTTCATGAACCAAAGGGATATTTAATCATATTTCATATATCTACACATATTGAAGGAATGATATTAAATTCTAGCGCGCGTATCTATATCTATATATATATATATATATATATATATATATATATATTGAATAGTCTAAAGGTGATTACCAAAAATAGTTAAACTACGATGAACTTGGATGTCTAATCTACCATCGGCAAAGCAAGATAACTGATTGATAACCGCCAATAGAGAATAACATAAATTTAGATGTGAGAGAAAAACAGTCGACAACAAAAGTGGTGAAATATTGTGATTCTAGATTTGAATCAGGAAAATAAAGCAGTAGAGGAAAAAACTCTCGAAAGAAAGTTTTGGAGGAAAATAACTCTAACAAGATTCTGATTTGAAACGGAGAAGAAGACAATGACGTTGAATCGACGAAAGAAAAAATGCAATGATTGTGTAACGCCCCGAATTTGGGCCTAGATGTTAGCTAGAGTGGTTAGACGGTTCAGGAGAACCGGATTAATAAATTTTTTTTTACTAAAATAAAATATGAAAAAATGGTAGAAAATATTTAATTAATATTATAAGGACTTTGGTAAACTCAATTTGAAGGAATATAATTGGATTTTGGGACATTTTGGTCTGGTGATTAAAATGTAAAGTTTTCAAAATTGTTTTGGTGACTAAATCGTAAAAGGGTCAAAATTTAGAATCTTTAGGGAGCTAATTTACCAAAGTTTTTAATCATATTTTCCCCTTAATTTAGGATATTTTTAAAATGCTTTTAAAAGGTTTTTATGTAATATAAAATAGATTTATTAAAAGGAATTTTAATAACCAAATTCATTTTCTTACGTAACTACTTTTGCTCTCAACTTTTCTCTCAACTTTCTCAGCAACTAAACTATCAATTTCACTCTAAAATTCTCAGGAATCATTCTCTTTTGTTTTTTTATTTCTTAATTGATTCCTTTGATTTCTACCCCAAATCCTATTTGTTTTCTTGAAGCTTTCATTCAAATCTCGCCAATTAAGGGAGAAATCAGCAATTAGAGGTGATTTTTTTGTTTCACTCCTCTAATTAAAGGTTCTTTATTGAAATTCCCAAGTTCTTGATCCTTTACAATTGATTTTTGTTATGTATTTATGAATAAACCATGATTATAATGTTTTAATTGAGTTTTGATGGGAAATTTGATGAATCTTGATATGGATCTGGTTTTGTGTTGATTCTAATTCATTTAGATCATTCATAAGGTATGTTTTAATGTTATGGGAAGAGGTTAATAAAAAATCTCGAAACTAAGTGAATTGCTAAATTTCTAGGTTGTAAATAGTTAGATTTTGAAGTGATCTTGGTGTTGAAAGGTTGATGGAGATATAAAGGGTGTTATAAAGATGTTTTGGATGTTAATTGATGTTGTTTAGATTTAAAATCAATAGGTTGTGCCTGGGCTTTGCTTAGTTTAAGTTTGATGATGATTTCGGTTGTTTTGAGAGAGCGTTTGATGGTTTTTGGTGAGGCGAAGTTGAGATTAATGGTTGCTGGAAATTAGAGATGCAAGGAACTGCATTAATCCTCTATTTTGTTTGGGTAAAACAGGGACAACCGATCCTTTGGCTTTTGGAGAGGTTGCGGAGGCTTCGAAAGCTTGATTTTTGTTTCAGCTAGTGAAGCATTGTGTTGTTGGTGAGTGGAAACGTGGTTTATAGCTTTAAAAAAGTTTAAAGTATTTTTGGGAGTTTAGATTAAGCTTGAAACGCTTGTCTAAGCTCTAAAGTAAGTATTAGACGATTTCACTCTCAATTTCGGTTTGGCAAATATTGATTTTCTCGTGCCTATGTTTATGATTTGATACCTACTGTTTTATGCATGTTTTGGAAATGGAATATGATGCAAATGATCTTATATTGATGACATTTGAGTATGGAAAATGGTTTGTGAAAAGGATTTTGAGGTTATGTAAATGCATGTTTTGTTGCATTGGAATTGGTTTAAATGTTGCACATGAAAAACAGTGAGGTATCATGTTTAAAATGGAATATATTGGCTAAGTGACAATGGTTAAATGTTATCAGATATAGTTGGCATGCCATAGGGTTTAAAGTGCACTATAATAAGTCGCCTCATGTGTGTCGAGGGGTTAATTGTGATGTTTTCTCCACTATGGGAACTGCAACGGTCGAGGGGTTAATTGTGTCATATTCTTCTGCTGGTGGATTACGTATCACAATGGTTGAGGGGTTAAATGTGGCATTTTCTCCCATTGTAGATATTACACATCATAACCGTCGAGGGGTTAAATGTGCCGTTTGCTCCGGTTATAGATGTATGTGTGGTCGAATGAACCACTTGGGAAATCCATGTATTCGATGTGTTTTTGATAAGGAAAGATTATGTTTTGGGTCACTTGAAAGCCAATATATGAATTAATGTATCATGATGGATAAATGTGTTTTGTATAATAGGATTTATACATGTTTTGCTCTTTAAGCTTTTCTATTGGGAGAATAAGCATGTGAAGGCTTAAATTGAGGTTTTGCATATGGGATTATGCATGAGATTCATGATACATGTGTTGCATATGGTTTAATTTGTATGTTTTACAAAGGTAAAAAAAAGATATGAGATGTTTAAGCATGATGTACAAAGAGTGTTTTGACTAAAGTGATATTAAATGCATTGATGAGTGTTTTTAGAGCGTCCCTCACTAGGCATTATTTGCTTATGCTCTCTTTTCTCATCAATACAGGAAAGTAGGCTTTTGGGGCAGCGAACAAGTGAGGAGGAATCCAAGATTTGAAATATTCCAAGTATGGTTTTGATAAGTGAACTTGTAGTAAATAAAAGGCAATGTGACCAAGATGTAATTAAGGAGGGTTGTTTCGTTACTCCCTGTTTGGGCATGATTCTTTTGATGTTTTGGACTTGTATGATGCTTCATATCTTGATTTCAGGGGTTAGGTTATGTTTTGCATGCTTGTTAGAGATCATGTCTATAGGATCTTTGTTTGGATATTCTATGTTGTGAATGATTCTCTACCATGCTCATTTGATTGTAGAAATGTTGCTTGAGATGTTATATGATGTTTAGGTTATGTTTGAAGTTGTTTGGAGTGAGCCAAAGAGTCATATGTTAGACCTAGAGGTTATTACATGCTTTCGCGTATTGGTACGAGTACCCAAGGATCACTACGCAGGGTCTGAAACATTTCTGTTTTGAGGCAAAATGTACAGGGGTACCGGTACAGTTAGCCGAGTGTCAGTACACCCCTTGGAATTTACACATCAGAATCGGTACACCGGTTTGAGTACCGGTACAACGTTTTTATTTTATAGCGTCATACCGGTACGCGGGGTACTGTATCGGTACGTATTGTGGTTATTGGAATTTGAGGTTTTGAAGGAAAAAGGGGGGATTGGTAGGAGAAATATGTTGTACTGGTATAGGCTACTTTATGTACCGTATCGGTACGATGGCTAGTGTATCGGTATACATGGTAGTTAAGTCTGTTGATCTGTATCAATACGGGCTTGGCCGTATTGGTACGCTTTGCTATTTTCTTTGTGTTTTTGCCTGTTGAAGTTTGGAAATGTGCAATCTAGTCCCCTGAATGTTGTATATGCAATTATATGAGTTTAGTTAATTGTTTTGAGCTAGAATTTAGCGTGTGAGCATGAAATTGGATTAACGAATGACAGGTAACTTGGTTTTAATTAAGTCCTTGTATTTTAAGGAAATTATGTTTTGGTCCCTAAAATGCTTTCTTAAGCAAATGAACCATGTTTTGTAATCTAATCGCATTGTTATCAAATTCGTTGTCCCGTGCTCACCTTAGATTTTTAAATTGATGCATTTAGAAAATATAAAAAGAAAAAATGGAACGGTTTAGCTTATTAGTTCGGGTTTGCTTAGGCAAACCTAATGTGGCTCTCTTAGCTCGGTTTCGGCTAGACCGGGTTAAGGGGGTTACATTTGGTGGGATTAGAGTCAGGTTTAGATTGTTGGGAGGTATGTCGTGTTGTTTAAGATAATGTTGATTGTTGTATGAAATGTACAGCTTTTGCTTATATGAATTTATGTTTAAAATGTGCTATATTGGGGTAAAAGCTTGAGGACACATTGTCGTATTACTACAGGTGAAAAACGATTTTTGTTTTTGAAACGTGAACATCTTGGATCCTTGCTTGAAGCAAGCCTAATTATATTTTTGGTTATATTTTCATGCTATAGATACATATTTTTTAGTATGCCACCGAGACGAGAGCTTAGGTCAAACTCGGGTAATGTTGCTAGAGGGCATAGAGTCGAGGGTAAGATAGTGCACCCTGAGGGTTTTCCACCCCCTCTTCCTAATCTGCCAGCTGGGGTTGATGTTGGGCAAGCTGTAACACCCCAAAATTTCCCCAAATTTAAAACCCTAATTTGAATAAATCCCTAAATTGGAAACCCTAATTTTTAGGAATTTATTTCAGGGACCTTAATTGAAATTGGTGGTCTAATTGTCAAGATCTAAACCTTCAGTAGCTAATTTGAAAACCGTGTTGCTTTAGGGACCATTGTTCCGTAATTTACCCTTACCTAGAGTTTTTATACCTCGTTGTAGCAACCTTAGCAGCTATCAGTTTTCTTTTTTTCTAAATCGGCAGCCACTCTTTCTTTTCCCTCTCAACGAATTGAATCCTTCTCCGGTCGTCATCAATGGCGTCAAGGCAATCCCATAAATTTTGAACTCCGTTATACTTCAAAGTTATCTCCTTTGTTCACCATTTTTGTGTTGTTTGATTTCATCAGATATGTCGAGCTTAGTGGTGAAACTTTGCAGCATCTTCTTCAAGTTGCAGCAAATATATGTTATTCATAATCTAGCAAAAGCTTTGATTCACGGTGCCGATCCGTTCGGCGTAACTTCACGGCGTGAAATGTCGACGGCCGCTAGCAACCCTTCGTTCAACGACGGCGTTTCCACCAAGGACATCCACATCGACCCTTTTTCGTCTTCTTGCATTCAGATTTTCCTTCCAAATACGGTGGTTAGCCCCAGCCCGATAATATGAGAAGATAAAAGCAAAGATGGTGCTTTTGTTTACAGTGGATACTCTCCTTAGTCGGGAACAAAGCACAAGAAATTACCCGTGGTGTTACAGTTTCATGGCGGAGCTTTCGTCGGCAGAAGCAATGCTAGTGTAAGGAATGACGTGTTTTATCGTAGGATTGCCAAGCTTCGTGATGTGATTGTTGTTGCAGTCGGCTATAGGCTGGTGCCGGAGAGTCAGTATCTGGCGGCATTCGATGATGGTTTGAAGATGTTGAATTGGTTGACGAAGAAGGCCAATTTGGCGGAGTATGGAAAGTGGTTGGAAAATGGGAGAAGGAGAATGGATGCTCATGTTTTCGATGGGTTTGGTGCTTCCATGGCTGAACCTTGGTTAGTGCTGCTCATGGAGATTTCTATAGATGTGTACTTTCGGGGTAAGCTGTGGTATGAACGTAGAGGATTACGTGGCTCGAAAGGCTATTGAGGCAGGAAATCTTTTGGATCCGGTTAAGGTGGTGGCACAAGTCCTTATGTATCCGTTTTTTATTGGGAGCAATCGGACAGCTTAAAAGAAAATGCACGCTAGTGACTTACCCATGTTTTTCAAATCCAACGTGTTGAATTCCAATGTAAGCCATCAACCTTTGATATTTGTAAATCTCCTAGCAATAACAGCATGATGACTTCATCATCAATAATGGAAAAGTGGGTCCCTCTATCATGTCTTGGCTAAACCCTTTGCAAGGCATCATGCATTCAGTAAGTTTACTTTTCCTTTGATAAATCAAATTGTAATCGAGCTTCAATCTTTTCTTTCTTTCGAATCGTTATTGTTGTTTCAAGCCATGTTCATAAATTTTCTTTTAATTCTGCAAATTTGGATGATGTTGGTACAAGCATCAGCTGACAGCAAGGCAAAGTGACGATCGACTATTATTTAAACTTTATTAACTGCTCAGTATGGGTATCGACTTTGAGGCTGTCGAGTTATCACCCCACCTGTTCAGATTGACCGTGCATATCCTTCGAGGTTCGTGCGTGAGTGTTTTTCTTTGGTTTAGTAATTATGTTTTGTGGTGGCTTAGAGATAGTGGCGGATGCTAATAAAGAGTTTTACCTCATAGGTCATGATTCGTTAGACCAAGTGATAGGTCTGAACGCGAGGTGTTCTTCTCGACGATAGAGCTATTGACCGCTTAAGGTGTGTCTCTTCCTGTGTTATAAACTTGTGTTTCTTACTATGCTACATACTTATGTGAAATGAGATTTTTATATCGTGTGTGATTTATTCTGTGTTGCGATTTGAGAAAGTTTTTGGACATCATGCATAGCATATCAGACTGTGTTTTAACCAAAAATCAAATTTATTGGATTATGAAATAACAGACTTTCGGAATTGTAAAACATCGGATTTATAAAATTGTGCAACTTGAATTTTAACAATTCAAGTTTCGAATGAGATTCGAATTTTAAAATCAGCATCATATCATTGTGGGTATGTGGATTGAGATTGTTCGAGAAAGTTTAGTGGTTTCACCCTTCAGGCTGAATTTCGCTTCGAATCAGTGGTTCTACCCTTCAGGCTGAGTTCCACTTCGGATGGTGACGACGGAGAGAGTAGATTATGGGGAACCTTACCCTTCGGTGTATCGGAGATTGGGTATTGTGTTATCATGTGCATCGGACATCATATCATTATGATTCAGATTTATAGGACTTAATGTGTTTTCAAAAGACTTTATCAGAAAATAAAAACATTGTTTTGGTTGCGATTGTTTGCGCTTTAGAGACACACTAAGCTCTTTAGCTTGCACCCCCATAGTTTTTTTCCAAATATTCACTCTCTTAGGTGACTCAGTACATGGAGATTTTAGTTCAGAAATTTTATCTATCAGTACTAACTCTCTTTTGATTATCTAGACTAGTGTTTTAACATTATTTTTGAGACATGTAATTTGGACTTTTGGACTATTTAATATTTGGAATTTATTGGATGTGTGCATTTACAATGTGATTTTCAGATATCTAATTGAGCTATCAGAATAATTTTGTACGACTGTGTTTTATAACAAATGAGACTTTAAATGTGATCTTTTACGATTATTATTATTTAATAATAATTTTGATTTGTTTATAAGTAAACCTAAAATTTGTTACTTGAGGGGAAAGTTTTCAAACTTCTTAGATTCGGCCCATTTCTTTTGGGTCGAGTTTAGGAGGTTATATTTAATGGTATCAGAGCCCGGTTTAACCCTTAGACTGTGAGGCTCACAATAGCTGTTTCAAATTACTTTTGACTTCTGCATGCATCAAAAGTATTTTGGGATAAATGAGAATTTTCTGAAAAATATACTACGGTATTATGTGATTTTGACCACATTATTTTCAACGTGTTTTAAATTCGAGACTCCGGTACCAAATTTGACTTTAGACTATTGCCTTTATAGATAGATTGATATGCCACCGAGTAGGAGTTCTAGCTTTCTGATTGGTCGAGGTCATGGCCAAGGCCGTACCGTCGCTTCTAGTAGTGATCTTTCATCTTCTGTTGATCAAACAGAAAATCAGAATGAGATATCAGATAATGAGAATGAGCCGTTGGGAGGATATCAAATTGGGTGATGACTCATTTGATGTTGAGGACACTGAGACAGTTTAGTTGGATAGTGCCACGGTGAACCGTGAGTTGCTGCGTTATCTTCGTTAGTCAGAGGGTTCGAGGAAACCCATATCTTCAGAATTAATAGCTCCTAGGATGAAACTGTTTGAGGGTAAAATTGGTACACCTCCAGCTGATACAAAGTATTGGCTAAAGAAGTTACAACGGTTATTTGTTGAGATGGATTACCCTGCCATCAGAAATTGAGGGTCGTTATATCACTGCTAGAAGGTGAAGCACAAAATTGGTGGGAGTCTGTGGTAGATACTGTTCCACCTAGTCATGTCACATGGGCATTTTTTCGACAATCGTTTCACGAGCGATATGTGGGAGCTGAGTTTCTAGCAAAATATCGCGATGATTTTCTGAATCTAAAGCATAACAATATGTCAGCAAATGACTATGAGATAGAGTTTTGGAGGTTGGTCGAGCTATGACAGCTGAGATGATTGATGCACTCCTAAAAGAGGAGGAACTTCGAAATGTTAGTCAAGTTAGAAATCGACCGGACACATCTGCTCAGCCAAGCTTTGTCAACTCTTCTAGAAAGAGGCTTAGGAATGAACTGGCTACTCAGAGTTGTTAGAATGTGAGATCTGCAATATTGGCAATTCCGACTGGTAGCATGAGTTATTCCAAAGTTTGTCGGCCTATTTCTGTATGTGGTTATTGCAATAAAAAGCCTAATGGAAAGTGCAGATGGAGAGAATGAGCATGTTTTAGATGTGGTTCTTAGGATTATTACTTAAGGAATTGTCCACGTTCACCTACTGTCTCGGTTAAGCATGACCATTCTTGATCATCAGCACAAGCATCCTTGAGGAGTAGAGGTTCTGGTAGTCATGTTGATTCGGGAAATGCTAGTAGGGGTAGACCCGCTCAGAGTGATGGATCACCTAGATCTGAGATTAGACGACCAGGTTTAGTTGATGCCATCAGAATTTCTGATGGTTATGTGGATGCATCTGACAGTTTGACAGGTACATTTGTGATGTTTTTAGTTTTTTTTTTGGATATGAGGGATTATGAATTCAGAATGTGACAGTATAAGTATGTGTCAGTTAGTTTTCGGAATCTGTTGTTCAGCTTGAAAATTTCGAGGACGAAATTTTTTTATGGGAGGGAGAGTTGTAACACCCCAAACCCTAATTTGAATAAATCCCTAAATTGTAAACTCTAATTTTTAGGAATTTATTTCAGGAACCTTGATTGAAATTGTTAAGATCTAAACCTTCAGTGGCCAATTTGAAAATCGTGTTGCTTTACCCTTGTTCCGTAATTTACCCTTACCTAGAGTTTTTATACCTCGTTATAGCAACCCTAACAGTTATCAGTTTTCTTTTTTTCTAAATCGGCAGCCACTCTTTCTTTTCTCTCTCAACGAATTGAATCCTTCTCCGGTCGTCATCAATGGCGTCAAGGCAATCCCATAAATTTTGAACTCCGTTATACTTCAAAGTTATCTCCTTTGTTCACCATTTTTGTGTTGTTTGATTTCATCGGATATGCCGAGCTTAGTGGTGAAACTCTGCAGCATCTTCTTCAAGTTGCAGCAAATATACGTTATTCATAATCTAGCGAAAGCTTTGATTCACGGTGCTGATCCGTTCAGCGTAACTTCACAGTGTAAAGAGTCGACGGCCGCTAGCAACCCTTCATTCAACGACGGCGTTTCAACCAAGGACATCCACATCGACCCTTTTTTGTCTCCTTGTATTCAGATTTTCCTTTCGGATACGGTGGTTAGCCCCAACTCGATAATATGAGAAGATAAAAGCAAAGATGGTGCTTTTGTTTACAGTGGATACTCTCCATAGTAGGGAACAAAGCACAAGAAATTACCCGTGGTGTTACAGTTTCACGGCAGAGCTTTCGTCAGTGAAAGCAATGCTAGTGTAAGGAATGACGTGTTTTGTCGTAGGATTGCCAAGCTTCGTGATGTGATTGTTGTTGTAGTCGGCTATAGATTGGTGCCGGAGAGTCGGTATCTGACGGCATTCGATGATGGGTTGAAGATGTTGAATTGGTTGGCGAAGGAGGCCAACTTGGCAGAGTATGGAAAGTGGTTCGGAAATGGGAGAAGGAGAATGGATGCTCATGTTTTCGATGGGTTTGGTGCTTCCATGGCTGAACCTTGGTTAGTGCTGCTCATGGAGATTTCTATAGATGTGTACTTCTCGGCGTAAGCTGTGGCGTGAACATAGCGGATTACGTGGCTCGAAAGGCTATTGCGGCAGGAAATCTTTTGGATCCGGTTAAGGTGGTGGCACAACTCCTGATGTATCCGTTTTTAATTGGGAGCAATCCGACAGCTTAAAAGAAAATGCATGTCAGTGACTTACCCATGATTTTTCAAATCCAACGTGTTGAATTCCAAGGTAAGCCATCAGCGTTTGATATTTGTAAATCTCCTAGCAATAGCAGCATGACGACTTCATCATCAATAATGGAAAAGTGGGAACCTCTATCATGTCTTGGCTAAACCCTTTGCAAGGCATAATGCATTCAGTAAGTTTACTTTTCCTTTGACAAATCAAATTGTAATCGAGCTTCAATCTTTTCTTTCGAATCGTTATTCTTGTTTCAAGCCATGTTCATAAATTTTCGTTTAATTTCGCAAATTTGGATGATGTTGGTACAAGCATCAGCGGACAGCAAGGCAAAGTGATGATCAACTATTATTTCAACGTTATTAACTGCTCATTATGGGTATCGACTTTGAGACTGTCGAGTTATCACCCCACCTGTTCAGATTGACCGTGCACGTGCGCGAGTGTTTTTCTTTGGTTTAGTAATTATATTTTGTGGTGGCTTAGAGATAGTGGCGGATGCTAATAACGAGCTTTACTGTAACACCCCTTTCTCGTATTCATCGCTGAATAAGAGTTAGGGACATCACATGATACTTGTAAAATAATTCTTTAATATTAATAAAATCTTATCTTTGACTGTAAAAATAGTTAATCGCGTAAAATTTAAACTTAATAATTTCACATTCAATTTTGAACCTAAATTCAGGCAGCAACTTAACAGTTTGATCCATTAGCATATAAATAATAAAACTGACTGAAAACTGCATAATTTAAAATCATTCAGATTCTGAATAAAATATGATTCATATCAGAGCAGACTTCACATTTTATTATACATGCCGACTAGTAAATATCAAACAACATAAAAATTATATTACTGATGTACCTGTTTTCGATAGATGATTTTCGCTAATGCTCCTTACTCCCAACGCTTCTCTTTTTCTACGCGTGAAACAATCACACGCTAAGTATAACTTAGTGAGACAATATAAAATAATTAAAACATTTCTTTGCAAAGTAATAATGGAAATAAATAGAGTGCAATATAACTATCAAAAAGGATTTGAAAATTATAAAGACTGACTTATCAAAACCATTCCCCTTTTTCGTAACCTGTAAAAATCTCAATATTCATATATATACAATACACGTTATATCAATACGATCCATTGTACTTTCAATTTCAATATAGCTCAATATACTATGGATGAGAATACATGGTATGCGAGTCAATGACGAGTATGCACATGTGCTGACATCAACCAATTTGTTGTGCCATAATAAAACAATATATCAATGTATCGATATCAATGTATCAATGTCAATGTATCAATGTAAACACTACCGTAACTTAACGGCATCAATAATAACGATAAGTCATAGTTGTTGAACACAACTCACTGTATCACCGCCGTAACTTAACAACGGTATTAACCGATAGGTCATAGCTGTAAAACATAGCTCACCGTATCATTATTGTAATTTGACAGTAATATTATATCTATATACTCCACCTCTTTGGTATGCCAATATACCAAGACTCTTAATAATCATACAATGGGCTTTTTGCACAATTCACTATTATGAACCTTTCATTCATTTCGATAATATCAATAGATCAAAATCAACAATTTTAACATATAAAAAATATTCATAGAGTAGTTCATACCCGAAATCATTCACAAAACCATTCAAAATCATTTAATATAAATCAAATCCTTTTCTTTCAACATTTGAGGTTGACTTATCATAAGTCTTCCTCGTATCATAATTAAAATAAATAAGATTGCACTCACCTGGGCCATTTATTATCTTTCCTCACTAAGCTTATTCATTAATCTTTTCGTTTCCTTGAATACTTGTACCTTCCTCAGTATTTCTTGCAACTGTAGAAATCAATCGAATATACTTATTACTACACACTTACTTAATTCGAGTCTAACATTGCCAAATAAAATACTAATGTTTGTCATGTATCTCATTTTGGGTCCTTAGTGGCCATTTTGAACATTTGGCAACTATTCATGCCTTAATTTTCAATTCTTCCATTTTAATCCCTTACTTTCTCATTCTTGCCAAAATGGTACTTTTTCATCAATTCAAGCTAATTTGATCATATTTCAACAGTTTACAGATCAGTCTCCCTTCAAAATAAAATTTCCAAAACCATACCCTTATTTCTTCAAATAGCCGAATAGGTCCCTAAACCTTTTCAAATATTCAATTTGGTCCCAAAATGCTAAAATAAGATACTAATATCACAACTCCACTATTTTCATCACCAAAAATATTTTTTTTTGCAATTTATTCCCTACTTTCTTTGAATTGACGAAAAGATCCTTAACTTTTCAAAATTTACAATTTGGTCCTAAATTGTCAATTCAAGCCCAAAGCATCATTTTCTACTCATTTCCATCATCAAATAAATTTCTCATCACAAATTCATCATTTTCCTCACCAAACTAAAATTCAAGAATAGTCCTCTTATTTTCCATCATCTTCGAAATGGTCACTAAATTCTTCCAAATATGAATTTTTCATTCTAGCATCAAAATCAAGCTTTTTGAATCACAAATACTACAATTTCATCATTAATTTCCAAATCCCTAACAAAACCCTAAATTTCAAGATTAGGGTTCATAAATTTCAACATGAAATTAACTTGATTTCAAGCTTGTTTTCATCACAACTAAACTTAATTCATCATCTACTACTTGAATTCCATCAAATTTCCATGAAACCCTAATTTCTCTCTCTTCAAACCCTAATCCAAAACTTCATAATTCCATGCAATTTTACTATCAAAATGTAGAGAATGAAGAGTAGATCACTTTACCTCAAGAACCTTGCTTGAATTCTTGATCAAAAGCCTTGAAAATGGCTAGGAAAAATTTTGGTATTTTCCCCTCTTTTCTTTGTGCCATTCGAACAGCCCCTTGGCTGATAAAGATGATCTTTATTCATCTTTTATCCTATTTGATCCATGTGTAAAGGTTAAATGAATTTTAAATTCATTTAACTAGTGAAATTACTAACTTGCCCTTTTTATCCAATGGCCAAGATTTAATCTTATCAAAAATCAATGGTCAAGATCAAATCCATGTGTTTTTTACCTTTCATAATTGCCCTCAAAGTTTCAAAATATTTCAAAAATGCCATTCATGGCAAATGACCAATTTGCCCTCCAACTAGAATTTATTTACAACAAGACTTAAAAATTGCCATTCCATAAAAATTGAACCAAATTGGTTCCATTCTAACCAACCTCCTTCCAAAATATCATAATTTTTAATTTATGATATTTATTCGATCCAATTATTCGAATTTCACTCAATACGATTTCTAAATTTTCTTTCTTTGAGCTTTACAACCTCTCCATCATATTCTAACTAAATCTAGTTAGAATCCCATCAATATTAATACAATATTCATAAAATAATATTTTATGAATTTTCCATAATCCTTGGAACTGCCTTTAAAATTTCAATTTGATCCGATATACCGATAATTACTAGGAATTTTTACCGGATACATTTCTTCTTAGAAATCTTATCTTAACAATCCCTTACAAATATTATTAACTCAAACTGAATCCTTTTTATCATTCAAAATATTAGATATGAGACCTTCCCATTAGGTCACCCATCCTTGGGCTACTCTAGCCTGAGCACGCTTAACAATTTTGTTCGATACAAATTCGAATAATATAAACCTCGTATGAAAAATCCAATAACACATAAATACCACTCTTGGGGGTGAACTATTCATTTACGGGGTTAACTTACATAACTTTTGAAAATTACACTTTAGTCCCTAAACTTTTCCAAAGTTTACACTTTAACCCTAAAGTTTCAAAAATTACATTTTAGTCACTAAGCAAAAGTTGGGATATTACATTTACCTCATAGGTCCTGATTCAGTTAGACCAAGTGATAGGTCTGAACGCGAGGTGTTCTCCTCGACAATAGAGCTATTGACCGCTTAAGGTGTGTATTTTCCTGTGCTATAAACTTGTGTTTCTTACTATGCTACATACTTATGCGAAATGAGATTTTTATATCTTGTGTGATTTATTCGGTGTTGCGATTTGTGAAAGTTTTTGGACATCATGCATAGCATATCGGACTGTGTTTTAACCAAAATCAAATTTATCGAATTATGAAATACCAGACTTTCGGAATTGTAAAACAACAGATTTATAAAATTTTGCAACTTGAATTTTAACAATTCAAGTTTCGGATGAGATTTAGGTTTTAAAATTAGCATCATATCATTGTGAGTATGTGGATTGAGATTGTTCGGGAAAGTTTAGTGGTTTCACCCTTCGGGCTGAATTCTGTTTCAGATCAGTGGTTCCATCCTTCGAGCTAAGTTCCACTTCGGATGGTGACGGTGGAGAGAGTAGATTCTGGGGAACCTTACTCTTCGGTGTATCGGAGATTGGGTATTGCGATCATGTGCATCGGACATCATATCATTATGATTCAGATTTATAGGACCTAATGTGTTTTCAAAAGACTTTATCAGAAAATAAAAACATTGTTTTGGTTGAGATTGTTTGTGCTTTAGAGACACACTAAGCTCTTTAGCTTATACCCCCTAGTTTTTCTTCTTCCAAATATTCACTCTCTTAGGTGACTCGGTACTTGGAGATTTTAGTTCAGATATTTTATCTATCAGTACGAACTCTCTTTTGATTATCTAGACTAGTGTTTTAACATTATTTTTGAGACATGTAATTCGGACTTTTGGACTATTTAATATTTGGGATTTATTGAATGTGTGCATTTACAATGTGATTTCTAGATATCTAATTGAGCTAATAGAACAATTTTGTACGATTGTGTTTTATAACAAATGAGACTTTAAATGTGATATTTTACGATAATTATTATTATTTAATAATAATTTTGATTTGTTAATAAGTAAACCTAAAATTTATTACTTAAGGGGAAAGTTTTCAAACTTCTTAGATTCGGCCTATTTCTTTTGGGCCGGGTTTAGGGGGTTACACAAGCACCGCCAGTTCCACCTGGACCAGTATTTGGGGATATGACACCAGTGATCCAAGTGATGACTGGAGCATTTCAGGCAGTTGTGGCTAGAGTGCATATTCAGTCTCCAGCACATGTGGTAGCTGTCAACACGAGACTTCTGTTGGAGCGTTTGCATAGTTTGAGGGGTACCGAGTTTAGGGGTTTAGCTCCAGAGGCAAATAAGGAGTGGTTCGCTAGTACAGAGAGGATTCTTGGACAGATAGAGTGTACAGATGTTCATAAGTTGGGCTGCATAGTGTCTTTGCTTCAGGGTAATGCTTATAGCTGGTGGACGACTTCTATCGTAGGTATGACACCTGCATATATGACATGGGAGTTCTTTTGTGCTACTTTCTGGAAGAATTATCTGGGTTCCCGATATCAGGATGAAAAGAAGTGAGAGATCATGGCGTTGGTCCAAGGTAGATGTATGTATCAGAGTATGAGGTTCAGTTTATTTGGTTGAGCCAGTATGCTCCTGAACTGGTTCTTGATGATCGTCAACGATGTGACCATTTCTGTTATAGGTTGGTTAAGGAAGTGAAGACCTATATGTTGGCTACATACTACATAGAGTTTGATGTTTTAGTTTCTCGAGCTAAGGACATAGCAGAATCTAGGGTTATCCTCATGATCGGGGATTTCTAGTGTTGGGAAGAGGATTGCTAAGTCAGATGCTGGTAGAGACCGTTATAAGAAGCGTCGAGATAGGAGGTATCGTTCGGATCAGAGGCGAGGTAGAGGTTACGCTGGACATGGTCAGCAAGGTCAGATACCTATGCTGGAGTTTCCGAGTGTAGGCGATGTAGGAAGCGACATTCAGGGGAGTGTTGGGCTACACATGGTACATGTTGGAGTTTTGGTTCGCAAGATCATTTGAGACGTGACTGTCCGCAGATGGCTAGGGATGGATAGGCTCTTGCACCTGTTGTTGCACTATAGAAAGGGTATGGGTGCAGTCGAGATAATTTTCAACATAGGGAGGAAGGCCAGAAGTCTGTTGCGCATACGGTGGTAGTTTAACCTGAAGGTGGGGGACCGACGAGGATCTGCGCACATTGTGAGAGAAGGAATGATACAGATGTGATTGCATGTACTTTTACTTTGTAATCCATATCATTACTTTCGTTGATAGATTCTAGTTCTACACATTCATACATCTTGCGTGAACATGCATGCTTGCTTGATATACCAGTAGAAGTGTTAGATGTGGGTATGCGAGTAACTAGCTCTTTTGGAGAGACAGTAGTTACTAGGAGGATGTTTAGGATATGCTCTTTGATGGTTCAAGGTTATGTGTTTGTGGTTGATTTAATGGAGTCATCGTTTCATTGTTTTGATGTAATCTTGGGGATGAATTGGTTGTCTAAGCTCAGGGTTGTGGTTGATTTTGAGACCAAGCGAGTTTCGCTAAAACCTGCTGAGGAATATGTAGTGGTGGTGGTGGGCGAGAATGTTAAATTCTTGTCTAATGTGGTATCAGCGTTGGAAGCACAGAAGTTGTTGGAGTCTGAAAGTCAAGCATATTTGGCTTATTTCATGAACCTGAATATGAAAGAGGTGCGTGCCCAGAATATCTGCACTGTTTGTGATTTTCTAGGGGTGTTTTCGGAGGAGTTGCCTGGATTACCTCCGAATAAGGAGGTAGAGTTTTGTGTTGAGACGTATGCGGATATGGCTCCGGTGTCGATTGCACCGTATTGCATGGCACCGAAAGAGATGAAGAAGTTGAAGATACAACTTCAGTAGTTGCTAGATTGTGGTTTTATTCAACCTAGTGTATAGCCATATGGAGTTCCAGTGTTGTTCATGAAAAAGAAGGATGTCAAGATGAAAATGTGCATTGATTATCGGTAACTGAACAAGTTGACAATAAGTATCCTTTACCAAGGATTGATGATTTGTTTGATCAGTTTCGGGGTGCTACGGTGTAACACCCCGGTTTTGGGCCTAGGAGTTTTCCTAGTGGTTTAGACGGTCTAGTGGACCGAGGATTAGACATTCGAGTTAGATTCAGGATTAAAACCGGAATAAATAATTTTGGTGCGAGAAAATATGGGGAAAATATCTAAAAATCACTATTTAATATATGGATATTTTTGGTAAAGTCAATTTTGGAAAATGGATTTTGGAAATTGGACATTTTGGCTAGTGACCAAAATGTAAAGATTGAAAACTATTTTAGTGACTATTTTGAAAACGGGTCAAAACTTAGAATCTTTATGGAGCTATTTTACCAAACTTTAATATCAGATTTTCCTCTCATTTAGGATTATTTTAAAAGTGTTTTAATTGGGTAATTAAAGGGATTGACCAAAAAGTAGTTATTTTCTCAAAATCAAAAAGTTACGTAACTTTTCTCCCAAACTTTTCTCTCAAAGTTCTTCAGTCAAACACCCATTCTTTCATCCAAAATATGAGGTAACACTCTTGATTTCTTAAGTTTTTGATTCTTAATTGATTCTTTAACTTTGTTTTGCAAAACCTCATTGAATTTATTTGTTTTCAAGATCTAAAACATCCAAATGAGAGGGAAATCACTCGTTAGAGGTAAGGTTCGTTCTTCTCCTCTAATGAATGGTTCTTTACTGAAATTCCCAAGTATTTGATCACTGTTTATTGTTTTCTAATGAGTTTTGATGAGTTAATTGTGGAAATCGCTTAAATTAAGGTTTAATTGATGAGAACAAGAGAATTCCATTTTGGATCTATTTTGATGGGTTTTTGATGAGTTATAATCATAATTTTGATGTTTTATAATGTTGATAAGTTGGTTTTAATATTGGAATCCCGAAACTATATGAAAATCTCTAATTTTCTAGGGTGATAGTGTTGTGTTTTTGAGGAGTTGTTGTGGTTAATTGAATGCTGGAGATATAAGGATGTTTGGGAAGTGTTTTTAGATGATAATTGATGTTAATTGAAATGTTGAAATGTTTGATTGTGGCTGGGTAAAGTTTGGAAGAGGTTTGTTGTTAGTTTTGGGAGTTGTGGTGTAGTTTTGAGTAAGAGATGTTGAGGTTTAGTGTTGCTGTGATGTTTATTGCATTTTGATGCAATGTACCTCTGTTTTGTGTTATCAAAAGTAGGGGAGTCTAAACATCAAGCTTGAACGTGAGTTCCGAAAGCTTTGGAGGTGTGTTTGACGCATCGGCAAGCGAGGCGTTGTGAGTTTCTGAGTGGAAACGTGTTTTCAACTTTGCAAAGGTTTGAAAGTTGTGTTTGGGGGTTTAGATTGAGCTTGAAATGCTTATCTAAACTCGGAAGTAAGTAAAGGATGAATTCTCTCTCGAACTATGTTTTGGTGATAGTTTGATGCACTTATTTTACATGTTTTGATTACTCACTGTTTATGCATATATTGAGCATGGTTTAATACTGGAAATTGATTCGAAATGGTGGAGTATGGTTTGGATATCAAAAAATAGTAATAATGGCAATGCGTCGATTGAGGTTTTGGGAGGGTTTTTGAAGAACTCTCTGTTGTTGCAAGTTTTAATTACTGTTTTGGACTTGTAATAAGTTTTGAGTGTTTGGATCATAGTTGGATTGATGCTTTGGATTTGTATTAGGAAGCATGCCACTAGATTTGATTGCTTGAGTATACTAGATAAGTTAAGATGGCTTTTGGTGAAGATATAATGTTGATTAAACATGTTGTTGATGTTTGGAGCTGATTAGCTAAGTGTTAAGCTTGATTGAAGTGAGCCAAAGTGTCATATGTTGGACCTAGAGGTTATTACAGGCCTCTGCGTACCGATACGGGTACCTCAGGATCGGTATACGGGGCCTGCACGAGGCTCAATGTATTGAATTTAAACTACGGGTACCGGTACGCCTAGCCACCATATCGGTACGCCTTAAGGAATTTGCATGTTTGTTTCGGTACACGGGTTTGAGGATTGGTATGCCCCTTCAATTATAGCTACACGTACCGATACGCGGGGTTTCGTATCGGTAAGCATTTTGGTTACTAGACTCCTGTGTTTGGGGACATGGCGCCTCTGGTTCAGGCGATGATAAGAGCATTCCAAGCCGCGATGGCTGGAGCTCACGTACCTGCTCCGACACCTACTGCTGCTAATCCAGGTTTGCCGTTGGAACGTTTGCGTAGCCTTGGAGGGGTCGAGTTTAGAGGGTTGGCACTCGAGGCATCCGAGGAGTAGATGGCTAGTATGGAGCGTATCTTGGTTCAGCTAGGGTATAATGATGACCGCAAGTTGGGATGTACTATTTCCCTGTTGCAAGGGGATTCGTATAGCTGATGGACCACTGTAATCACGAGCATGGAACTCGATGATGTGACGTGGGAGTTTTTCCAAGCTGCCTTCAGGAAGAAATATCAGGGTGTTAGATATTTGGACGACAAGAAACGAGAGTTTATGGCCTTGGTTCAGGGCAGTATGGCCCTGTCTGAGTATGAGGTGCAATTTGTATGGCTGAGTCATATGCACCTGAGTTGGTGCCAGATGAGAGGCATCGTTGTGATCGTTTCCGGTATGGTTTGGTGCAGGATGTCAAGACATTTATGTTGGCCACTGAGTATACTATGTTTGATGTTTTGGTATCTAGGGAAAAGGATATAGAGTAGAGTCTGGGATTGTCTCGTAGCTTTAGAGGTTCTAGCTTGGGAAAGAGAGATGCAAAGTATGGTTCTGGGGGTGGCCAGGCTGAGAGGCACCGTGACTGGAGGTTCTGACTAGATACGAGATGCAGTAGAGGTGGTACTGGACGAGGATATCATAGATAGGGTGTTCAGGTTCGATCGGAGCATAATGTTTGTTGGGTTTGCGGTTTGAGAGAGCATTTGAGGCGATATTGCCCGCGTTTGGCCAGAGAGTGGCAGGCTCCTACAGTTATGGCTGTGAACTCTTGTTGGAGTTGTGGGTCGACAGAACATATTAGACGAGACTGTCCTTTGCTTGCTAAAGGTAGGCAGGCACCTGCTCCTGTTGCTGCACCACCTAGGGGCCGTGTGCGCGGCCAAGGTACTGTCTATAGGAAGGAGGAGGGACAGAGGATGGTGGCGCACACAGTGGCGGTTTGACCGGAGGAGGGTGGACCAACAAGGATCTATGCTCATCTCGAGGGGAGAAATGACACGGACGCGATAGCTGGTACCTTTACCTTGCAGTCTATGCCATTGTTATCATTGATAGATTCTGGTTCTACACATTCATGTGTATTGCATGAGCATGCAAACTTTCTTTGTAACCCCCTTGACCCGGCCTAGACGCCGAGCGAACCACATTAGGTTTGCTAAAGCAAACCGGATAATGATTACGAAAATCGGTCCATTTTTTCCTTTTATCTTGTCTAGATGCATATTATTAATCCTAAGTGATCATGCTTGTAGCGGGTGACGTTACAAAGGAAACGAACCTCAGAAAGGTAACCAATTGCATACAATACATTTTAGAGACTAAAACTAGTAAGTTAAAGGACCATTACTGAAATTAGGGTTACTAATCCTCAATTGGTCAGATTACATGCTTGTATGTCAATTTTTAGCTCAATCCGACCATCCAAACTCAAGCAGTTGCATTCACAACAATCAGGGATCAAAATGAATAAATCAGAAACCTTCCAAACATCCAAATAACTGAAATAACAGCTGCCCATATCACTACACGAGCAAGTGTATCAGTATACCTTGGCCACTTTATAAAACCCAGATTCCAGTAACTCAAACCGTACCAGTAAGGCTACGCATATCGGTACACCTTGCCATTTTGCTTTTACTTGTACCGAAACACTACCCCGCGTACCGAAATGCTAAGCCTAAAAGGGCTTACCCGTATCAAAACACTACCTCGCGTATCGAAATGCTAAGCCTAAAATGGCTTAAGCGTACAGGTTCGAGGGGACGTGTTTCGATACACCTGGACCTGAAACGTCTACTTTCGCTGGTTTAACTTACATTATTGGACTCCAAACCACTTAAACATGCTTCTAACATTCATACAACATTACCAAGGATAGATCATAACCATAATATCACATAACCATCCTCAACTCATGCAATCATGCTTTAAAGGTAAACTATAGACATGCTTCCTAAAACCACATAACCAAAAGTACCAAAACTCTCATTTGAACATTATCCAGCATATGCAACTTACTCACATATCTACAACAGCAAAATCAACGTACTAGAATAATCAAAACATGGCATTCAACCAAAGCCAACTAGATGCATACCTAAGCAACCACCTAGCATCAACCATAAGCAAGGCTTAACAACATGCTTTTCAACATCAATCCAACTTCAAAACACAACATTAATCATGCTAAAAAACCAGGGAAGAACAAAATTTACAAATCCCCAAAACTTGGCGAACACATTACCTTATTAACCGAAAACTTAAACCAAGTTCACACTCAAAAGTAGTGTTTGCTCTTGGATCACTTTAAACCTTGCCTTTGCTGCCCCCAAACCTCAATACTCTGCATCGGTAGGAAAAAGAGAGCGTAAGCACACATGCTTAGTGAGGATGCTCATAAAACAATGATGCATTTAAAATCCTTTGAAAACTAAACACTTATTTTCAAACCATGCTTACGACCAAAGCATTTTCATTGATTCCAAATCCAAACATGCATGTCGACAATATGCAAAAACATTTACAAATCACATGCATAACTCCCAAAGCATTAAATCATATTACCATGCTTAAATCCCAAAGCATTAAAAACTAGGTTCAATACATGAACTTTCATATATTGGCAATTATAGTGACCCCGGATAGTTGACCATTATCATCGATTAGCCAACCGCTAATCATTGGTTAACTGACCGTTCACCTTACGTATCCGATACACGGATCTCACATGATGGACTCACCTCCACCATAACTCATACCATGCCTAGTTAAACCACATGATATCCCAAACCTTGCCTAGTTAAACCGCAAGCTCTACCGACCTTGCCTAGTTAAACCGCAAGCTCTACCGACCTTGCCTAGTTAAACCGCAAGATCACCATCAACTTGGGTTGCCTAGTTAAACCGCATACCCCAAGTGAGGTCCCAATAGTTCGAGTGGCCAAGTTAAACCGCCATACCTCAAGAACCCATGGCCACTATCGATTTTTAGTATATATTATAGTGCACTTTATCCTATGGCATGCCAACTATATCCGAATTTTTTCTCATCATGTCACATAGCCAATATATCATTTACGAAACCATTTATTCCTGTTTTACAATGCATTATCCAAATCACCACATATGCAAACCATATTGCCAAAGCAATACGATATTCCCAACCAGAATGAAAACCAATGCTCATTAGCATTTTATATGCTTTTAAACCACTGCATATGTACTCAAAATATGCATTTACAGTAACTAAAACAACCCATGTTTACGACCAAAACATGAATTACACATGCTCATATCTGAACCGATATTGAAGAGCAAAAGAGGGAAACTTACTTTCGAGCTTAGGTAAGTGTTTCAAGCTTAACCTAAACTCCCATAAACACTTTCAAACCTTTGAAAGACTTTTAAAACCCTTTCCACTCACCGATTACACCTCGCCTTGCTCGCCAATGCAAATCGAGCTCCCGACAAGTGACGATCCACCTCAAGCTACTTCGCCTTGTTTATCCCCTGTAATGGATGCTTTCTCCCTAAAGATTTAGACGAAGAGAATGGTGTTCGGCTGGAGAGATTTTGAGAGAAGATTTTGAGAGAAAGTTAGTTACGTAACTTTTGTTTTAAAGAATTAATTATCAAATTAATTATCCCCATCCTATTTATACTTTACAAAAATACTTTTAAAAATAGCCAATTATGGGATAAAGTCTGAGATTAGACTTTTGGGCAATTTTCTCCTTAAATATTCAAAGTTTTGACCCTTTTACAAAAGAGTGACTAAAAACAGTTTTCAAAGTTTACATTTTAGTCACTAGTCCAAAATGTCTGATTTCCAAAACTCATTTTCCAAAATTGATTCCACCAAAATCATTAACATATTAAATAATGATTTTAGAACATTTTCCCACATTTTTATCACCTTCAAAAATATTTAATCTGATTTAATCTCGAAACTGACTCGAATATCTAATACCGGTCCACCGGACCCTTAAAACGAACCCTAAAATATCTCAAACCAAAACCAGGGCGTTACAATTCTCCCCCACTTAAGAAATTTTGTCCTCAAAATTTACCTGGAGGAAATAAATGCAGAAATTGCTCCAGCATGTCCGCTCTGCTTTCCCAAGTGGCTTCCTCTACACCACGATGTCGCCATAAAACCTTAACAAGCTCAATCATCTTGCCACGAAGAGCTTTGCTCCTAGAATCAAGGATTTCCACCGGCTCCTCATCATAGGATAAATCGAGCCTCAACTCAATATGCTCCACCGGCATAACATGCGAGGGATTCGACCGATACCTCTACAACATAGATACATGAAACATTTTCTCTAACTCGAGAGGCAACCTCAACCAATAAGCCACATGACCAACACTCTCCACAACCTCATATGGTCCAATAAACCTCAGACTAAGCTTACCCTTATGCCCGAACCGCATCACCTTTTTCTATAGTGACACTTTCAAAAACACACGATCACCCACCGCATATTCAATCTCCCTACGCTTCAAATCCGCGTAAGATTTCTACTGATTCGCAGCCACTTTCAAGCGATCACACACAAGCTTTACTTTTTCATCCGTTTCTTTCAACACATCCGGAAAGCAAACACACTTTTCCCAACTGCAGCCCAACACAAAGGCGTACGACACCTCCGACCATACAAAGCCTCATACGGTGCCATCTGTATACTCGCTTGATAACTATTGTTATAAGAAAACTCAACCAAAGGTAAATGCTTCTCCTAGGTTCTTTGGAAATCAATAATGCAACACCACAATATATCCTCCAAAACCTAGATAACACGCTCAGACTGACCATTCGACTGAGGATGATATGCGGTGCTGAAATTTAACCTTGTACCCAAAGCCTAATGCAAACATTCCTAAAACCTTGTTGTAAACCTCGGATCTCTATCCAAAACAATGGACTTAGGTATCCCGTGCAAATGCACAATCTTAGCGATATACAAGTCCGCCAACTTAACCAATATATACATTGTATGCACTGGCAGAAAATGTGCACACTTCGTAAATCGATCAACAATCACCCAAATGGAATCCTTTTTAGCCGATGTCAACGGTAACCCTAACACAAAATCCATGGTGATTCTCTCTTATTTCTATTCCGGAATTCTCAACGGTTGCAACAACCCGGATGGAAACTAATGTTCAGCCTTAACCCACTGACACACCATGCACTTAGAAATAAATTCCGCCTCATCCTTTTTCAAACCAACACAATAGTACACTTTTTTCAACACACGATATATTTTGGTACCTCCAGGATGTATAGCAAAAGGACTAGAATGTGCTTCAGTCAGAATAGTATGCCTCAACTCCGAATCATCCGGTACCACTATTCGACCCTTGAAACACAAAACCCCATCACCATCAATATAAAACTCCTTCGGATTACGATTTGATATGTCCTTAACATACGAAACTAGAGAACCATCACACAGTTGCTTAGCTTTAATCATTTGTGACAACATAGGCTTAACTTGCAACTCAGCCAACAAACCACCTTCCCGTGTCACACTCAACCTTGCAAACATCGCCCTAAGCTCAACCGCAACCTTACGACCCAACTCATCCACAACCATATTAGCCCTTATAGGATGATAGTCGGCCGTCAAGTCATAATCCTTAAGCAACTCCAACCATATATGTTGCCTAAGATTTAAATCCTTTTGAGATATCAAATATTTCAAACTCTTGTGATCCGTAAAAACAACACACTTTTCTCCATAAAGATAGTGTCTCCAAATCTTCAAGGCAAACACCACTGCAGCAAGTTCCAAATCATGAGTCGGATAATTTCTCTCATGAACTTTTAGCTGTCTTGACGCATAGGCCACAACCTTATCATCTTGCATCAGCACACAACCCAAGCCAACGTAAGACGCATCACTATAAATCACAAACTTTTTCCCTCACTCGGGTTGGGTCAACACAAGAGCATGTGTCAAGACTTCCTTCAACTTCTCAAAATTATGTTGTTGCTTCTCCGTCCACACATAAGGAACATTCTTTTGCAAAAACTTCGTCAACGGTGCCACAATACTAGAAAACCCATCTACAAAGTGACGATAATAACTAGCCAGCCCAAGGAAACTACGAACCTCCGATTCAAACTTAGGTTGTTTCCAATTGAGAATAGCCTCAATTTTCTGTGGATCAACATGAATACCCTCCGCGAAAACCACATGACCAAGGAACATCACTTCCTTTAGCCAAAACTCACACTTACTTAGTTTGGCATACAATTGATTATCCTTCAAAACTTGCAATACAATCCGCAAATGCCGATCATGCTCTACCTCAGTACGAGATTACACGAGAATATCATCTATAAACGCCACTATGAACTGATCAAGTTATTCATGGAGCACCCTATTCATCATATCTATGAACGCAGCTGGGGTATTCGTCAAACCAAACGGCATCACCAAGAACTCATAATGTTCGTACCTTGTATGAAACACAATCTTATGCACATCCACCTTTTTAACTTTCAACTGATAATACCCTGATCTCAAATCAATCTTAAAAAATAGACCCGCTCCATAGAACTGATCAAACAAATCATCAATCCTCGGTAAAGGATAATTATTCTTCACCGTTAACTTATTCAACTGCCGATAATCAATGTACATACGCATCGTACCGTCCTTCTTTTTCACAAAAAGAACCGGAGACCCCAAGGCGAAACACTCGGTCGAATGAACCCATGATCCAACAACTCCTGAAGTTGTGTCTTCAAATCTTTTAATTCCTTCGGTGCCATCTGATAAGGAGTAGTGGACATCGGAATCGTACCCGCGTACGTCTCAATATCGAATTTGACCTCTTTATCTGGCGGTAAACCTAATAACTATTCAGGAAAACCCCCAGAAAATCACAAACAGTTTGAATGTCCTGCACCCGAACACCTTTAACTTCCAGATTCATCATGATAGCCAAATAAGCTTGGCAACCATCATGCATCATCCTTTCTGCTTGAGTAGTTGAAACAACATTGGACAAGAATTTCACATTCTCGCTAACCACCACAACTTCATAATCATCGGCTAACCTCAAAGAAATCCTTTTGGATTCACAATCCACAATCGCCTTTTGCTCACTTAACCAATCCATGCCCAAAATAACGTCAAAACCATGGAATGACAATTCCTTCAGATCTGCGACAATCTTGTGACCTTGCACTACCAAAGGGCAACACCTATACAACCTTCTAGTCGTAATCGTCTCCCCAAAAGAACTAGTTACTAAAATGCCAAAATCTAAGATCTCAACAAGAACATTCAACAAAGATGCATGCTCACTCAAGATATAAGAATGCGTAGACCCCGAATCAGTCAAGGAAAACAATGACGATGATTGTAAAGTGAAGGTACCTGCGATCACATAAGTGTCATTGCGACCCTCACGATGAGCATAGATTTGTGCTGGCCCACCATTCTCCGGCTGTACATCAACATCATGAGCCACAGCCCTCTGAACATCCTCACGCCTCTGGAAATTACCCCTGCCACGACCTCAGCCTCTAGCAGGTGCAACAACCTGTACCGATATATCCCTCACCGTACGAGGACAATCACGCTTCATGTGATCAGAAGATCTACATACCCAGCAACCTCCAGCACTTCCCCAACACGTACCCGTGTGGCATCTACCACAACGCTTACACTTAGCTACAACTCGAGCTCCCTTATTACCCTGGCCAACACCGCCAGCATGCTTGTGGTTTGGCTTATGCCTCTTGTCCCGAGACCTCATATTCTCCTCACCAGAATAGCCAAAATCAAGTCCTCTTTTATTCGGACCTATGCCCAAAACCTGTCTCGTTACTCCTAGGGACTGTTCGATATTTTTGGCACGGTTCAAAATCTGTACAATCCGCAGCCAACATATACGTCTTGATGTCCTTCACGATACCATAGCAAAACCTATCGCACCTCTGTCGATTATCTAGAACCAACTCTAGGGCATACTGACTTAGGTGAATAAACTTTACCTCATACTCGACAACTGACATGCCACCCTGCGATAGTGACATAAACCGGCGCTTTCTCACATCAAGATACTGAGGACCAAGATACTCTCTTGAAAGCTCTCTAAAAGAACTACCAAGTCACATCCGCCTCTGGAAGACCTACAACCGTGGTCACCCACCAGTGATAAGCATCACTTTGTAAAAATGACACAATGCAACCCAACTTGCGCACATCGTTGCAACCCATCTGATTCAAGATTCGGATTATTTTTTCCAGCCATCCCTTGGCAGCTTCAGGGCTTAGACCCCAGAATTCCTCACCTCCCAAACTACGAAGATGCTCTAAAGGTAAACCTTGATTAACCACCACAGCAGGTGTCGGTGCTTGCACTTGCACTCCAACCATCGTTTCCTGAAAAGCTCCCGTCATCGCTTGGATCAACGGAGTCAATTCCCCAAAAATTGGCCCTTGTAGAGCCTGAGGTACATCACCTACCCCAATGTCAACAGGAGGAACTAAGGAAGGAGTAGGAGGTAAGGTATTACAAGGATTCCCTCCATCGTCATTATTCTTCCCAGACCCGGCATTACTAGCCGTCAAACGTGTTTCACGTCGAGCCATGCTAACAAAAGCATCAAAACACATTAAAGTCAGGCTAGAATAAGGCAAAGGATCCAAGACAACCTTATAAACATTTTAAAACCCCGGTAATAGGCAATGTGTTCCCTATTCATACCCAACATGATGTAAAACAATCACCCTACATATACACAATCAACGTACATATCAAACAATAGAAATCAGTCTAACAACAACATCTAAACCTGGATATGATACCACCAAATGTAGCCCCCTCGACCCGGTGTGGACGCCCGACCACACTAAAGAGCCACATTAGGTTTGCCAAAGCAAATCGGAGAAAGATTTCAAAAATTGATCTATTTTTTCCCTTTATCTTGTGTAGATGCATATTATTAATCCTAAGTGATCATGCATGCAGCGGATGACGTTACAAAGAAAACGGACCTCGAAAAGGCAACCAATTGCATACAATACATTTTAGGGGCTAAAACATAAAACTGGTAAGTTAAAGGACCATTATTGAAATTAGGGTTACCAATCCTCAATTAGTCAGATTACATGCGTGCATGCCAATTCTCAGCTCAATCTGACCATCCAAACTCAAGCAATTGCATTCACAACAATCAGGGACCAAAATGAATAAATCAGAAACCTTCTAAACATCCAAATAACTGAAATAACAACAGCCCGTATCGGTACACGAGCAAGTGCATCAGTACGCCTTGGCCACTTTATAAAACCAAGATTCCAGCAGCTCAAAACCGTACCGGTATGGCTACGCCTATCGGTACACCTTGCCATTTTGCTTTTACCAGTACTGAAACACTACCCTGCGTACCGAAATGCTAAGCCTAAAAGAGCTTACTCATATCGAAACACTACCTTGTATATCGAAATGCTAAGCCTAAAATGGCTTAGCCGTACCGGTACGAGGGGACGCGTTCTGACACGCCTAGACCTAAAATGTCCACTTTTGCTGGTTTAACTTAGATTATTGGACTCCAAACCACTTAAACATGCTTCTAACATTCATACAACATTACCAAGGATAGATCCTAACCATAATATCACAGAACCATCCTCAACTCATGGCAATCATGCTTTAAAGGTAAACTATAGGCATGCTTCCTAGAACCATATAACCAAAAGAACCAAAACTCTCATTTGAACATTATCCAGCATATGCAACTTACTCACATATCTATAGCATCAAAATTAACATGCTAGAATCATCAAAACATGGCATTCAACCAAAGCTAACTAGATGCATACCTAAGCAACCACCTAGCATCAACCATAAGCAAGGCTTAACAACATGCTGATCAACGTCAATCCAACTTCAAAACACAGCATTAATCATGCTCAAAAACCAGGGAAGAACAGAATTTATAAATCCCAAAAACTTGGCAAACACATTGACTTATTAACCGAAAACTTAAACCGAGTTCATACTCAAAAGTAGTCTTTGCTCCTTGATCACTTTAAAACTTGCCTTCGTTACTCCCAAACCTCAATGCTCTGCATCACAAGGAAAAAAGAGCTTAAGAAAACATGCTTAGTGAGGATTCTCATAAAATAATGATGCATTTAAAATCCTTCGAAAACTTAACACTTGTTTTCAAACTATGCTTACGACCAAAACATTTTCATTGATTCCAAATCAAAACATGCATATCGACCATGTGCAAAAACATTTACAAATCACATGCTTAACTCCCAAAGCATTAAATCATATTACCATGCTTAAATCCCAAAGCATTAAAAAGTAGGTTCAACACATGAACTTTCATATATTGGCAATTATAGTGACCCCAGATAGTCTACCACTATCCTTGATTAGCCAACCGCTAATCATTGATTAACCGACCATTAACTTTACATATCAGATACACGGATCTCTCATGATGGACTCAGCTCCACCACAACCCATACCATGCCTAGTTAAACCGCATGATATCCCAAACCTTGCCTAGTTAAACCGCGAACTCTACCGACCTTGCCTAGTTAAACCGCAAGATGACCATCGACATGGGTTGCCTAGTTAAACCGCATACCCCAAGTGAGGTCCCAATAGTCTGAGTGGCCTAGTTAAACCGCCATAACTCAAGGACCCATGATCACGATCGATTTTTAGTATATATTATAGTGCACTTTATTCTATGGCATGCCAACTATATCCAAATGTTTTCTCATCATGTCACATAGCCAATATATCATTTGCAAAACCATTTACTCACCGTTTTACAATGCATTATCCAAATCACCACATATGCAAACCATATTGCCAAAGCAATGCCACATTCCCGACCGGAATGAAAACCAATGCTCACTAGCATTTCATATACTTTTAAACCACTGCATATGTACTCAAAATCATGCATTTACAGTAAGTATAACAACCCATGTTTATGACCAAAACATGAATTACACATGCTCATATCTAAAACGATATTAAAGAGCAAAAGAGGTCAACTTACTTCCGAGCTTAGGTAAGTGTTTCAAGCTTAACCTAAACTCCTATAAACACTTTCAAACCTTTGAAAGACTTTTAAAACCATTTCCACTCACCGATTACACCTCGCCTTGCTCACTAATGCAAATCGAGCTCCCGGCAGGCGATGATCCACCTCAAGCTACTTCGCCTTGATTATCCCCTCTAATGGATGCTTTCTCCTTGAAGATTCAGAAGAAGAGAATGGTGTTTGGCTGGAGAGATTTTGAGAGAAAAGATTTTGAGCGAAAGTTAGTTACCTAATTTTTTTTAAAGAATTAATTATCAAATTAATTCTCCCCATCCTATTTATATTTTCCAAAACACTTTTAGAAATAGCCAATCAAGGGATAAAGTCTGAGGTTAGACTTTTGGGAAATTAGATCCTTAAATATTCAAAGTTTTGACCCTTTTACAAAACAGTTACTAAAAATAGTTTTCAAAGTTTTCATTTTGGCAACTAGTCCAAAATGTCTGATTTCTAAAACTTATTTTCCAAAATTAATTCCACCAAAATCATTAAAATATTAAATAATGATTTTAGAACTTTTTTATCACCTTAAACAATATTCAATCTGATTTAATCCCAAAACTAACTCGAATCTCTAATACCGGTCCATCGGACCCTTAAAACGAACCACAAAACATCTAAACCCAAAACAGGGCTTTACAACTCTCCCCCACTTAAGAAATTTCGTCCTCGAAATTTACTTGGAGGAAATAAATGCGAAAATTGCTCCAGCATGTCTACCTTGATTTCGCAAGTAGCTTCCTCTACACCACGATGTCGCCATAAAACCTTAACAAGCTCAAGGATTTCCACCGACTCCTCATCATAGGATAAATCCGGCCTCAACTCAATATGCTCCACCGGCATAACATGCGAGGGATTCGACCGATACCAACGCATCATGTATTTTCTCTAACTTTGGAGGCAACCTCAATCGGTAATCCACAAGACCAACACGCTCCACAACCTTATATGGTCCAATAAACATCGAACTAAGCTTACCCTTATGTCCGAACTGCATCACTTTTTTCCATAGTGACACTTTTAAGAACACACGATCACGCACCACATATTCAATCTCCTTACGCTTCAAATCTGCGTAAGATTTTTGTCGATCCGTAGCCGCTTTCAAGCGATCACACACAAGCTTTACTTTCTCATCCGTGTCTTTCAACACATCCGGTGAGGAAACATGCTTTTCCCCAACCTCAGCCCAACACAAAGGCGTACGGCACCTCCGGCCATATAAAGCCTCATACGGTGACATCTTTATACTCGCTTGATAACTATTGTTATACGCAAACTCAACCAAAGGTAAATGGTTCTCCCAGGTTCCTTGGAACTCAATAATGCAACACCTCAACATATCCTCCAAAACCAAGATAACGCGCTCAGACTGACCATCCGACTGAAGATGATACGCGGTGCTGAAACTTAACCATGTACCCAAAGCCTGATGCAAACATTCCCAAAACCTTGCTGTAAACCTCGGATCTCTAACCAAAAAATAAACTTAGGTATCCTGTGCAAATGCACAATCTTAGCGATATACAAGTCCGCCAACTTAACCAATGTATACATCGTATGCACTGGCAGAAAATGTGCATACTTCGTAAACCGATAAACAATCACCCAAATGGAATCCATTTTAGCCGGTGTCAATGGCAACCCTGACACAAAATCTATGGTGATTCTCTCTCATTTCTATTCTGAAATTCTCAACGGTTGCAATAACCCCGATGGAAAATGATGTTCAGCCTTAACCCGCTGACACACCATGCACTTAGAAACAAATTCTTCCACATCCTTTTTCAAACCAACATAATAGTACACTTCTTTCAACCCACGATGCATTTTGGTACTACTGGATGCATAGCAAAAGGACTAGAATGTGCTTTAGTCAGAATAGTATGCCTCAACTTCGAATCATCTGGCACCATTATTCGACCCTTGAAACACAAAACCCCATCACCATCAAAATGAAACTCCGTCAGATTATGATTCGATATGTCCTTAACATGCGAAACCAGAGAATCATCATGCTGTTGCTTAGCTTTAATCATTTGTGACAACATAGACTTAACTTGCAACTCAGCCAACAAACCACATTTCCGTGTCGCACTCAACCTTGCAAACATCACCCTAAGCTCAACTGCAACCTTACGCTCAACACATCCACAACCACATTAGCCCTTCTAGGATGATACTCGATCTTAAAGTCATAATCCTTAAGCAACTCCAACCATATAAGTTGCCTAAGATTTAAATCCCTTTGAGACATCAAATATTTCAAACTCTTGTGATCCGTAAAAACAACACACTTTTCTCTATAAAGATAGTGTCTCCAAATCTTCAAGGTAAACACTACAGCCGTAAGTTCCAAATCATGAGTCAGATAATTTCTCTCATGAACTGTCAACTGTCTTGACGCATAGGCCACAACCTTACCATCTTGTATCAGCACACAACCCAAGCCAACGTAGTACGCATCACTATAAACCACAAACTCCTTTCCTAACTCGGGTTGGGTCAACACAAGAGCATGTGTCAAGACTTCCTTCAACTTCTCAAAACTATATTGTTGCTTCTCTGTCCACACATAAGGAACATTCTTTTGCAACAACTTCATCAACGGTGCCACAATACTAGAAAACCCATCTACAAAGCGACGATAATAACCAGCCAACCCAAGGAAACTACGAACTTTGCTTCTAGTTGAGAATAGCCTTAATTTTTCGTGGATCAACACGAATACCCACCGCGAAAACCAAATGACCAAGGAACATCACTTCCTTCAACCAAAACTCACACTTACTCAGTTTGGCATACAACTGATTATCCTTTAAAACTTGCAATACAATCTACAAATGCCGATCATGCTCTACCTCGGTATGAGAGTACACGAGAATATCATCTATAAACACCACTATGAACTGATCAAGATATTCATGGAACACCCTATTCATCATATCCATGAACGCAGCCGGGGCATTTGTCAAACCAAACGACATCACCAAGAACTCATAATGCCCGTACCTTGTATGAAACACAGTCTTATACACATCAACCTCCTTAACCTTCAACTGATAATACCTTGATCTCAAATCAATCTTAGAAAACACTGCTGCTCCACAGAACTGATAAAAAAATCATCAATCCTCGGTAAAGGATACTTATTCTTCACTGTTAACTTATTCAACTGCCGGTAATCAAAGCACATACGCATCGTACCATCCTTCTTTTTCAAAAAAAGAATAGGAGCACCCCAAGGTGAAACACTCGGTTGAATGAACCCATGATCCAACAACTCCTGAAGCCATATCTTCAACTCTTTCAATTCCTTCGGTGCCATCCGATAAGGAGCAATGGACACCGGAGTCGTGCCAACGTATGTCTCAATACCGAATTCCACCTCTCTATCTAGCGATAAACCTAGTAACTTTTTAGGAGAAACCCCCAAAAAATCATAAACGGTTCGAATATCCTGTACCCAAACACCTTTAACTTACATATTCATCACAATAGCCAAATAAGCTTGGAAACCATCATGCATCATCTTTTCCACTTGAGTAGCCGAAGCAACATTGGACAAGAATTTCGCATTCTCTCCAACCACCATAACTTCATAATCATCAGCTAACCTCGAAGAAATCTTTTTGGATTCACAATCCATAATCGCCTTGTGCTCACTTAACCAATCCATGCCCAAAATAATGTCAAAACCATGGAAGGACAATTCCATCAGATCCGCGGTAAACTCGTGACCTTGCAATACCAAAGGGCAATGCCTATACAATATTCTAGCCATAACCATCTCCCCAAAAGAACTAGTTACTAACATGCCAACATCTAAGATATCAACAGGAACATTCAACAAAGACGCATGCTCACTCAAGATATAAGAATGCATAGACCCCGAATCAATCAAGGAAAATAATGACAAAGATTGTAATGTGAAGGTTCCTGCGATCACATCAATGTTATTACGACCCTCACGATGAGCATAGATCCGCGCTGGTCTACTATTCTCCGGTTGTACAGCAACAGCATGAGCCATAACCCTCTGACCATCCTCACACCTCTATAAATTACCCCAGCCACGGCCTCGATCTCTAGCAGGTGCAACAACCTGTACCGATGAATCCCTCATCGCACGAGGATAATCACGCTTCATGTGATTAGAAGATCCACATACCCAACAACCTCCAGCACTTCCCCAACATGTACCCGTGTGGGGCCTACCATAATGCTCACACTCAGCTACAACTTGAGCTCCCTAATTACCCTGGCCAACACCGCCACCACGCTTGTGATTTGACTTATTCCTCTTATCCCAATACCTTCTATTCTACTTACCAAAATAGCCAAAATTAGCCCCTCTCTTATTCGAGCCCATGCCCGAAACCTGCCCCGTCACTCCTGGGGACTGCTCGATATCCTTGGCACAGTTGACCAGTAAATCAAAATCTATGCAATTCGCAGCCAACAGATACATCTTGATATCTTTCACAAGACCATAGTGAAACCTATCGCACCTCTGTCGATCATCTGAAACCAACTCTGGGGTATACTAACTTAGGCGAACAAACTTCACCTCATGCACGGTAATTGACATGCCACCCAGCGATAATGACATAAACTCGTGCTTCATCGCATCTAGATACTGAGGACCAAGATACTTCCTCTTCAAAGCTCTCCGAAAGAACTCCCAAGTCACATCCGCCTCTGGGACACCCACAACCGTGGTCACCCACCAGTGATAAGCATTACATTGTAACAATGACAAAGTGCAACCCAACTTGGGTACATTGTTGCAACCCATCTGATTTAAGATACAAATTATCTTTTCCCGCCATCCCTCAGCTACTTCAGGGCTTAGACCCCTGAATTCTTTACCTCCCAAAATACAAAGATACTCTAAATGTAAACCTTGATTAACCACCACAGCAGGTGCCGGTGCTTGCACTTGCACTACAACCATCGCTTCCTGAAATGCTCCCATCATCACTTAGATCAATGAAGGCAAATCCCCAAAAACTGGCCCTCGTAGAGCCTGAGGTACATCACCTACCCCAGCGTCAACATGAGGAACTAACGGAGGAAGAGGTAAGGTGTTACGAGGATAACCACCATCGTTATTATTCTGCCTATACCCGGCGTTACGAGCCGTCGAACGAGTCTCGCGTCGAGCCATGCTAACAAAAGCATCAAAACACATTAATGTCTGGCTAGCATAAGGCAAAGGATCCAAGACAACCTTATAAACATTTTAAAACCCCAGTAATAGGCAATGTGTTCCCAATTCATACCCAACATGATGTAAAACAATCACCGTACATATACACAATCACTGTGCATATCAAACAATAGAAATCAATCTAACAACAACATCTCAACCTTTTGTAACCTAGCTCTGATACCACCAAATATAACCCCCTCGACCCAGCCTAGACGCCTGACCGAACCGAGCAAGCCATATTAGGTTTGCCGAAGCAAACCGAAGAAAGATTACAAAAACCTGTCCATTTTTCCCTTTTATCTTGTTTGGATGCATATTATTAATCCTAAGTGATCATGCTTGCAGCAGGTGGCTTTACAAAGAAAACGGACCTCGGAAAGGCAACTAATTGCATACAATACATTTTAGGGACTAAAACATAAAACTGGTCAGTTAAAGGACCATTACTGAAATTAGGGTTACCAATCCTCAATTAGTCATATTACATGCTTGCATGTCAATTCTCATCTCAATCCGACCATCCAAACTCAAGCAATTGCATTCACAACAATTAGGGACCAAAATGAATAAATCAGAAACCTTCCAAACATCCAAATAACAATTGCCCATATTGGTACACAAGCAAGTGTATCGGTACACCTTGCCCACTTTATAAAACCCAGATACCAGTAGCTCAAAATTGTACCGGTACAGCTACGCATATAGGTACACCTTGCCATTTTACTTTTACCTGTACCGAAACATTACCCCGTGTACCGAAACGCTAAGCCTAAAAGGTCTTACCCGTATTGAAACACTACCTCGCGTATCAAAATGCTAAGCCTAAAATGGCCTAGCTGTACTAGTACGAGGGGACACATTTCGATACGCCTAGACCTGAAATATCCACTTTTACTGGTTTAACTTACATTATTGGACTCCAATCCACTTAAACATGCTTCTAACATTCATACAACATTACTAAGGATAGATCCTAACCATAATATCATAGAACCATCCTCATTTCATGGTAATCACGCTTTAAAGGTAAACTATAGGCATGCTTCCTAAAACCACATAACCAAAAGTACCAAAACTCTTATTTGAACATTATCCAGCATATGCAACTTACTCACGTATCTACAACATCAAAATCAACATGCTAGAATCATCAAAACATGGCATTCAACCAAAGCTAACTAGATGCATACCTAAGCAACCACCTAGAATTAACTATCAGCAAGGCTTAACAACATGCTTATCAACATCAATCCAACTTCAAAACACAGCATTAATCATGCTCAAAAACCAGGGAAGAATAGAATATACAAATCGCAAAAACTTGGCGGACACATTGCTTTACTAACCAAAAACTTAAACCGAGTTCATACTCAAAAGTAGTATTTGCTCTTGGATCACTTTAAACCTTGCCTTTGCTGCCCCCAAACCTCAATGCTATGCATCATTAGGAAAAATAGAGCGTAAAAACACATGCTTAGTGAGGATGCTCATAAAACAATGATGCATATAAAATCCTTTAAAAACTAAACGCTTGTTTTCAAACCATGCTTACGACCAAAGCATTTTCATTGATTCCAAATCAAAACATGCATATCGACCATATGCAAAAACATTTACAAATCACATGCTTAACTCCCAAATCATTAAATTATATTACCATGCTTAAATCCCAAAGCATTAAAAAGTAGGCTCAACACATGAACTTTCATATATTAGCAATTATAGTGACCCCGAATAGTCGACCACTATCCTTGATTAGCCAACCACTAATCATTGTTTAACCGACAGTTAGCCATACATATCGGATACACGAATCTCTCATGATGGACTCACCTCCACCACAACTCATACCATGCCTAGTTAAACCGCACGATATCCCAAACCTTGCCTAGTTAAACCGCAAGATTTGACAACCTTGCCTAGTTAAACCGCAAGCTCTACCGACCTTGCCTAGTTAAACCGCAAGATCACCATCGACTTGGGTTGCCTAGTTAAACAGCATAACCCAAGTGAGGTCCCAATAGTCCGAGTGGCCTAGTTAAGCCGCCATACCTCAAGGACCCATAGCTACAATCGATTTTTAGTATATATTATAGTGTACTTTATCCTATGGGATGCCAACTATATCCATATGTTTTCTCATCATGTCACATAGCCAATATATCATTTGCAAAACCATTTACTCACTGTTTTACAATGCATTATCCAAATCACCACATATGCAAACCACATTTCCGACTGGAATGAAAACTAATGTTCACTAGCATTTCGTATACTTTTAAACCACTGCATATGTACTCAAAATCATGCATTTACAGTAAGTAAAACAACCCATGTTATGACCAAAACATGAATTACACATGCTTATATTCGAACCGATATTAAAGAGCAAAGAAGGAAACTTACTTATGAGCTTAGGTAAGTGTTTCAAGCTTAACCTAAACTCCGATAAACACTATCAAACCTTTGAAAGACTTTTAAAACCATTTCCACTCACCGATTACACCTTGACTTGCTTGTCAATGCAAATCGAGCTCCCAACAAGCGACGATCCACCTCAAGCTACTTTGCCTTGATTATCCCCTCTAATGAATGTTTTCTCCCTAAAGATTTAGAAGAAGAGAATGGTGTTCGGCTGGAGAGATTTTGAGAGAAAGTTAGTTACGTAACTTTTGTTTTAAAGAATTAATTATCAAATTAATTCTCCCCAACCTATTTATATTTTCCAAAACACTTTTAAAAATAGCCAATTAAGGGGTAAAGTCTGAGATTAGACTTTTGGGCAATTAGCTCCTTAACGATTCAAAGTTTTGACCCTTTTACAAAATAGTCACTAAAAATAGTTTTCAAAGTTTACATTTTGAAACTAGTCTAAAATGTCCGATTTCCAAAACTCATTTTCCAAATTGATTTCACCAAAATCATTAACATATTAAATAATGATTTTAGAACATTTTCCACATTTTTATCACCTTAAAAAATATTTAATTTGATTTAATCCTGAAACTAACTCAAATTTCTAATAATAGTCCACGGAACCCTTAAAACGAACCCTATAACATTTAAACCCAAAACCAGGGCGTTTCATGCTTAGTGCACCAGTAGAAATGTTTGATGTTGGTATGCATGTGACGAGTTCTTTTGGTGAAACGGTTGTTACAAGGAAGTTGTATCGGAGTTGTCCTCTGATGGTTCAAGGTCACTTGTTTGCGGCTGACCTGAGGAACCGTGGCAACTTGGACAACGGGGTTGCCTTGGCAACTAATCGATGGTTGCCTTGGCGACTAGTTGGGCAACTACTTGGGCATCTGGGCAGCAACTTCAAGGTTCGGCAGAGCGTTCTTCAATGGTTTCTTCTTATCCCTAAGTCGAAACTCTAGCTACTTGTGCATGCCTTGATAATACATCTGTGCGTGAATCAAGGGTGAAAAACAACCAATCTTGCGCTCTTCTTAGCCGTTGAAACCCTTAACTTATTCCTAAGCCAGATTAATCTTCACCATCAATAGATTGAATAAAGATCATATTCATTCATTTCTTGAATCTAACTCTCCCGATATTAGATAAATAGATGAAGTTACGAGATCCTCTCCCAATTCACTCGCAAACAAGAATAAGAACCAAGAATGAATAAACCTTGAATAGAAAAGTGCAAACTCTTATTACCTAAACAAAATCCAATTGTTTTTCACAACCACAAAACACAATAACCTGAGCCAAATAGATTTTGTTCATGGCTAGGTTCCAAAGAAACACAAGATAAACAATTCCTAACATGAACCTAATTGAACGAGAAAGAAAAAGATGAAGGATGGATGAAGCCTTCTTGTCGAGATCTCCCCCTTGAAGCTTGTCAAAAATTCTCTCTACTCTCCCTCTCTTGATCTTTGACGGCTTGGTCCTTTAAATAGGAGATGGCTAGGTCAAAATCCTTCTTGAGGAGGAAGTTAAGTTGGAATTAAATTATCTTTAAAGAATATAATTCTTTATTATATTTAAATTCCTTCTATAACTTCTCCTATCTTCTTGGGATTTAATTTCTCTTTAACCTCTTCATGGAAATCAAACTCCTTTGGGATTTAACTTTGCTCCACGTCATCTTGGGCTTATCTAGTCATCAATTTCGACAACCATATCATCTTATTCCTTGTCGAAAATTGCCTTGGCAACTAGCTCGACATCTCCTTCAAGCATTGCCCTGGCAACTAGCTCGGCATCTCCTTCATGCACTGCCCTGGCAACTGGTTCTAGCCTTGTTTAGGCAAGTGATTCTGCACACACACAAAAACACACCAAAGCAGCATTTTTTTCCACAAAAATCACCAAGTTATGTAATCAAGCTCAACGGTGGAAAGAAACATGAATTAATGCATGAATGACTAATTATGCAACTAATATGAGCTTAAGTCTAACAATAATATGAGTAAAAAGGGTAATAAAAATAGTACTTTTGAACACTTATCACACCCCCAAACTCGAACTATTGCTTGTCCTCAAGCAATGCAAACTAACAATTACCTACCAAGACTTTAATCATCAAAGACATGCTTCAAACTGGAATTCAAACCTCGGAACCATGGCACAAAGTATGATGACCTTTTAATTTTTTGGATAGCACAAAAATTACCCGGAATCGAACTATAATGCTTGTGACAATGTATGTGCGTAGTTGTGTACAAGTTGATTTTCAAGATTCTTTGTGAACAATAGGCTTTTATCAATTTAATTACCGAGGCATTTATTTTTATTTTCACCAGAGCCAATTTCGGGCACCTCTAGCAAAGTAAGCAATTTCTCATTTTATTTTAGTCGACTAGAGCCAATTTCGGGCACCTCTAGCGATTCTTTAATTTGCATTAACTACTAGAGCCAGTTTCGGGCACCTCTAGCAAGAAAGTGCATTTACTACTAGAGCCAGATTCGGGCACCTCTAGCAAGAATTTAACTTTTAATTTTCAATTTTAAATTTACCCAAATTTTAAGCAACCTAAGTTCACTAAGTTTCTTTCAATCAACAAGCCATAACTGTGTAAAAAAAATTCAGCATCATAGTAAAATTCTAAGTTCTTTTCATGCAATCCTAAAATTAAAGGTTCTTTCAATTAAGTGCAGTGGAAAAAATTTATCATTGGATATTCAACAAGTTTTAAGCAATTAAATCCAATTAAAGGCATGGCAAGTAACATATGCAACCTATATGTAATTGTTAAAGATGAATGCAACTAAACATGAAACTAACTAGAAACCAACACCCCCCAAACTCGAGAGAAGCATTGTCCTCAATGAATGTAAAAGTGAAACAAAATTTAAAAGAAACTAAATGAAATGAGTTAGTCGGAGAGGTCGTCACCTCAAGTGATAAGTTTCCTTTGTGTCATTTGCTTGATTCATTTTCCGTTCAATGGTTGAATGCTTGTGGTTGGTACCGCGTGAATAACATTGCTTTGATTTGATCCATGTTTGGGCATCAGAAGTTGCCGACGCCATTGTTGTTGCTTGGGCATCGTCAGTTTCTATTGCCGTGGAAGCTGCTAAGGTAGTTGCAGGGGCATCCTCTGTTGCGGTTGCCGTGGCAAGTAGTCGGCAGTGAATTTCCTTAGCATGGTGGTTGTGAGTCTTGTTGTGGAAAAGAAAAGAAAACAAAGAAAACCTGGAAACTAAAGATAATAAAGAAAAATAAAATATCTCCTAAAAATAATAATGAAAATAAAAAGAAAATATTGAAAGGAGAGCATGCTCATGCATCTCCCTAGGTGACCACTTATTTGTTACGTTCCACATGGGCACCGTTGTAGTGCTTCAATCTTTGTCCCTTAAATTTGAATTCATGTTCGTCAGTGATGGACTTGATTATCACGGCACCATGAGAGAATGGTTTGACAACTTTGAATGGTCCCGAACATCTTTATTTCAGTTTTCCTGAGAAAAGTTTTAGCCGAGAATTGAATAAGAGAACTAGTTGCCCTGGCATAAATTGCCGCGACAATAGTTTCTTGTCGTGACATTGCTTTGTTTTCTCCTTGTAGATTCGTGCATTATTATAAGCGAGTGCACGGAATTCTTATATCTCGTTGAGGTCCAACAAACGCTTTTGTCCGGCACTTTCCCAAGCCATATTCACAGTCTTGATTGCCCAATATGCCTTGTGTTCGATTTCCACCGGTAGATGGAATGTTTTGCCATAGACAAGTCGGAAGGGGGACATACCTAAGGGTGTTTTGAATGTAGTGCGATATGCCCAAAGTGCATCATCTAGTCTTACTGACCAATCCTTCCTAGAAGGATTTACAACTTTCTCGAGTATACCCTTCAATTCCTGGTTGGAAATTTCTGCTTGCCCATTGGTTTGTGGGTGATATTGCCCGTCCTCTAGCAACGATCACATTGCTTGTAAAACTCTTGGGCATCTTTGTGCAGTGTTGGCCAATACAAACTGGATTGCAAAACTTTGGCCGCGGTACGAGTTCATCCAAAATGTCCTCCATAGGGTGAAGAATGGCATTGCCAGAGTACATTCTGCTGCTCTTTTTTAGGGACACATCGGCGTATGACCTGATCTGCATATTGTTTAAACAAAAGAGGCTCGTCCCAAAATTAATGCTTAGCATCATGGCGGAACTGCTTCTTCCCTTGGTGAGTAAGGCCATAAGGTAAAATACCACAAATAAGGAAATTAACTAAATCTGCGTACCAGGGTATTACCGAGGCATGTGCTGCCGTGGCATGTGCTGCCATGGCAACTGCTCCCAAGATTGTCGAGGCATGTTCATCTGGAGTTGTCGAGGCTTATGCGTCCATGGTTGCCAAGGCATACGTATCAGTGGTTGCCGAGGCGTGCATGTCTGGAGTTACCGAGGCATGCGCGTCAAGAGCTGTTGCGGTGTCGAGGGTTGCCAAGGCATGCACATCCATGGTTGCCAAGGCGTGCGCGTCAAGAGCTGCTGCGGCGTCGAGGGTTGCCGAGGCATGCACATCCATGGTTGCGGAGGCATCAAGGGTTGCTGCGGCATAGAGGTTACCGAGGCGTGCGCGTCTGGAGTTGCCGAGGCGTGCACGTCTGGAGCTGCTGCAGCGTCGAGGGTTACCGAGGCATGTGCATCCATGGTTGCCGAGGTATGCGCATCCATGGTTGGCGAGGCAACTAAAAGTTGCTCATCCGGGAATGCATCGCAATCTCTAAATCCGTATCCTCCTCCATGTATGTTGGCATAGGACTGCTCCTACCGCAAAATAACTTGCATCACACATGAGCTCAAAAGGTAGCGTCCAATCTGGTGGAACGATAATGGTGCCGAGGTAAGCTTTTCCTTTAGGGTTTCGAATGCTTGGGCCCAAGAATCATCAAAATTGAAGACTTTATCTTGTTCAAGTAAATTGCACAAGGTTTTAGTAATTTTAGAAAAATTATGAATGAACCTCCTGTAAAAACCTGCATGTCCAAGAAAGCTTCAAATTCCTTTAACAGAACTTGGTGGGGGTAATCTCTCGATCACATCCACCTTGGCTTTGTCTACTTCAATCCCCTTGGATGAAATCTTGTGGCCGAACACTATTTCTTCATCTACCATAAGATGGCACTTCTCCCAATTAAGGACTAAATCAGTTTCTTCACATCTTGCCAACATCTTCTCTAAATTGCCGAGGCAACTGTCGAAGTCATTACCAAAAATGGAAAAATCATCCATGAAGATCTCAAGGAAGTCTTCGACCATGTCTGAAAAGAGTGCCATCATGCATCTTCTAATGTTACTGCATATTTGAGAAAACTTGAGGATGGTCGTTTTTGATACTTCTTGTAGTCCATCTGCACCCTCCTTCGGGTGACAATATTGCCCAAAAAGAGTTTGGCCAATGTGCTTGCCACTACTCCCTTTTGCGTTAACATGGTGGAGGTGTCTTTCTTTCGTGTTCCCTTGTAGTCCATGCACATCTTCCACCTTGCTACTATTCCTGAAGGCACAAATATATTAATAGGAAAAATTATATCCATTCCCAACCATTCAATTACCTCATTCTTGTCGACTTCTATCATGCTTGGATGTATCCTTTGTTGTCGTGGCAATTGCTGCTCAAGTCAGTTACCGTGACAATCAGTTGCCAAAATTTGCTGTAAGTCAAGGGAATAACCAATTTTCTGAAAAGCTTTACGAATCCAAACACCTTTTTCTTTTGGCCTCTCAAACATCTCCATCAGTAGAGATTTAGATGGCTTCAAATCTACCAACATTGGTTCCTCAAGACATACATGCAATGGACGAGGTGAGTTTTTAAAGAATTCGAGAGGTTCAACCATTACCTACTCATATTCCATTGGCAAAGTATTATCATATCGTTGATCTTGCATGTGGTCGTGCAATTGTCGTGGCAACTGTAGATGAGAGCAATCTACAAATTCCTGCTTCAACATCAACGCTGTAACCTTCTGGGCATCAGGTTCCTCAAAATTTGATGTAGTATTGTTGTTCTCAGCTTCACTGAGTGTTGTCGCGAATTGCTCTGTTCAGGCTCCTCAATCATTGCCGAGGCAATTTGTTGCTCAGGCTCATCATGTCTTGGGCAGTCTCTTTCATTGGCATCCTCTTTACTTGGAGGTTCTAGTTGTTCCTCACATATCGGAGAGCTTTCCTTGCATTGTTCCTTGTCCTCTTGCCTTGGGACGTCAATATCCCCCGGAATGGATTGTTGGTGCATGTTATCCATGACATATGTGGATCTCCTCAATTGATCTTCTGAATCCCCTAAGGTTGCATCCCACTGAGCTATCCTCGTATCCATGGACTTTGATAGATCTCGAATCTCTTCAATTGATCCGTCAAGTCTAGCCAAGGAAGCTAGCAACGTTTCCTCCAAGGAATTTGAATGCTCTTGAAAAGGACTACATTGCCATGGCATATCTGTTGCTGCGGAAAAATTGTTATGGTAAAAAAAAAATTGAGCTTTTTGACCATACCATGAAGAATTTTGCTGCTGGTTCCCTCTATAGTCCTTCATGTAGTCATATGCACCAAAAATGTGAGGGCAATTTTCAAACACATGATGTTCTCCACACATAGCACAAGATTTTTCCACGGTATAAGCTCTTTGGGCTTTTCTCGATTGGTATAGGTAATCATCAAAGGGTGCAAGAAACTCTTGATTGGATTGATTCATATCTTCCAACATCAACTCTCGAATAGATCGGCTTTTACTTCCCGACATGTTGATGTCCCTTAACTTGTAGCACACCTAATTTTTTTTTGATAAAACAAACAAAAAGAAAAGTTAGTAAAACTAAAAAAATGCAATAACAAAAACAACTAACACCAATTTCCAATCCCCGGCAACGGCGCCAAAAACTTTTGCACGAAATAAGTGCTACGCAATTTTGCAAGTATACACGTCACAAGTTATAGTATAAAAGATATCGTCACCACAGGGATTGGTGCCACTTCAAGAATCTAATCTCTTGCACTGTAAAAAGTAAAAACACAAATAGAAGATTATAGGAGTTTAACTGATAACTAAACTAGAAAGCGATAAAGTAAAAGAATAGATGAGATCAAATAAGAGAGATAGGCCAGGTTATCGTGAGTTGAGGTGTGATAGCCGATTGGATCGTCTTGGTAAAAGAGTGCAAGGGCAACTCAGTTGTCGTGGCAACTTGCACAACGGGGTTGCCTTGGCAACTAATCGATGGTTGCCTGGGCGACTAGTTGGGCAACTACTTGGGCAGCAACTTCAAGGTTCGGCAGAGCGTTCCTCAATGGTTTCTTCTTATCCCTAAGTCGAAACTCTAGCTACTTGTGCATGCCTTGATAATACATCCCTGCGTGAATCAAGGGTGAACAACAACCAATCTTGCGCTCTTCTTAGCCGTTGAAATCCTTAACTTATTCCTAAGCCGGATTAATCTTCACCATCAATAGATTGAATAAAGATCATATTCATTCGTTTCTTGAATCTAACTCTCCCGATATTAGATAAATAGATGAAGCTACGAGATCCTCTCCTAATTCACTCGCAAACAAGAATAAGAACCAAGAATGAATAAACCTTGAATAGAAAAGTGCAAACTCTTATTACCTAAACAAAATCCAATTGTTTCTCATAACCACAAAACACAATGACCTTAGCCAAATAGATTTAGTTCATGGCTAGGTTCCAAAGAAACACAAGATAAAGAATTCCTAGCATGAACCTAATTGAACAAGAAAGAAAAAGATAAAGGATGGATGAAGCCTTCTTGTCGAGATCTCCCCCTTAAAGCTTGTCGAAAATTCTCTCTACTCTCCCTCTCTTGATCTTTGACGGCTTGGTCCTTTAAATAGGAGATGGCTAGGTCAAAATCCTTCTTGAGGAGGAAGTTAAGTTGGAATTAAATTATCTTTAAAGAATATAGTTCTTTATTATATTTAAATTCCTTCTAGAACTTCTCTTATCTTCTTGGGATTTAATTTCTATTTAACCTCTTCATGGAAATCAAACTCCTTTGGGATTTAACTTTGCTCCACGTCATCTTGGGCTTATCTAGTCATCAATTTTGACTACCATATCATCTTATTCCTTGTCGAAAATTGCCTTGGCAACTAGCTCGGCATCTCCTTCAAGCATTGCCCTGGCAACTAGCTCGGCATCTCCTTCATGCACTGCCCTGGCAACTGGTTCTAGACTTTTTTAGGCAAGTGATTCTGCACACACACAAAAACACACCAAAGCAGCATCTTTTTCCACAAAAATCACCAAGTTATGTAATCAAGCTCAACGGTGGAAAGAAACATGAACTAATGCATGAATGACTAATTATGCAACTAATATGAGCTTAAGTCTATCAATAATATGAGTACAAAGGATAATAAAAATATTACTTTTGAACACTTATCAAGAAGCACATTCGAGTCCTTTTGGTATGCATCCAGGGAGTACAAAGATGTATTAGGATTATAAAAAGGAGTATTTTTGGGTTGGCTTGAAAAAGAATATAGCGAATGTTGTTGTTCGTTGTATGGTATGTTAGCGTGTTAAGACTGAGCATCAGTTTCCTTCTAGATTGTTGCAACCGTTAAAGATCCCAGAATGGAAGTGGGAGAGAATTACCATGGATTTTGTATCCGGATTTCCTTTGATGCCATCAAAGAAGAATTCTGTTTGGGTGATTGAGGATAGGTTTACGAAGTATACGCATTTCTTGGCTGTGTATACGACGTATATTTTGGATAAGTTGGCGGAGATGTATATGGTTGATATTATAAGGTTGCATGGTGTTCCAAAGTCTATAGTATCGAATAGGGATCCGCATTTTATAGCAAAGTTTTGGGAGTGTTTGCATAAGGCATTGGGTACGCGGTTGAATTTCTGTACTTCGTATCATCCTCAAACGGATGGTCAGTCTGAACGTGTTATCCAGGTGTTGCATCATTGATTATCAAGGAACGTGGGAGGAGCAACTACCGTTGGTGGAGTTTGCCTGTAACAATAGTTATCAGGCTAGTGTTCAAATGGTTTCGTATGAAGCTTTGTATGGTAGGAGGTGTCGTACGCCACTTTGTTAGGTTGAGCTAGGTGAGAAGTATATTCCTTGCCTGATATGCTAAAGGACACTAATAAGAAGGTGAAGCTTATTAGTGATCAGTTGAAGGGGACTTCAGATCGACAAAAGTCATATGCTGACTTAAAGCGTCAGGAGGTTGAGTTTGCGGCTAGAGATAGAGTGTTCCTTAAGGTTTCGCCTTGGAAGAAAGTGATGAGGTTTGGACATAAAGGCAAGTTGAGTCCAAGGTTTATTGGGCCTTATGAAATGTTGGAACGTGTTGGTCCAGTTGCTTATAGATTGAGGTTGCCTGCGGAGTTGGAGAAGATACATGATGTTTTCCATGTATCGATGCTTTGGAGGTATAGATCGGACCCTTCGCATGTGATGCATATTAAAGAGATTTAGTTGAGTCCGGATTTGACCTATGATGAAGAGCTGGTGAGAATTCTAGAATCTAGCAACAAGGTTCTTCATGAAAAGGCCATTGAGTTGGTAAAGCTGTTATGGAGACATCGTGTAAGCCACATGGGAAAGTAAGAAGGACATGAAGAAGTAGTTTCCTTAACCTTTTTCGTCAGGTAAATTTCAAAGACGAAATTTCTTAAGAGGGGGAGATTTGTAACAATTTCGAGGATGAAATTTCTTAATAGGGGGAGAGTTGTAACGCCCTGAATTTGGGCTAGATGTTAGCTAGATTGGTTAGACGGTTCGGGAGAACCGGATTAGGCGATTCAAGCTAGTTTCGGGAATAAATTCTTAATAAATTGTTTTTGACTAAAATAAAATACGGAAAAATGCCAGAAAATACTTAATTAATATTCTAAGGGCTTTGGTAAGCTCAACTTGAATGAATAAAATTGGTTTTTTGGACATCTTGGTCTGGTGACTAAAATGTAAAGTTTTCAAAACTATTTTGGTGACTAAATCCTAAAAGGGTCAAAACTGAGAATCTTTAGGGAGCTAATTTACCAAAGTTTTAATCAGATTTTCCCTTAATTTAGGCTATTTTTAAAAGGCTTTTAAAAGGTTTTTATGTAAAAATAAAATAGATTTGATTAAAAGGAATTTTAATAACCAAATTCATTTTCTTAGGTAACTACTTTTGTTCTCAACTTTCTCAGCAACCAAACCATCAATTTCACTCTAAAATTCCCAGGAATCATTCTCTTTTGATTTCTTTTTTATTTCTTAATTAAGGGAGAAATCAGTCGTTAGTGGTGATTTTCGTTTCTCTCCTCTAATTAAAAGTTCTTTATTGAAATTTCCAAGTTCTTGATCCTTTACAACTGATTTTTGTTATGTATTTATGAATAAACCATGATTATAATGTTTTAATTGAGTTTTGATGGGAAATTTGATGAATCTTGATATGGGTCTAGTTTTGTGTTGATTCTAATTGATTTAGATCATTTATAAGGTATGTTCTAACGTTATGAGAAGAGGTTAATAAAAGAAACCCCGAGACTAAGTGAATTGCTAAATTTCTAGGCTGTAAATAGTTAGATTTTGAAGTGATCTTGGTGTTGAAAGGTTGCTAGAGATATAAGGATGTTATAAAGATGTTTTTACATGTTAATTGATGTTGTTTAGATGTTAAAATCAATAGGTTATGGTTGGGCTTTGCTTAGTTTGAGTTTGATGATGATTTCGGTTGTTTTGAGGGAGCGTTTGATGGTTTTTGGTCATGCGAAGTTGAGATTAATGGTTGCTGGAAATTAGAGATGCAAGGAAGTTCATTAATCCTCTATTTTGTTTGGGTAAAATAGGGGAGACGGATCCTTTGGCTTTTGGAGAGGTTGCGGAGGTTTCAGAAGCTTGATTTTTATTTCGGCTAGTGGAGCATTGTGTTGTTGTTGAGTGGAAACGTGGTTTACAGCTTTAAAAAGGTTTGAAAGTGATTTTGGGAGTTTAGATTAAGCTTGAAATGCTTTTCTAAGCTCGGAAGTAAGTATTAGACGATTTCGCTCTCAATTTCGGTTTGGCAAATGTTGATTTCTCATGCCTATGTTAATGATTTGATACCTATTGTTTTATGCATGTTTTGGAAATGGAATATGATGCAAATGATCTTATATTGATGACATTTGAGTATGGCAAATGGTTTGTGAAAAGGATTTTGACGTTATGTAAATGCATGTTTTGTTGCATTAGAATTGGTTTGAATGTTGCATATGAAAAATAGTGAGGTATCATGGTTAAAATGGAATATATTGGCTAAGTGACAATGGTTAAATGTTATTGGATATAGTTGGCATGCCATAGGGTTTAAAGTACACTATAATAAGTTGCCTCATGTGTGCTGAGGGGTTAATTGTGTCGTTTTCTCCACCATGGGAACCGCAACGATCGAGGGGTTAATTGTGCCATATTCCCCCGCTGGTGGATTATGTATCACAATGGTTGAGGGGTTAAATGTGTCGTTTGCTCCCATTGTAGATATTATAAATCATAATCGTCGAGGGGTTAAATGTGTTGTTTGCTCCGGTTATAGATGTATGTGAAGTGGTCGAAGGAACCACTTGGGAAATTCATGTATCCGATGTGTTTTTGATAAGGAAATATTCTATTTTGGGTCAATTGAAAGCCAATATATAAATTAATGTATCATGATGGATAAGCATGTGTTTTGTATAACGGGATTTATAAATGTTTTGCTCTTTAAGCTTTGTTATTGGGAGAATAAGCATGTGAAGGCTTAAATTGAGGTTTTGCATATGAGATTATGCATGAGATCCATGATACATGTGTTGCATATGATTTAATTTGTATGTTTTACAAAGATAAAAAAATCATGAGATGTTTAAGCATGATGTACAAGGAGTGTTTTGACTAAGTGATTTTAAATGCATTGATGAGTGTTTTTAGAGCATCCCTCACTAGGCATTATTTGCTTACGCTCTCCTTTCTCTTTAATGCAGGAAAGTAGGCTTTTGGGGCATCGAGCAAGTGAGGAGGAATCCAAGATTTGAAACATTCCAAGTATGGTTTTGATAAGTGAACTTTTAGTAAATAAAAGGCAATGTGACCAAGATGTAATTGGGGAGGGTTATTTGGTTACTCCCTGTTTGGACATGATTCTCTTGATGTTTTGGACTTGTATGATGCTTCATATCTTGATTTGAGGGGTTGGGTTATGTTTTGCATGCTTGGGTAGAGATCATGCCTATAGGATCTTTGTTTGGATATGCTATGTTGTGAGTGATTCCCTGCCATGCTCATTTGATTGTAGAAATATTGCTTGAGATGTTATATGATGTTTAGGTGATGTTTGGAGTGAGCCAAAGAGTCATATGTTGGACCTAAAGGTCATTACAGGCCTTCGCGTACTATTACGAGTACCCAAGGATCAGTACGCAAGGTCTAAAACGGCTCCATTTTGAGGGCAAAATGCACAGGGGTACTAATACAGTTAGTCGAGTATCAGTACACCCCTTGGAATTTACACATCAAAATCGGTACACAAGTTTGAGTAACGGTACGACCCCTTCATTTTACAACGTCATACTGATACGCGGGGTACCGTATCGATACTCATTGTGGTTACTGGAATTTGAGGTTTTAAAGGAAAAATGGGGATCGGTACGAGAACTATGTTGTACTGGTACAACTGCTTTATGCACCGTATCGGTATGGTGGCTAGTGTATCGGTACGCATGCCGGTTAAGTCCGTTAAGCCTATCGATACGGGCTTTCCCGTATCAGTACGCTTTGCTATTTTTTTTTTGTGTTTTTGCCTGTTGAAGTTTGGAAATGTGCAATCTAGTCCCCGAATGTTGTATATGCAATTATATGAGTTTAGTTTATTGTTTTGAGCTGGAATTTAGCGTGTGAGCATGAAATTGGACTAACAAATGATGTGTAACTTGGTTTTAATTAAGTCCTTGTATTTTGAGGAAATTACATTTTGGTCCCTAAAATGCATTCTCGAGCAAATAACCCTATTTTGTAATATGATTGCATTGTTATCAAATCCGCTATCAAATGCTCACCTTAGGTTTTTAAATCAATGCATTTAGAAAAGATAAAAAAATGGACCGGTTTAGGTTAGTTGTTTGGGTTTGCTTCGGCAAACCTAATGTGGCTCTCTTAACTCAGTTTCGGCTAAACCGGGTTAAGGGGTTACAAATTGCGTTGAAGGTAGCTTCACCGAATGGATCAAGAAAAACGATATGAGATTGCGAGAAAGGAAATGACTTGTCAGAAGCAGTAGTGACAACAAAATCTCAAAATAACGACGACGCTCGAAGAAAGCGGAGGTGAATTGACAACTGAAGAATGAAGCGACAAAAGTAGTGATAAGAGCGGCCACAAGATCATCGATGATTGATACCATACGAAAACTCCGACATATTGGCCGGTGATAAGTTGAACGAAGGTACAAAATTTGAGAGGAAAAATTAAAGTGGCTAGGGTTTTCGGTGCAATACAATAAGCAGAGAAATAATATTAATTTCTTAAAAATTCATTTAATTCTAGTCGACAAAGTCCATTACATCAATAGGTTTATAAAGCTCAAATTCCAACAAACTTCATAACGTCCAAACAGCCTATACAACTAATTACTCATCTATCTAGCACAAGGTAGTATCGTTTCATACATAGTCTTAATCCTTTGACAATGCACACACATTGCAAACAAATCAATTGAACCCAGTTCTCCTAGGACGAACATTATCTTCTTTTTCACTTGGGCTATAATTATATATATATATTTAAATAATTTGTTCTTTTTAAAAGCATCTCTATTATTATAGAATATTTTAGTAGCATACCTTACATAATATAGTTAAAATTTTACAAATCTAGTTTGCAAGTCTACCGTTTACCATAGTTTTTTTTAACTGGTAATTAAATTTCATTAATAAAAACAATGGCAGGAATCAGAATTACAACATACACAAACATAGAGAGAAAAATGGGAACAATAGTGAAAAAAATAATACATAAAATAAAAATTTAAACTTAAAGATACGAAAAAAAATGAAATATTCTCTTGAGAATTACGTCCAACATTAAAAGAACCCAATAATCTTCATAAAGACTCATTGTTTCTATTGAACGAGACACTTTACGAAGTGACAAAAGAGTGATGAGCGAACCAAATATATAAAGATTACTAATTGAGGAAGTACCACTTCTATAATATCCAGTGTTTTTTAAAAAGCGAATATAAAGATTACTAATGGATTTAGTGGGACAAAATATATAATTAATCAATCAATAGATTAAATATTTATAGTTATACAAAAGAATCGAATATTAATTCGTTGTAGTCTCCAGCAGGGGTATTCATGGTAGATTAACATTATCGTTTAGTTTAAACGGTCGTTAACCATTATAACATTTATTAAATTTTACTAACAGTAACCTAACTGTTAATAAACGGTAAATCGCTAAATTTTTTTCACACGTTCACTACTTTTGAGAATAATGAAACCATCCATCTGATAAATATTATATTAAAATTTATTGAAAAATACTTAAACATATAGATTCTAAACACAAACTTCATACTTAGTTAAAAAAAAAGTACATACATACTACAAACTCCGCTAATTTTTAACATGTTCACATTTTATTTTTCTTTAAATATATATATGTATAAATAATTTAGTAATGATGAATCTATAGGTTAATCATTTACTATTATATTTAGCGGTTCAATAAGCCGAAATCATTTAATCTTAGCAGTTAGATTAATTAACCTGAAAATTATAATGATTATACCGATTAACGGTTACGATTTATTTTACACTCCTAATTTCCGGTTCAACCGACCATTCAATAATAAAAATATTAAATCAGTTCAATACTTTACTGTTTATCCCTTTCTAATATTCAAAATTCAGATTCTCTTGAACTTTTTATCTCTATTTTCAGAAATCAAAACCCAAAGTTCTTTTTTAAGTCTATATCTCACAATCTTTCATGACCATCAATGTCTTGGTTTAAGATTCTTTAATTTTTATTTCTCTTTTGGTTTAGAAGTCTACGGTAAAGCTTGCTTTTGGATCTTTGTAATAAGAAAAACTTTGATACACAAGTTTATGTAAGTTAAAAGTTCACATGTTTGTCAAATTTAGCGGGATGAGCATTAAATCCCTTATGGTGTGTTTCGTAGGAAGGATGGAAAATTGAGAGAGAATTGTATTTTATTTCATTAATTGTTTGGTTGATTTGAAAATTGGAAAGAAAGAAAATTAAGCTTTGAAATTGGCTTAAATATACATTTGGTACCTAAACTAGACATCTTTTCCCGAGTTGGTACCTAAAGAATTTTTTGCTCCCAAATTAGTTAAGGTAACTAGGCACCTTCTCCCAAGTTAAGGTAACTAGGCACCTTCTCCCAAGTTGATACCTAAAGAATTTTATTCCTAAGTTGGTACTTGAACTAGAAACATCCTCCCAAATTGGTATCAAAACTTATACGTTTTATCAATTTGGTCTTAATTCAAAATAAATCAATAAATTTAACCCTCTATATTTAAAAATTCTATCAGTGTACTTTTTTATTCTCATAAATTGTTTTTTCCTCTCCCAGAAATGTTATATTACTTTATTACAATAAAATTTTAACAATAAATTGTTGTTTTTATCGTAGAATGTAGTTATTCAAATATTACTTTGATTCGATAGACTCGTTTGGTTTGACAATATCGTAAAAATGACTAAATTGATGTAATTTTTAAATATGGAAAATTAAATTTATTAAATTGTTTTAAATTATGATCAAATTGATATAGTGTATAAGTTTTGGGACTAAAACTGTTAAAAAGTATCAAAATAGTGAATGGAATTAAAGTTCGAGTACCAACTTGAGAGAAGGTATCTAGTCCAGGTACCAACTTGGGAATATGCTTAGTTCAGGTACCAAATATATATCTAAGTCTTTGAAAAATCATATTTTGAACTAACTCACATTTCTCCCACATTCTCTCTCCTATTTTCCTTCCAATTTTGGGATGATTTATTTTTACACATGAATATGAAAAATATCATTCATCTAGTTTTCTTTCCTACCAAGCATATATTTCTTTTTCATTTTCCCTCCACTCTTTCCATCCTCCTACTTTTCCAACCAACCAAAGCCTAAAGGTCAATGGTTCAAATCCTAACATTATGAACATGAGTGATCCAGAAATTTAAACTTGATAGTTCACCGATTAGTGTAATAATCTAGAATCAAGTTACATTGATGCAATAATGTATTGATAAGAGATAATTATAGTTCAAGAAACATGTTTTATAGTGAGAGACGTGTTGGCATTAAAGAACCAATCTATACCATGCAAATATGTTTGAGATATTAGAACTATCTTATATTAGTGTAATTGTGTTTTAGAGAGTACAAAAACTTACTTTACTGAAATTAAGTATTGATAATGGCAATTGTTGTGCAAGCAAGCATACGTTTTATATTTCAAAATTGATTTCGAGTTCTAAGATTGTAACAACCTGAATTTTGAGTTAACGGATTAGTGTTGACCCGAGCCTTGGGCTTCAGGTTTTGAGTCGGGTAATAACTTGAGTGGTCATTGTGTGATGACTAAAGAGTCAAGTTTGGGCCTTAAGGAAGGCCACGTGGGCTAGAAAGGTCATAGAGTTAAAAGGAGAAGAAATAGAGGAACTATGAGGGTAATTTCACATTTATGAAAAAGTAGAAGCTAATCCCTTATTTTAACATTAGAAGGCTGGCCATGATGGCATCGCCCTCATAACTTTCTTCCTCTTTCTCTTAACACTCTTATTTTCTCTTCCCTAAAGCTATAGTCATTTGGTAGTAAAGATTGAAACTTTATTTCACATTCCTCCCATTTTCGCCTCAAGATTTAAATATGTTATTCCTCTCGACAAGATCTATATTTTGATGTAAAGATCTTTGAAAAAGGTGGTAAGATGAGAAAATGAGTTTTTGTAAGGGTTTTAGTTGAGAAGTGACTTAAGACGAATTTTGAGTTATAGATTCATTTAAAAAAAACTAATCATTTAGTAGTGCAACAATTCATTTTTACACTTATTGATTAGTGAAAGAGGTGGTGAACCATCTAACACTAAAGGCAAGGAAAAGAAGTGAAGGAAAGCTTGCTGGAAGAGGGATTTCGGGTTTGTGCAAGGTTTGTACATCTGCATCTTGAAGTACTTCTTGCTTTTTCATAAAAGTAATTGCTTTGCATAATAAGCATGTATTAATGAGTCTTTTTTAGCATGTTGGTCATGGATGCTCTTGATTGCTTGTTCTTGCTGCTAATAGGGCCTTTAAATGATCATAATAGGCTAATAATATTCATAATAGACTTCAGGGATCATGAAATTTTATTTATGGCTAAATTTTGGGGGTTTCATGCTGAAATCTGTGTCCCGAATGCCAATGCGTAGTACTTGATGTCTATGTGGTCCCAAGTACTTGTACAAGTAGCCCAATGTCTTTGGGGTCCCGAGCTATGCAGTTTTTTTTTTAAAAAGACTAGCCTTGTTAAAACCCCCTCTACATCCCCGCCAAGGCTTTGAATCTAAGAAGGGAAAGAGTACCTCAATATATTAAGAAAAAAATCCAGTGATTACAATTTGAAAAATAATTTCGAGAAAAACTGAGTCAAAAAACAAAGAGCCAGAAGAGTGTAAAACCTGGGAGGCTAAGGTATGGGCTACCATATTTGATGCCCGATAAACAAATTGGACTTTGTAATCCCGGTTACAATTTAAAATCGTGCGCGCTGGATCTAGCAACGGGCTGAGCATAGATATATCATCACCGACCTACCTGCCTAGCTTGTTGACAACCATGGCCGCGTTAGTCTCAAGGAGAACGTTGGTCCAACGCTTGTCATTGGCAAGCTGAAGCCTAGCGATTATGACTGCAATTTCTGCACCACCAATATCTGACAAGCTTGGGAGTGCTGGGCGAGCCCACCAAACACATATCTCTGATCATCATGGGTAACGACACCAATAGCTGCATCGCGTACACTATCGAAGGCCCCATCGACGTTGATTTTAATACAACCTCGTGGTGGCCAAGGCTAAACAGTGAAGGCTGCAACAAGTATACCAGGTCGTGTATTTGGGATGCTTGTAGCTGCCAGGAATTCTGATTGAAGAGTTTGAGCGTTCATGACAGTGACCCAAGTCAGTTGTAGCTTGCTATCGTGAACCTTGAGGCTCTTACGATTCTGCATCTTCCAAAGAAGGACAAGAAACGCTACAAAAGTTTCCATATCAAGGGCGAAGATGGCTTCCTCAAGCCACAGTAAAGCTGTAGAAACATTGCTATGGAGGAGGGCTGTAGGGATCTGATCCATGGAGAGGGCATCTACAGCATCGGTGCAATCCTAAAAGCATGCAAGACAGTTTCAACATCTCGGTTGCACAATCCTAGGGGTTAATCCAGCAGCCCATAATCTACTACCAATTGGGAGACCTTCACGACCAACACGCCATCCGAAAATTTTGAGTTTAGGTAGAACATGAGACTTGGAGATTGTATTCCATACCTTCGAGGGTCTGTCAAGAGAGGAAGAGGGCATTTATAAGTACAAATAACCTGATTTGACACTGTACATACCTGAATCATGGTTTCCCCAAAGGAAGATGTCTCTACGATTGTTTGACATGGGAATATTGAGGATCATAGCAGTATCTGCAAGGGAGAAGACAGTCTTGACCAGTGTCAGGCAACATGAAATCGGCACATCTGATCGGGGAAGAGGGACTATCAATATATGTTGTATGGATCGAGATGGTAGAAGAGCCGCCCCATTTATCCTCATGGATGCGCACTTGACTCTCTTTGCCTAACGTCCAAAAAAACCCTCACATAGCATGTACATGGCTTTGTGAAGGCTTTTCCACGCAAAAGAGGTGATACTTGTGTAACAACGGCCTCGCCCGGCGGTTGGATGCTTGATGCGTTCTTACGAAAATATTTTGGTTTGGATGGAGTCGCTACCAATCTTTTTAGTTTAGGTGAAATTGAATCACATGAAAACTCGGTTATTTTAATAAAAACATGTTTTTGTCATTTTATTAAAGTAATGAGTTTTGGCCTGCGAAAACCAAAAAATAGGTTCGGGAGTCAGTTACGTGTAGGGAAGGGTGAGCACCCCACGACGCCCAAAATTGATACTTGGTCATTTACAAATTATCTTAAAGATGGAAATTAAGAATTCGAATTTCATTTAAAATTTGTGATCTCTTTTATATATTTTAAAAGAATATTTTTGTATGAAAGGATTTTACACCCCTACGCCCGAGGCATAATTTCCATTAGATTTTCGAATGAAAGGAACCTGTTTTTAAAATTATAATTTAGAATCAATAATAGTATTTCGCGATATAGATTAACCGAAAGCGGCACCCCTTACGTTCGAGGTACATTTTTCACGGGAATCTTTAATAAAGTATTACCTCATTTTTTAAGTATTTAATTATGAAAATCAAATATAAATGCCTGTGATATATGAGAATAAAATTTATATATTTATTTTAAAATAGTTTAATATAAAAAAGGACATATATTATATACGTACATAACAAATATATATATATATATGTATGTATTATAATTTTCATACATATATTATATACGTGCCTAACAAATATATATATATGTATATATTATAATTTACATACATATATTACTAGGAAACTTTATATAAATATATATAAGAATAAGTGGCTTATACTTTAGATACTTATTATGATATTATACCTTATATATATATTATACTTTACATATATATACACGTACAAATGCAACATTTATTTTACATGTATATTATACTATATATATTATATATATTAGATAACTTTACATATATATACACATGCTATTAAGTATTATATTAAAAAGGAAAAAAGCAAAATCTCTTTATATATATAGACGTGTATTATATATATATATATAGCATAATTGGGACTAAAATAAATGCTATAATAAATGCGTGACTAGAATGAACAAAAAGAGAAATAAAAGGGCATAATTGTAAACAAAGGAAATAAAAAAAATTATAAATAGGGACAAAAATTAAAAGAAACGGAAATTAAAAGGCAAAAATGAAGGATACAAAGGCGGAGGGGCTGAAGCTGTAATTTTCCCATTTCATCAAAAAAACGCGTGAATCCTCCAAGGCTGGGTCGGGTCGAGACGCGGGTCACCCAAGAAAAACGGCATCGTTTTGAAAGTTTCTTAAATATCACTTTTGGCTCAAAAAAATTATTTCATCTGAGTTTTTTTTTAAAAAAAATAGGAGAGCTATGTAATATGCTCTCTCCCTCTCTACCGTGCTTCTCCAGAATCCGGCGGTGCCTCTGTCGTTCGCCGGCGACGGCCGCCACCATCCATGGTTGCCGGAATGACATGCAAATACACCGGCGAATTTGGTTTTTCTTCATCAACACGAATCTCAGGTTAGTTTTACCTAATAATTTCCCTTTTCCTAGATCTAAAAAAACCGAAAGGTTTTCTTTTAATATTTTTTCTTTCTTTTTGCTTTGTTTGTAGTTTTTTTATTGTTGCTTTTGATTCGGATATTCCCTTTTATTATGTATTTCGAACTCTTTGCTTCAAATCGAATCTTCTCTCCTTTTTTATTAATCTGAAAAAACTCCTAGATTACATTGTTTCATGTGGGTTTTATACCGAAAGAAATATAAAAATATTACATATTTATTTATCAGATTTATCTCTTTTATTTTCTTTTTGCAGGTCGACTTGGGCGGTGGAGCAGACGTGGGCGATGGCCACGTAAAGAGGCGGTGGCCGGTCGGCGTGACGACGCGGCAGCCACGTGATGAGGGAAGAGCTGCGCGTGGCGACCACGCGCGGTGAGCTGGAAAGGGGCTGACGGCGGCTGTAATAGTAGACTAGGGTTGGGTTATCATTTAGGGTTTTTTAGGGTTGGGGGTATTAGTGTAATTTAATTTTAAATGGGTTAATTAGGGTTAAATCTGGCAATGGGTTATTGGTTTCAAATAGTGGGTCAGTTGGGTATATGAGTAGGATATGGTTGTTGGTTTGGGTTGTAGTCCGGATAAAAATGGCTTCTATATCTACCTCTCTTTGCACATTATTGTGTAACGGCAATGGAGCAAAGACAAAGAGAGGACCATTTTTATCCGATCAGGTCAGGATTCGTTTCTCTAGCCACTACTTCCTCTTCTATTTCACTTGATCTGCTCGGCCGCTCTCGTAAGCAAAATCTTCAAGATAGAGGGTCCGTTAGAGAAGAAAAAATACGCTCGGGTTGCTATGACTCTAAAGATGACGCAACGCCTGATGGAAATTTGACCTAGCTACAACACTGACGGAGAGGTAAGGTCTGTAAAACTTGATCGAGCGGCAACTTTGATGAAGACATGGGATCGAACGATGAAGGTTTGGCCCAACTACAATGTCGCCGAGGAGGCAGGACCGGAAGTCAGCAAGCTTTGATCCAGAGCTTCATAGATCTCTTTTGCATTTTTCCCAAATGCACAGATATTAACGGATTTAAGTTGCCTTTATCGGTAGCCGTTTGCTTCGGGCTAGTTATACCATTCCCCTAGGTACAATCAATTTATACCGATATGACATTGGATTTTTTTCAAAGGATTTATTTTTCTTTGACCATTCGTGAAAATGGATTTTCGATAGAAATTTGAATTGTCCATTATCTTAAACTTTACCGTGTTTAAGCACGTTGTGCCAACATTTCTGTTGGACTTGTCAAAATTGCTTTGGTCCATCTACGACACCGACGAAGTGGCATGATCGAGCGATGAAGGTTTGGCCCAGCTATAACACAATGAGGACGCAAGAGCAGAAGTCAGAAAGTTTTAATCCAGAGCTTAGCTCGTAGTCTCTTTTGCATTTTTCCCAAATACACAAGGATCAACGGATTTGAGTTGCCTTTACCGGTAGTCGTTTGCTCCGGACTAGTTGTACTATTCTCTTGGGTACAATCAGTTTATACCAATATGACATTGGATTTTTCGAATGATTTATTTTCCTTCGACCATTCGTGAAAATAGATTTTCAATGGATATTTGAATTATCCATTATCTTAAACTTTACTGTGTTTAAGCACATTGTGCCAACATTTTTATTGGAATTGTTAAAATAGCTTTTATCCATCTACAACACTGACGAGGAGACAAGATCTGGAGAAGAAGGTTTTGATGCCTGGTCCAACTACAACTCTGACGAAGAGGCAGGACCGAGGTCAATAAGGTTGATCCATCTACAACACCGACGAAGAGACAAGATCGGGAGTCAGTAAATTTGGTCTAGCTACAACACCGACGAAGAGACAAGACCTAAAGAATAATGTTTGATCCGCTACAACTCTAACGAAGAGGCAAGATCTGGAGAAGAAAGTTTAATATGCTACAACTCTGAAGAATAGGCAAGATCTGGAGAAGGATATTTGATTTGACCAAGCTACCATACCGTCGAGGAGATAGGGTCTAAAGTTTGCAAAGTTGATCCAGCTACAACACTGACGAGGAGGCAGGCTCTGAAGTTTGATTTGACCAAGCTACCATACCGCCGAGGAGACAAGGTCTAAAGTTTGCAAAGTTGATCCAGCTACAACACCGATGAGGAAGCATGATCTGAAGCTTGATTTGACCAAGCTACCATACCGCCGAGGAGACAAGGTCTGAAGTTTGCAAAGTTGATCCAGCTACAACACCGACGATGAGGCATGATCTGAAGTTTGATTTGACCAAGTTACCATACCGTCAAGGACACAAGGTCTGAAGTTTGCAAAGTTGATCAAGCTATAACACCGACGAGGAGGCAGGATCTAAAGTTTGATTTAACCAAGCTACCATACCGTCGAGGAGACAAGGTCTGAAGTTTGCAAAGTTGATCTAGCTACAACACCGACAATTGGGCAGGATCTGAAGTTTGATTTGACCAAGCTACCATACCACCGAGGAGACAAGGTCTGAAGTTTGCAAAGATGATCAAGCTACAACACTGACGAGGAGGCAAGATCTAAAAAATGACTTGGTTTTCTTTCATTTTTTTCATTTTTTGTATTTTGTTTTTTTTTATTTTTTGCTTACCTTTTTATTTTTGGAATATTTTTTACCCATATGTCTAGAGTGAAAATCTAAGAAAACGTTCGGTCTAGTCGCACCGTCTTTGGAGAAACTAGACATGGATGAAAATTTGACCTGTTGCACCAACAACGGCGAAGTGAGATCTGAAAAAATATGGGGATATGCTACTAACTTCAAAGAGGTGAACTTGTCAGTGTACCCATTCCACTGCCACTTCAGGGAGATGAGACGGTCGAGGTGTCCATTCCACTACCACTCCGGGAGATAAAATTGTTGTTGTGTTTGATATGTTCCCCCATTTGTTGGAGAGACATAATCCATAAGAGATTAATTTATCCGCTACACTATATTACGGGTGAGATAGGACCTGCAAAAGTTTAAAAAAGTACTTGGTCAAAATGAGTTCTAAATTAACTATTTCATAATGAGACTGTAAGGTTTGATTTGAATGTTTGGCTGGTTGATCTACTCTTTCTTGTCGAGGATGTTTGTTCCTTCTTGGTTGAAGACGCCAGACAATACTTGCCCCTACTCCTTGTATCAAGGATGTTGGAATTTGTTGATGATGATGATTTATTCCTTCGTGTTTGAGATTGTCAGCCTTTTTCCTTCTAGCTCAGCTTCTCTACGGATCCAATCTCTTATTCAAAGTTCGCTCCGAAAAAATATTTGCCCTCCAAATTTCATTGTTCTCAAAATTTGAGCTTTTGAGTCGAATGATTTTTGGTGTCATTTATTACAAAATCTGGATTAAACTGGACCATCGCCATTGACGGAGATGAAATCAGGAAAAAGTTGATTTTCGCAACTTCATAGCGGGGAGTGTCATGGCCTGAAAACAAAAAGAAACTTTAGTTAGTAATCAACTCAAAAAGTTTTCCTGTTGCTATCTTTATGTTTGAGCTTTTTGCATATTCTGCCTCTTTCAGGGCTAAAAGTTGGTCATCATGTCGTTGCTCTCATAGTCGAGGTCTTTTAGTCTCATTTCTTAGACCTATTATATGTATGAGCAAAAATAAATGTATTTAGTATGAATTTATTTTTATGCCTAAATGCATGTGTTTAGTCTAAATGCATGATAAACTTTATATGTATGACGCATGCACTTGATGTTAAATGGTCTTAATGAATGCGTGAATGATTTTTTTGCCCCTCAAAGGGATGCCTCAGACTCTATGTTGGTCGGACTGGGTTCTCGGTCTCGTATTGTGAGGATGCCCCCAATCTTTCTTGGCTTTGATCTTCATGTGGAGTGCTCTTTCAGGGTGTATGCCTCAAAAGAATTTCTATTGAACTTCGTTTGGCCTGAAGCGAATTTGAAGCTTGAGATATACTTTCGCCTTTCCTTGTGAGACTTTTATTGCTCTTATGAGCGTGTTGTGTGCCTCCAGTCAGGTTTATAAATTTGATGTTGGTTCATGGCAGCTCATTGATTTCGGCTCTGGCAAAGTGCTATAGACGATAATCAATATAGTCATCTAGGGTGCAAAAGTCTGACTCGGCATCGAAGGCTCATTTTTTGAACACGTCAAAAAATGCACCCCGATTGAGGTCTTGTAGAAGCATGGCATCTGTATGAATGCAGAGGTTATTCTAGAAAATACCACTAAACTGGGCTCTCGCATATGCTCAGGATGGTGCTAGATCAACCGACCTTGCTTTATCCGGTATTTGCTGACATAGGGTATCCCGAGGGGGGTTGATTTCAAAATTTTAAATGTATGCATGTAAATGCAAGGTGCATGTCCTAGATGCAAAGGTACTGATTTAAAAATGGTTCTCATGGCTTAACCTCTGAATTCAAGGGATTTATTCATAACTTTGGATGTTGCATTGATATCTAGGGTGCTAGATTTTCTCCCGATGATAATTCTTTTTCGGATTGGGAACCAGTCGTGAATCAATACTTCATGCTGGTGAAATGCAAAAAATGATGGTGTCCTAAAAAGTTGTCTAAATTTTGGGCAGATCCAACATTATCCTCTCGTCAGTTTATCTCAGGACTCCACTGTTGAATTTTAAAGTTCTATTTTCAATCATATTCTACACCTTATTTCTCAAAGCTCCTTAATTCTCGGTAGTGTGGCTTGTGCTTTCTGGATGATAATAACATATAGCCTTAGCATCATAACCTTATGGATAAGGAGAATGCTTTGGTTTAGACCAAACCAGCGCTAACAAGTTCTCCTCAACGATCATCAAAAGTAACTCTAGATTGGATAGACAACTTTCTGAAACGTCGTAGGTCAACGAGAGCACGAATAGTTTGATTAGTACGATGACCAAGGTCGATTGGATGGATAAGACCCCACCATATGAACTTCTGATCCACTTTCTCTTTTGATGAATGCACTACTGAAATCTATAATCTTCCCTTGTCTGACGAGCTTCTTCTACGAGTCAGCTGATATCACAAGGTCTTCAAAGTTCTTGGTTGCATTTCCCAGCGTACGCTTTGGGAATGGATCTTCTAGGGTTTCGACAAAAGTAGGTGTTATTTCCCTTTCAAGTGGTGATGGTTGTACCCATGCTGGACATCCCTCCACCTTTGGACATACTACCTGAAGCTCTCGTCGGGCCTCTTCGCAATGTTAAATGGTCGGGTTCAGCCTCTATGTTTGAACTGTTCTATGAAGGCTTTAGCTAAATATTTCTAGGACTGTATGTTGTCTCGGCTAAGTTGATCATATCACCTGGCAACAGACCCTTTTAAAATATCTTGAAAATAATGAATTAAAAGCTCGTCATTGTCAACATGCCCCGTCATCTTTTGGCAGAATATGGCAAGGTGGGCAGACGAAGAGCTTATTCCATAGAACTTCTCAAAGTCTGGCATTTTGAACTTTTGAGGTGACACCAGATTAGGGACCAAACTTAGTTCACTTGTGCCCATTTCACGGACTGCATTTGCCCCTTCTACAGCTTTAAATTTTTCCTCAAGCCGCTGGCACCAAATTTCTAGTTGCTTGAGTAGTTCGACCTTCGACTTACCTACTTCATTTGGATCTAGGATAGAATGCTCTTTAGTTCCTCTGTGTGACGAAGATCCAGCCTGGGACCTTGTTGCTTTCTAACTAAAGCTGACGCTTGCAAAGGTGTCTTGTTGCAAGGATTCTCTTATTCTTATGGAGTACTGAGGCCAATGGCCAATCTCTTTCCCCTTTCAGGATCTTTGCCTTTTTCAAGTTTTTCTCCATAACATTCTTTATATCTTTACAAGCTTTTTCAACCTTTTCCAAACTCTCTTCCAAGCTTCTAGCTTTGCTTTTGGTGAAGTAGGGGAGTTGAATATGTGGTTTTGTATGTCCCAGAATTACTGCGATGATATGATATGATATGATATAGCATGATGCGAATTTAAAATGAGAAAATGTGATATACATGCAAAACACATATTATAGTAGTACCATAATATATTTTACACAAAATGTGTTGATTTCAGTACAACTTTCAAAAAGAAGCTTGCATTAGAACCAATCTTTTTACATAAGGTGGGCCTATTTCACATATACTACTTGGCCAGAGTGTCGATCTTCCTGAAGAGCCATGCCAGCTTCTTGCCCGATTGGATTCCGACTTGGCCTGAATAGCTAGGGTTTGCAAGTGTTCTGCTACTTATCGTACTTGGACAAGCTTCCGTCATAATACAGTCCCTATTCGGGACTTGATCTTGAGATTGTTGCAGCTGTGCCTTCCAACGGTGATCATTCCACTTTTGAACTTCTTCAAAATTGTCAATTTGCCCTTGGCAATTCTGCAACACTACTTCTAATTCCTCAACTTGTTTTTTGCAGAGTCTCACTCTTCTCCTTACTTGCTTTTAGAGTCTCGGTTACGGTTCTTTTGTAGAGATTCTTCTAGTTCAACGATTCGACCTCTCAGAATTATATTTTCAGTTCTGCTACCGAACAATTCTTTCTCCAGAGAGGTTTGTTAATGTTTGTATATCTTTGAATCATCTTTCTCAAAGATCAGCTCTCTCCTTCTCTTCTCGAATTTCAAGCTTCCACTTCGTAGATGCCTTTCTGAGATCAGCATACCTTGCTGATGCGCGAAGCTTTTTGTAATCACTCCGTAATCTACTCAATTCTTCTTCGTCTTTGCTTTTTCCTTTCCTCAGCCTTTCGATCTCTTGTTCCTAGGACTGTATACTGAACTTCAACTAGTTCATTTCGTCTTCTAACCTTGATAGTTGCATTTCCATAACGAAGTACTTCTTTTCAAAATCATGCTTCGTGATTTTCATTTTCGAGGGATCGACTTACAAATGCTCATCCACCATTATATTATTTTTCTAAATTTGGTAAAAAGACGTTATTGTTGATTCCTCTGCATCTCCAATGTCGATACTTGGGCGTAACTCTAGGCTTTTCATTAAACGGCTCCCTTAGTGATCATGGAAACATTTTTCTTGTAGTCTTTCCCCTTGTATGGAAATTCTCAGGTAGCCAGCCCTCCTATTGCTGGGAAGAACTGTCTCGACCTGTATTGCTTGGATACTAGCAATGGAGCGTATCCAGTTCCACCCCAGATTCCAAGTAGAGGGACCCAGTCATAGTCTCCACATTTGTATATCATACTCTTGGGGAAGAACCAATGTACTTTCCAGACAATGACTTTCTCTTGGAGGTTTCAGAAAATAGCCATCCATTTGTCATGAGAGATGTTTTCTTGCCTTGGTGTGGACTTCAGGTCTCTTAACAGTGAGTAATTTTCAAAGCATGATCGATACGAAACTTCCTCTGACTGCCAAAAGTGGCTATGAAACTAGACCAACAAAAGCTGAGCACAACCAATGAACCTTCCCTCGCTGCTTCTTCTACAAGCACTGAGAGACCTGAAAGTTTCAGCTATAATTGCTGGAACAGGGGTAATCCCTTTGTTGAGGTGATCGAATAGTTCCATAATAGCATTATCAATATACCCCAATAATTTGGGAAATATAACTAAACCATAGATGGCTAGGGCGAACATTTCGACCTGTTTTTCTCGTTTGGGTTGAACTTGGATCAAGTCTCGTATGAATTCCCAAGAGATGCACTTAGTCTCGCCATTTTCTTTAATCTTGGCTTTGGCCCATTGTTCGTCCATGCCCGTCATTTTGAGCAGCTTTTTCTAAAATGCCGAAGAATTAGGAGACTTGAAGTAGGCTTTATCAACCTGGATTTTTGGGCAACGGATCAAAGCAGTGTATTCTTCAATCGTTGGTACCAAATCGACATCACCTAGAGTAAAGCAACTGTAGGCAGGATTCCCGAACTGGACAAAGGCTCGAAACAAAACTTTATCGATACTGACGTCTAGCAGATAAGGTAGATCACCATAGTTGCTGTAGAACAACTACTTGTTTTCTTCATCCCACTGGCACCAAATTTCTCTTAATTCTTGCAGTTGGTTCTGAGTTGATTTAATACTGGTAAAATCCCAAAGCTCTAACTTTTCGCCTTCTAGCATATTGTCCCCTTTTTGGCGCTGAGTCTCCTCTGACCACCTCCGCACGCCTAGGTTTCCTTCCACCTTATCAAGAAATTGGTTCTCCATAGCAGATCCTTTGTAACGGTTGAACTTGCCTCAACACCCTTTTTTTAAAAAGAATGCAATGCAAGGGCAAAGAAAATAAAAAAACAAAACAAATCACGTTAGTCTCAGTATAAATAAAAAAATAATAAATACAAGATGCAATAAAATAACCCTAGAACATGCTTTTCTACCCGACATGCTTTTAGAAAAGAAAATTATATCTTATCCCATCATGCTTGTTTAAAATATAGACATGGTATCTACTTATTGCGAAATAAATAGACAAATAAATAAATACTGAAATTAAAGGGCATAATTAAACCCGCAGCTCTCTCTATCATGCACCTATCGGGTGACTCTCTAAACGGGCAGAACTTCGGTATGGCTCTAGACAAGGTAGGCTGCTATGGTTCACTACATGCAGTTTAGATTCTAGAGTAACGGTACCCGAACTGTCGCTAGAACATCGATTCGGGAGGATACATTTCCCTAAGTCTGTGCGGAGATGAAGATCCCACGACGACAAAGGTACAAATGTATCCCGGAAGTGATCCACTATCCTGCACGGAGGCGATACCTCACGAAGGCGTAGCTTCTCACTCCCACTTAAAAGGGACAAAGCTCGGGTGCAAAGCTCATGATATGCAAAAAATCATGGAATTTTTTTTAAAAAAACCTTTTATGGTAAAAAAATTTAATAGAAAAAAGGATCACAAAATAAATTAAACCGAATATATAATTTCCCCTCGCTAAGAAAAAAAGTAATCGACTGGTGGCTTGACTCTCAAAAAAAGGTAGTCCCCAGCAGAGTTGCCAAGCTATAACAACGGCCCCGCCCCGCCCCGCGGTTGGACGCTTGACGCGTTCTTACGAAAATATTTTGGTTTGGGATGGAGTCGCCACCAATATTTTTAGTTTAGGTGAGATTGGATCACCTGAAAACCCGGTTATTTTAATAAAACTTGTTTTTGTCATTTTATTAAAGTGACGAGTTTTGGCCTGCGAAAACCAAAAAATAGGTTCTGGAGTCAGTTACGTGTGGGGAAGGGTGAGCACCCACACGACGCCCAAAATTGGTACCTGGTCGATTACAAATTATCTTAAAGATGGAAATTAAGAATTCAAATTTTATTTAAAATTTGTGATCCCCTTTATATATTTTAAAAAAATATTTTTGTATGAAAGGATTTTACACCCCTACGCTCGTGGCATAATTTCCATTAGATTCCCGAATGAAAGGAACGTGTTTTTAAAATTATAATTTAGAATCAAGAATAGTATTTCGCGATATAGATTAATGGAAAGCGGCACCTCTTACGTTCGAGGTACGTTTTTCACAAGAATCTTTAATAAAGTATTACCTCATTTTTTTAAGTATTTAATTATGAAAACCAAATATAAATGCGTGTGATATATGAGAATAAAATTTATATATTTATTTCAAAATAGTTTAATATAAAAAGGACATATATTTTATACGTACATAACAAATATATATGTGTATATATTATAATTTTCATACATATATTATATACGTGCCTAACAAATATATATATGTATATATTATAATTTTCGTACATATATTACTAGGAAACTTTATATAAATATATATAAGAATAAGTGGCTAATACTTTACATACTTATTATGATATTATACTTTTTATATATTACGGTTTACATATATTTACACGTACAAATGCAACATTTATTTTACATGTATATTATACTATATATATATTATATATATTAGATAACTTTACATATATATACACATGCTATTAAGTATTATATTAAAAGGGAAAAAAAGTAAAATCTCTTTATATATATAGACGTGTATTATACATATATATAGCATACTTGGGACTAAAATAAATGCTATAATAAATGCTATAACAGTGACTAGAATGAACAAAAAGAGAAATTAAAGGGCATAATTGTAAACAACGGAAATAAAAAAAATTGTAAATAGGGATGAAAATTAAAAGGCAAAAATGAAGGATACAAAGGCGGAGGGGGCTGAAGCTATAATTTTCTCATTTCATCAAAAAACGCGCGGATCCTCCAAAGTTGGGTCGGGTCGAGATGCAGGTCACCCAAGACAAAACGGCGTCGTTTTGAAAGTTTCTTAAATATCCCTTTTGGCTCAAAAAAATTATTTCATCTGAGTTTTTTTAAAAAAAATAGGAGAGCTATGTAATATGCTCTCTCCCTCTCTGTCGTACTTCTCCAGAATCTGACGGTGGCCCCGCCATTTGCCAATGACGGCTGCCACTGTCCATGGTTGCCGGAATGACATGACAATACACCGGCGAATTCAGTTTTACTTCATCAACACGAATCTTAGGTTAGTTTTACCTAATAATTTCCCTTTTTTCCTAGATCTAAAAAAACCGAAAGGTTTTCTTTTAATATTTTTTCTCTCTTTTTTCTTTGTTTGTAGTTTTTTCATTGTTGCTTTTGATTCGGATATTCCCCTTTATTATGTATTTCGAACTTTTTTTTCAAATGGAATCTTCTCTCCTTTTTTATTAATCTGAAAAACTCCTGGATTACATTGTTTCATGTGGGTTTTATACCCAAAGGAAATATAAAAATATTACATATTTATTTATCAGATTTATCTCTTTTTTTCCTTTTTGTAGGTCGGCGAAGGCGGTGGAGCAGACGTGGGTGGTGGCCACGTAACGAGACGGTGGCCTATCGGCGTGACGACACATGGCAGCCACGTGGCGAGGGCACAGTGAGCTGGAAAGGGGCTGACGGCGGCTGGAATAGTAGACTAGGTTTAGGTTATCATTTAGGGTTTCTTAGGGTTGAGGGCATTAGTGTAATTTAATTTTAGATGGGTTAATTAGGGTTAAATCTGGTAATGGGTTATTGGTTTCAAACAGTGGGTCGGTTGGGTATATGGGTAGGATATGGTTGTTGGTTTGGGTTGTAGCCCGGATAAAAATGGGCTTCTACAACTTGTACCGAACAAGCCCAAATCAAAGATGGAGTCACATTTCCGGTTGGACCAATCACACGAGCCAAGTCCATGATACTTGAAGATAAACTCTACTCCACCGTGCAAGAAGTGCTGACCAAAGGCTTACAAACATTCATGAAAGAACAAGAATTTCGGAAGAGCACGTATTCTTCAAGCTTAAAGAATTGGGTCACACAAACCCAAGTTGAAGAAGCACACGTCCAAGAGTTTCAAGACAAGGCCTTAAGCATATTTGATGTGCATTAATTGGGTTTTAGTTGTAATTGCTTAGACTCGACAATAAATTATAAAGTTTAGGTCTAATTAGTTAAATTCTAGCCCAAATAAGATTCATTTAAATTTAGGCCTTATCATCCATTCAAACTAGCCCAAACCAACCTTATCCACAAAGCTTGTTGCCCTAAATTTTTGTCCCCTCATCCTTGAAGGAAGCTTGCCGCACAAGAAATCCTAAGCAAATGGAATTCTCATTCAGCAAGAAACCACATTATTATATTAGTTTTAGATTATTTTATTATTTCTTTTAATGTTATTTTATTAGAATAGAGTTTTTTCTATTTAGGAATTTCTACTGATTAGTCATCCTTCCCCTATAAAAGGATGAGAACTTCTTCATTGTAAATCAGATTTGAGTTTTAGTAAAAAAAAGTATTATTTTGAGTACCTGTTTGCAAGTGTCGATAAACTTGTGTCTTCAATGTGTTCTACCGAGTTGAGGGAGGGAAAATCTTCACACTTCGGGTTGCCTATTTAATTATGGGTAGAAGGGTCAATTTTAAGCCATATCATGAATGTTGCCTAGTTAATTGCGACTAGGAGGGTTCCGCGTGCAAAATTCCTCAAATTTCACAAGCTATTGCCATCTTCTCTTCAATTCATCACGCCACCTTCATTGAATTCCAAATCTGGAATTTTCAGATTCGTTTCTTTTTTACTTTTATTCCTTCGTTTGTTTTCTTTTCCTTATATTCTTAATATTTATCATTGAATATTGATTCTTAACCCATTTTCTTTGAGTTTGGTTCTTGATTTGCAGAAATTTCAAGAAACCCCGTAGCATATCCTTTTGAAAACTCAAGAACTTTTGATTTCATCTCCTTTGATTGAGTCTAAAGTCCTAGGCTTCTTTTCAAGTAATCAGATGAGTTTCCAAAGTGATAGCAAGCCCTACATCATTTGGTATTAGATTGGGCAAGATTTTCAAGATTGGACGATTTTGGAGGGTTGAAAATTCAAGGTTGCCGCAACCCTACAAGCAAGCAAGCTCGTTTGCGTCACTTTAGGGTTCTTTCTTTCCCATAAACCCTAATTTTTGTTTTCTTGCTATTTTATTTACTTTGTTTATATAAATAAACAAAAAAAAAGAAAAAAGAAAAAAGAAAAGAAAAGAAAAGAAAAGAAAAGAAAAGCAAGAACAACAAAACAAAGAAATCAACGATTCAAGAAGTACTTACCTTGACAATAAACATTCTCCTCTACACTTCCAAGCATCACGTCGGCCACCATACAAGTTGCACATCACTTGGACTCTCTCAAGATTGCTTTTCGGGTTTTAAGGGTTTGCTTCTTTAAGTTTTCTTTCATTCATAGATTTTATTTAAGTTCTTTTGTTTACCTTTTTTTTCTTCTTCTTTTACAAAATCTAACACCTTTTCGTTTTCTTGTGTTAGTAGGACTTCAAAGTTGCATACTTTCCTTCTTCTTTGCAACTAATTTTTCTTTTGTGCCTAACCTATCCTTGGCCTCTTAGAGCTCTTAAGGTCTTTGATAGGATTTGAACTTCGGTTACTGAGTCGCGCACAGTAATAGAGTTTTAAAGAATACAAGATCTACTAACTTGCCTCAAAGAATACTTATTCTTTGAGTGATTTGTAAGGTTTCTAGTTTTTCTTTTTTTATCACTTAATTTTTTGTGCGAGTGTTGTGATATTTCAGGATGTCGAATTCAAGTACAAAAGAAAAGGACCAATGACAGTGAAAGAATTGTCTAATGGCATGAGGGTCTTGCAATGATGGGTTGAGCAAATAACACAAAAGCAAGAACAAGAAGACGGTGATAATACACATCAATCCAAGCAACCAATACAACATAAGCATTTTCCCGTCAGTGTTGATGAAGATGAACTAGAAAAATCATCGTGGTCCAAACCCAAATTGATCATTCCTCCTTTTGATGGCAAAACCGATACTGGGGCATATATTGACTGGGAAAGCAAGGTCGAGATATTGTTTACCCATTATGCATGCAAGGAAATCGACAAAGTTCCTATAGTGACTACCCAATTTATAGGCTATGCCGTGAGTTGGTGGACTCAACTTTGCAAATAGAGACAAATTCAGCATCGACATGCCATTCGTTCATGGGATAAACTCAAGGATGTCATACGAAGCCGTTTTGTGCCCCATACTACTTTTGACAAGTCAAACTCTGCCTTCAAAGGCTACGACAAGGCACATGATCTGTTAATGATTATTATAAAGAGATGGAACATTTGCTTCAACGAGCCGATATTCAAGAAGATAAGGAAGACACTTTGTCTCAATTTATTGTTAGCCTCAATAGTAACATTTTCGATACTCTTATACTTTATGATTTTAGCAATCTTGAAAGTTCTCTACACAAAGCCATCACCATTAAGAATCAACTCATTCAACGAAGCAAACAGCATCCTTATTATTCCTACGATAAAGGTACCCAATACAACTCATCTTTTCAAAATTCTTCTCAACCTTTGTCTACTCCTTTTAAAACAACCACGAATGAGAAACCAATCAAAACACAAGAGGTCCGACCAAGGGGCAAAACATCAAAAGTAGTAGAAACACAACCACTAGTGTGCCAAACGAGAGACATGTGTGTTTTTGATTTCATAGATATAGCCACTATGCACGTAACTATCCTAATGCCCGAGTCATGCTTTTTCGAGATGGTACCTACATTTCTGATTCTAAATATGGAGTGCAGGACATAGTCTATGAAGTTGTAGAAGACACGGAAGATTCCCTCATGGCATCAAACCCACCATAAGCTAATGTTTGCATGGTGATTCTCCATTCCTTGAATATCCAAACATTGGATGAAACTGATGACCAATGCACAAACATCTTCTACTCCTGTTGTATGATCAACAAGAAACAATACTCCTTAGTCATTGATAGTGATAGTTGTTCTAATGTTATCAGCAGTTAACTTGTTGATGATCTTGATCTTCTGTGCCAACGACATCTTAAACCTTATCATCTACAATGGCTCAATGATGGATCTGATATTAAGATAATCAAATGTTGCCTCGTTACTTTCACAGTTGGTAATTATTGTGATGATGTTTGGTGTAGCATAGTCCCAATGCAAGTTACAAACTTGCTGCTCGATAGACCATGGCAATTCGACAAAGACGTGACTCACCACAGAAAGCTTAACCGATATTCTTTTATGTACCATGGTAAGAAGCTCACATTGGGTCCTTTGGATCCAAAAGAGGTTTATCAAGACCAAATTCAATTGCAAAAATATTGTAAGAGGATGAGATTATAAAAATTGAAAACACAAAAGGCAATGCAAAAAGAGGCCATTAGTCAAAAAATCCAAACTTCAAAAGATTCAAAAGGCACATGGGAGGTGAGTGAACCTATTCGTGAGAAAAAAGAAAGAAAGAAAATTTATTTGCGAGAGAAAAAGATGTGAGAGAAACCTTTTTCTTGAAAAAATCTTGTATTCTCGTACGCTTTAGGCAGAACTTTTTTTTTATTTCTAACGCTGATGATTCTTTGCCTAGTGTTTTTGTCATTTTTACAGGATTTTTCGGATATCCTAGATGATCCACCTGAAGGATTACCACCTAAACGAGGCATTAAACTTAAAATTGACCTTATACCGGGTGCTTCTATTCTAAACCATCCAGCATATTAGTGCAATCTCGAAGAGACCAAAGAATTGGATAGACAAATGGACGACTTGCTATAAAAAGGATACATTCGTGAGAGTTTGAGTCATTGTGCTGTCCCCATGCTACTTGTACCAAAAAAGATGGTACATATCATATGTGTGTTGATTGTAGACCTATTAATCGTATAACCATCAAATACAGGCACCCTATTCCACGCTTTGATGACATGCTTGATGAAATCTACAGTGCTTGCATCTTTATGAAGATCAATCTCAAGAGTGGATATTATCAAATTAGAATGCATGAAGGATATGAATGGAAAACAACCTTCAAAACCAAGTTCAGGTTATACGAATGGATTGTCATGCCCTTTGGCTTAACAAAAGCACCAAGTACATTCATACGCCTCATGAACCATATCCTTCGCGAATTTATAGGTAAGTTTGTTGTTATTTATTTTGATGACATTCTTATCTACTCAATATCCTTTGATTCACATCTTTTACATGTTGAATTGGTATTTTGCATTCTCCGACGAGAACGATTGTACGCTAACCCGGACAAGTGCGTGTTTTGTAGTGATAAGCTTATATTCTTAGGCTTTATAATAAGTGCACAGGGCATTCATGTTGATAATTAGAATATCAAAGCAATCCAAGAATGGCTGGCACCTACATCTATCACTGAGGTAAGATCTTTTCATGGGTTAGCAAGTTTCTATCAATATTTCGTCAAAGATTTCTCCACAATTCCAGCATCATTAACCAAGAACATCAAAAATTGGTATTTTTTTCATGGGGCAACAAGAAAGAGCTAGCTTTTTAAACAATAAAAGATAAAGTTTATTCTGCTCCTATTCTTTATTTACCCGATTTTTCTAAAACATTTGAATTAGAATGTGTACTTCAGGGATTGGTATAGGTGTTGTTCTTATGCAGGAAAAATGAACCATCACTTACTTTAGTGAAAATTTGAACGGCGCACAACTCAACTACTCCATTTATAACAAGGAACTTCTAAACCTAGTTCAAGCACTTGAGGTTTAGCAATACTATCTACTCCCCAAAGATTTTGTCATTCACACATATCATGAGTCCCTAAAATGACTAAATGGGCATAGTAAGTTGAGTAAACTACATGCTCATTGGGTTGAATTCATTGAAAGTTTTCTATATGTGATTCAATACAAGAAAGGTAAAGAAAATATTGTGGTTGATGCATTATCTCATCTATATACTTTGCTTAGTAGTATGCATACTACAATTCTAGGTTTTGAACACATTAAAGAATTATATTCCAATGATCCTAATTTTTCGAATATATATACTCATTTCTAAAGGTCTTTTTAATAAGTTTTATCTTGTAGATGGGTTTTATTTTGAAATAACAGATTGTGTATTCCACAAGGGTCCTTTAGAGAATTGTTGATTCAAGAAACACATAGTGGAGGATTAATGGGACACTTTGGTGTGAAGAAAACCCTATAGATTACAATAGACCATTATTTTTTCTACACATACGCAAAATAGTGGAGAAGGTATTGCATCATGCATCACGTGTAAACAAGCCAAATCTAAGGTGATATCTCACGGTTTTGTATACTCCACTCCCATTTCCTCTTCTCCATAGATTGATCTTTATATGGATTTTATTCTTGGATTACCACGTTCTAAGAAAGGAAGAGATAACATCTTTCTTATAGTTAACATGTTTTCAAGATGGCTCACTTCATCCCTTGTCACAAAATGGACGACACTACTCATGTTGCGAATCTTTTTTTTAAGAAGTGGTTCCACTCTATAGCATTCTATGAATCATCATTTTTGATAGAGATGTCAAGTTTCTTTAGCCATTTTTGGAAGGTACTATAGGGGCAAAATAGGTACTAAAATCTTATACTCTACCATTTGTCACCCCAAACAAAGCCAAACAATGGTAATCAATAGAATTCTAGGAGTTTTACTAAGAACTGTTGTTGGTAAAAATACTAGAAATTAGGAAGAATGCATACCGTTTGTTGAATTTTGCTTATAATTGTTCAATCAATTCTTCTACTGGTTGCTCACCATTTGAAATTGTTGATGGCTTTAATCTTTTAACTCCCTAGATCTTGTTCCATTGCCAATAGAAAACATGTGCAGCTTAGATAGAGAGAAGAAGGCAAAATTAGTCAAGACCATTCATTTAAAAGCCAAAAAAGAATGGAAAAGACTTATCAAGCAAAGGTCGACAAAGTCAACAAAGTCCGTAAGGCTGTTATATTCGAACCTGGTGATTAGGTTTGGCTACAAATGCAAAAAGAATGATTTTCAACCAAACAAAAGTCCAAGTTGGATCCAAGAGGCAACGAACCCTTTCAAGTTCTAGAGCACATTAATGACAATGCTTACCATATTGATCTTCCTAGTGAGTATAATGTAAGTGTCACCTTTAATGTTTTTGACATTTCACCATTTGATAATTTTAAATTTGAGGAAAATCCTTTTGAGGGGGAGGGATGATACATGTACCGGACAAGCCCAAATCAAAGATGGACTCACATTCCCACTTGGACCAATAACACAAGCCAAGTCCAAGATACTTAAAGATAAACTATACACCACCGTGCAAGGAGTGTTAACCAAAGGCTTACAAACATTCATGAAAGAACAAAAATTTCAGAAGAGCATGCATTCTCCAAGCTTAAAGAATTGGGTCACACAAACCCATGTTGAAGAAACACACACCCAAGAGTTTCAAGACAAGGCCTTAAGCATATTTGAAGTACATTAATTGGGTTTTAATTGTAATTGCTTAGACTCAATACTAAATTATAAAGTTTGGGTCTAATTAGTTAAATTCTAGCCCTAATTAGATTCATTTAAATTTAGGCCTTATCATCCATTCAAACTAGCCCAAACCAACCTTATCCACAAAGCTTGTTGCCCTAAATTTATCCGACCCCTTATCCTTGGAGGATGTTTGCCACACAAGAAATCCTAAGAAAGGGGAATTTACATTCAAAAAACCATATTATTATATTAGTTTTATATTATTTTATTATTTCTTTTAATATTATTTTATTAGGAATAGAGTTTGATTCTATTTAGGAATTTCTACTAGATTAGTCATCTTTCCCCTATAAAAGGATGAGAACTTCTTCATTGTAAATCAGATTTGAGTTTTAATAAAATGGTATTCTTTTGAGTACGTGTTTGCAAGTGTCGGTAAACTTGTGTCTTCGAAGCTTTCTTCGGCGTGTTTGATCAAGTTGAGTGAGGGAGAATCTTCACACTCTGGGTTGCCAATCTAATTACGGGTAGGAGGGTAAGTTTTAAGCCATATCACAGAGATTGCCTAGTTAATCGCGACTAGGAGGGTTTCGCGTGCAAAATTCCTCAAATTCCATAAGTCGTTACCATCTTCTCTTCAATTCATCACGCCACCTCCATTGAATTCCAAATCTGGAATTTTTAGATTAGTTTCTCTGTTACTTTTATTTGTTCATTTATTTTCTTTTCCTTATATTCTTAATATTCATCATTGAATATTGATTCTTAACCCATTTTCTTTGAGTTTGGTTCTTGATTTGCAAAATTTTCAAGAAACCCCATTGCATATACTCTTGAAAACTCAAGAACTTTTAATTTCATCTTCTTTGATTGAGTCTAATGTCCTAGGATTGTTTCCAAGTAATCAAGTGAATTTCCAACGTGATAGTAAGCCCTACATCAGGAGGACATGTCTTTTAAAGGGGGCATTAACATGTTCCCCGAAGGGAAGTATTTAGACCTGAAAACACGAGAAACAAGGGAGTTAGGGTCAGAGATAAATCTCCATATCTGCTTACCAAGGAGAGCCACATTGAAACTATGGAGGTCACGGAGCCTCAGCCCTTATCTCTCTTAGGTGTACACATACGATCCCAGGCAATTAAGGGCCAACCTCTCTTGATTGTTTTCCCAGTCTACCAATAGCTACGCGTAGTGCGAGACATATCATCAAGCATATATTGAGGGATAAGGTAGCAACTATTGATGTATTGTGGTAGTGCTTGTTCCACTGATTTGAGAAAGATTTTCTGGCCACCATAAGATAATATGTACTTAGTTCATCTAGTGACCCGAGTACAAACCTTATCACGTACAAAGCCTAGGGAGTTGGTTTTATTTTTACCAATCAGTAAGGGAATGCCCAGATATATCCAAGGATTGTCAACTTCCTGAACCCCAAGTATGTTGGCGAGGTACAACCGATGTTGAGAGGAAGTATTAAGGCTGAAATATATGATAGATTTATCGAAGTTGCTACGCTGCCCAGATAAAGTAGCAAAGATATGCAAGATATTGATGAGACAAGATACCTCTGTAGAAGAGTTCCGAATGAAGACATTAATGTCATTAGCATACAATAAATGTTTCACTCGAGGCTCATTCTAACTAGCTCGGATACCTTTAATACGGCTTGCATTATGTTGAAACTTTATAGTGGCCGAGAGACCCTGCATGCAAATAAGGAAAAGGAAGGGTGACAAAGGGTTTCCCTACATTAAGCCACGTTGAGAGACAAATTTAGGTGTTAAGGATCCATTTACACGAGCCAAAAAGGATATAGTGGACACACAGGTCATGATCAAGGAAACATAGTCATTGTTGAACCCTATTTTGAGCATGACATTACGAAGAAAGGACCATTCAACGCGATCAAAGGCTTTCTTCATATCAAGTTTGATGGAAGCTCCTTTGTTAGGCTCGTTCTTCAAAGATTGTAGGTAATGAATAAGCTCATGGGCCACCAGGATATTATCAGAGATCATCCTCCCTTTCTGGAAGGTAGCTTGGTTATCATGAATGCAGGAAGAAATGAGAGGCTTCATATGATTGACCAACACTTTTGTATATCACAGTGCACAGGCTGATTGGTCATAGTTGTCTCATGTTGCTTGGTTCTTCCAATTTCGGTATGAGGGCAATCGCAATTCGATTAACGAAAGCCATGTCCACTTTCTAGTGAGGAGAGCTTTGTATGGGTTAATTATATCTCCTCTAATGGTGTCCTAATGTTGCCTAAAAAGCAAAAACTATTTCATCAGTAGTGAAAGGCTTGGATAATTCAAAATTCATCTCAGAAGTAATTGAAATAGAAATATTATCAAGCAAAAGGGGGTTGATGAAGGAACTAGAAGATTCAAATAGGTTCTAGAAATAATCCATAACCACATGCATCATGTCCTCCTTCTTTTTCTTCCTACCGGTAGCTTTAGCATTGAAATAAGTTGTATTTCTGTCACCCTAAGAAAGCCAAGAGTCATGGGAACGTTGAGCCCAATAAGTTTCATCTTTTTCAAGTAGAGATTGAAGTTCTTTTTTAGCTAAAATAAAAGATTCCATGTCTGTATCCAAGAGCTGTCTAGAGAGACAATAATCAATGATTTTTTGAAGCTCTTTTGTACGACGCTGAGAGGATGAGCGGCGATCTTCTTGCCAACTCTTTAAAGCTCCTCCCAAAGCTGCAAGTTTATCAATGGTTATGCCAGATGAATATTCCCATGTAGTACGAATTGTGTCAATGTAGGATTCTTTTGAGGCCCAACAAGTATCATAACGGAAATAGTCTCCTCTAAAGCGAACATCATGAACAAGATTACTCCAACAAGTATCCATGAGAAGGTAGTAGTGGTCAAATTTGCTAGTATATGTAGAGGATACTCAATAATGTTGATGATGGAGAAGTCAGTCTTGGCTGGCTATAAAGCAATCAATCTTTTTCATGGTTGACTGTGTTTCGAGGTCCATTAGTATATGTTCAGGTAAACCAGCCTTGAGCAGGCTTACAGTCTTACAAGCGATTTCTACTGAGACAGTCCTGTAAATCATTTAGAAGGAATTTGGCCTTTCATCTACCACTTTGTTTCTCTTGGTCGGATAAAATCTCATTTATATCTCCACCAACAAGCCATGAGAGAGCAGAGGCAGTGTTCAAATTATCAAAAAGGGACCATGTCTTGTGTTTTCAAGCTTGATCATAATAACCATAAATTCCAGAGAAGTGGAAATTATCAAAAGTAGTATTGACATTAACACCAATATGCCGAGAGGAGTAGGATAGCAAATCAACATTCATTTCATTATTCCAAAAAAGCATGAGACCTGTACAACCTCTGCCATAATCAACAGTTATACAGCCTTTCATGCTTAAAGCAGATTTAATTCTACTACTACTAGATTGCTTGAGGCGGGTTTCACATAAGAACACTAATTTAGGAGCTTGTTGAGCGACGGTCTTGCCCAGGGAGCAAATTGTTTAAGGGTTCCCAAGCCCTCGACAGTTCCAGCACAAATATTTTCATTGGTCTCGGCAGAATTGAATGCCAACCTCCGTCGAAGAGTTTTTAATGCTACTCATTCCAGCTTCTAGAGTTGTAGCATAGTGTGAGGAGATAGTTATCGATATGCGAGTACACATGGGCAAAATATGGTTACATACTTCATATTTGCCTGGAATACTATGCTTTGGGACAAACAATGTAATACCCATTTCCCATATTCATAGCTGAATACGAGTCAGAGATATCACAAAACATTTGTAAAACCCTCTACATTTGTAACTCGGTAAAATTTTGTTTCTTTAAAAATGTTACAATGTATTTAATTTTTATTTACAAATCTAGTTATTCGTGTAAAGTTTAAAAATAATATTTCATCTTCAAATTGAATTTATTTTCAGGCAACAACTTATCAATTTAATTTGTCTTGATATAATTAATAAAACTGTCTGATTTAAAATTCATCCAGATACCAAATAAAATACAAATTCTATCAGAGCGGGCAAACCCTTTTAATATACATGCCAACTAGTAAATATCAAAAGTATCAAAAGATATCTTACTGATATTGATATACCTGTTATTGATTGATGATGTCCGTATATGCTCCTTACTCCAACCATTTCTTCTTTCCTACGTGTAAAATAGTTGCACGCTAAGTATTTACTTAGTGAGGCAATAATTCAAATTTAAGTGCAATTGTCATAATATCAATCTCAATATTAATTATTTATAATGCATATGATCACCTTACCATTACATGCTCATTAACATAATTAAATATGTAATAGCATATATGTATATCAAAGTGATAAGATTAGATCTTACCAATATTGGTGCCATTTCCATCCGTAAGCTTTCAATGCTTACCAATACCTTTTTTCCAACTCCGTCTGCAAGCTTTCAAGCTTAGCTTCTTGTTTCTTTTTTATTATTTTCAATTTATTTAGCCCAAGGTATCGAATTAAGAGATTCTATGTACACGAGTCATCCCCTCATACCCAACCTTTCTTGAGTATGTATATTATTTGCATCGTAGTGCTTAGCACCCTAAGTGCTTCCGTATACCCAAACATTGCATGAGTATACCCTCATTGAGTATTAATGAAATTGCACCGTAGTGCTTAACACCCTAAGTGTTTTCGTATACCCAAACCTTGCATGAGTATACCATCAATGAGTATTTATGAATATTGCACCGAAGTGCTTAGAATATTTATACAGCTATTTATGACTCTATGGCTAGCCAACTATACCATTGAACCTCTATATCATACATTGGGCTCTATTTCATCATTTAGTCATTAATGGCAACATATATCAATATATATCAACATTTAATAGTTCATAACCAAAATAACATTCATATTGTACCATCATCAATAACTAGTGATCAACGCATTTATTTTCAACCTTTGACATATTTAAAATATGTCAAATATATGATCAATGGCATAATTATTATGACAATATATAAACCAGGTAGACTCATCGCAAATCCTACCGGTGATGTATGAAACATGCATGTATAATGTTATGTATGCATTGCACTCACCTGGGCCATTTATTAGTATGCCTCACTAAGTCCTCTTTGATCCTTTCCTTCATCGTACCTCGAACCTCCCTTGATTCGAACTTAACTTCATAATTCAAATAAGTAAAATATTTGTTAGATCTCAATCTAACAATATCTTAGACATATTGTCCAATATAATCATTCGAATATAAAAATTTCCAAACATTTTCCTTTCTTCCTTGTATTGTTCAAAAACTCATTATGGTCCTTAGTGACCAATTTGAACTTCCATTAACCCTTTTCAAGCTTACTAATCAACCTTAGATACAAAGTGTATCAATTCTCATTTTCTGGTAGTTTGCAGTACCTCCCAAGAAATATTTCTATAAAACAATCTACAACTCGGAATTCGATTTCGTTTATTCTGATAGAAACTAGTTTCAATAAGCTTAACAACCATATAAATTAATAGCCCAAATTCAACTTGTACGATTTATGGAGAATTTTCAAAGTCAATTTCCAGTATTGAATTTCGGAACAGCCTGCTATACTGTTTTCTGACCTTTCACCACTTAAAAATTCATATCTTTTTACTCGAAACTCGAAATCAGTTTCCGTTTGTTGGACACGAAACTAGACTAACAAATATTTACATCGGTATAAAATTCACCTTCTAACCATTTTTGTAGAATTTATGGTGAATTTTCAAAGTTACTGCCATAAACCAGTTTTTCTACACAACTTCCATAAACAACTTCAATTTTTATACTAACTTCTCCTTACTTTTCTACTTTTCAATTTAGTCCAATCACTAGCTTTAAACCACCAACTCATCACATTCTTCACCAAATAATTATTCACAGTAATTCTCCCTAATTTTCCTTATTTACCGAAATAGTCACTAAAATGCAAAGATAAGGATTCATGCTTCCTAACTTTGCAATTTAGTCCTCAGTTCAACACTACTACCTTAATTCCATCATTACAACTAAAAACCAGATTTAATCCCCATACAAAACTTCAATTTCGATTTGGTCACTTAACTTTGTCAAAATGGTCACTAATTCAACTCAACATCAATTTGGCATTCTAACTTCATTTTCTTATCTCTAACATCATTAATAGCACAAATACACTCCAAATTCTAAAAATTCAGATTTGGACCTTCAACTTTTAAAGTTGCTAAAATGGTCCCTACACAATTTAACTTAGGGTTTTGCTTCCAAACAACAATTCAAGCTTACTAGATCATTATTTCAACATCACAAACCCTAAATTAAACTTGAATCCATAAACCCTAATCATCTTCATAATAATTAAAACATGTAAAACTTAAATCCCAACTCAATATCATGATTTTAACATCATGCTAGCTTGATTTCAACTTGAATTCAATCATGGAATCATAAAACCTCAAAAGCCCAAATTTGATCCATAAAACCTAATTTCTTTCTCATGTAAATTCTCATCAATCAAACATGGATTCCATGAATTATTGATATCAAAAGATAGAGCTTGAAGAGTAGAACAACTTTGTAGTTGAAGAGATTACATGAAAACCGAGTTTCGGGCCTTAAATCGAGCTTGGAAAATTTTCTTCTTCTTTCCCCTGTTCCTCCACGTTTCAAGGCTGGAAAAGATGAACAACCATTATTTTACACATATATCTATTAAATGAATATTAAATTCATTTAATAGTGAAATTACAATTTTGCCCTTTTATCTAATGGTTGAGATTTATTTTATCATCAATCAAGGGCCAAGATTTAATCTTCCATTTTCTCTTTCCAAAATTGCCCTTATAACTTTTTAAATATTTCAAAATTACCACTAGGGCCAAATGACCAATTTGCCCTCCAACTAGTCTTTATTTACTAGTTTGTTTCCAAATTGCCATTCCATTACAATCTAACTAAATCTAGTTAAAATTCAACCAACCATAATAAATATATTCTTAAAATAATATTTTATGAATTTTCCATAACTTTTGGATCAGTCTCCAAAATTTTCATTCGATCCAATATACCGATAAATAATCATGTACTCAGAAATAAACTATAGGATTCATCTTGAATCGAACTAAAAATATTTCCAACACTTGGAAATGACTTTTATAACCTTTCTCTATCATATGGTAAAATTTCAAAATTTTCCAGTTCGATCTGGGTATACGAATTTCAGTTAAACTTTAATTGCGATTTTCCCAAAAATCAAAGTATCAGATCGAACCAAAAATTCCGCATTCGATTAACACCTTTAGGTGATCTATTTATTTATGAAATAAAAACCCTTAACTTTTGGAAAATTACAACTTTAGTCCCCAAACTTTTCCAAAGTTTATACTTTAGCCATAAAATTTTCAAAATTTACATTTTGGTCACTAAACTTTTAAACTTCAATTTCCATTCCAATTTTCCTTGGTATTCAACCAAAATTTAAGAATACCTTATTCAATTCACTATCTATCACATGATACCTTTAAACCTTAGAAATTTCATTTCCAAAACCCATAATTAAAGAAATCTCAACTTTTGCATTTTTGTCATTTTAGTCATTAAGTTAGCTTTTAAGCTATTATCTTAGTATTAAATGACCCTTAATCAACTTAGAAAATTTTGGGGTATTACAAACAATATTGTCTTTGCCAAGGCCAGTCAAGGATAGTCTGAGGGCTTTCTTCATGTTTCTGGCAGATAATTCTAGGTCTTGTTCCTTGTCTTCAGGTTTAACATTATCCTGACCAATAGAGGGGATTGATATGAGTAGGTTCAACAGTAGCATTGTTACCTGGCGGGTCTTGTGCAAGCGATGGATTGGAGGCAGCTGCAGCGGCTATGAACATTTGCGGGTCATCCAGATCATCATCATCAAAGTAATCTATCCCTTATTTTTACGAGGAGCATTTGCAGGCTTTGGTACCTTTACACAGCCAATCCCCATATTAAAACTTTAGGGGGTTGGCATCAGAAGGTCGAGCTTTGTAGGAAGGTGGCTCGTGATCGATGAGCCCGCAAAAAAAGCAAAAAAGGGACAATCGCTCGTATTTTATAAGATATGGTGTAGGCTTCTTTCCAGGGCCATTGCCTAGGATCACGCACATACGCAGGGGCTTGTTGATATCAAATTCCACACGAACACGGAGGAAATCTCCCATGTTCCCATTTTCAATTCGTGATCAACTTCAATGGCTTTCCCAATGCAACCACCCAATCGTTGTCCCATCTCCATGCTTATGGCCTTTAGATGGAGATTAAAAACACGAACCCAAATCACCATTTGGGAGAAGACACGGTCATCAAGGCGAAGTGTTGAATCATAGAGGCCCAAAGAGAAGAGTTCACCATGGATGGTCCAAGGTCTACGTTTCAGAATCATCTCCTTGGCTTCTTCGGAGGTAACTTTGATGGTAAAAAAGTTCGACCAAAGCTCTATTATCTCTAAGACGTGCTTATATTTCCAAACAGACCAGAAGATCCTCGAGAGGGAGTCTCTATTGACAGACTTTAAGGATATGACACTGCCGACAAGCCAGTTGGCGGAGCCTTCCTCTTCCTTTATAAGGCCCGATTCAGTGACCACAAAGCCATATTCTTCCTCTGAGAAGCTAAGATTTTCCATAGATTTCAGGATATAAGTGGCCATTCAGAGAGAAACAAGAAGATAAAAGACTCGGAGATTTGAGATGCTGCCATATAAATAGTTCCAAAGGGACCCAAATTATTGCACTGTGTGTGAGATGGGCCTGGTGTTGGTGTAGGGTTGTTCCTCGTTGATGCAGACGTGGGAGAGATGGGATGAGTCCAGAGAAAATAAAACACGGCCTATGTGCTTTCTTATGAAATCTGCGAAAAAGAACAAGGCAAAACCATACAGAATTGTGAAATAAATGAAATAAAGTAAAATTAAAAGGGTTACTCAGATAGTTGGGCCTTGGGATGGAGTAAAAGATTTGTTCTCCCATGCATTGGTCAAAAAAACGTCATGTGTAGTAGGCCGTTTGATGCATGATTGCCTATTATAATTTTTTGGAGAATACGAGGTATATAGAGTTCTGGGTACCAGGATCCAATATCAATAATGTGAGTGCCACGACCCATGCAGATCTGGGGTTAGGATGTATGCCCGCCGTGTGTTGAAGGCCTAGTGGTTGCATGGAAAGAGGATAGCCACGCATCGGGGAAAGGCTCATGCAGGTGTAGATTCCTCTATGCAAACTCACGTGCACTGGAATAGGTGGTGTCAGTATCGGCCCCTTACAAGTTTGAATTCCCATAGGCTTGGAACGACATAGCTGTTGAAAAGCACAACTGCGTTCTTCTGTGGAATCCCGAGATCTTTGGAGGCTAATTATGTGTAGTTAGTAACTTGGTAAAGGCGACACCGAGAGCACGCACCGCCGCCGGCTATTGCTAGCACCAAGGCCAAAACCTAGCACGCGCCGCCGCATTTTATATGCCATCACTGGCACCGTGGTCGAGACAAAGGTGGCCATCCAAAGGTAGAAGAGGGATAAGCACTGATGGTTCCCTGCGAAGATAAGAGGGCTAGGAGTCTAGAGTAAGCCAATAAAACAAATACGAGAAGAAATATTCATCGATAATAAGGCGAAACCCAATCGTCGATGTGCACCAAGGCAGCCATCGGTGATCTATGCGGCCTAAGTTAATAGCTAGGCGGATGATAAGAAACCAGGATCCATAGAGAAAACGAAAGCCTTGAACGGCTTCGAGAGTGGAAGATGGTGGAACAAGGAACATTTAAGTGAGCAGAAACCAGAAAACAAGCCATGAGCCTTGCACCATGTATTGTGGTTTTGGATGGTGTCTCTTCTGTTATATAATAATCTCAGTTGCGGTTATATACCCCTATTTAAATACATGTCTATAATATCAAGTATTGAAAAAAATAAATTTTAAGAGTACGTCTATAATAACAAGTATTGAAAAAATAAATTTTAAGAGTATGCTCATAATAATAAATAGTGAAAAAAATAGATCCCTAATAACAAGTATTAAAAAATTAATTTTAATATTTGTTATTACGAGCATACTTTTAAAAATTGAACAGTTATATATATATATATATATATATATATATATATATATTTATATGTTCATCACTGGATTTTTTTTCATCCACTCCTAAAAATTAAAAGTTACACTTTTAATTTTCTTGGGCGTGGGCCCTGGGCAGGGTGGAGGCCCTAGGCGGGTGCCCCTATTGCCCTAGCCTAGGGACAACACTGGCACCATCCAGGATCGGTGACCAAATGGAAATCCCTCCCCGACTAAGATGAAAAGAAACTTCAGACAATATTTCAGAGAAGGAATTCGTGAGAGCCATGTGCCTTGCACCGTCTAGGATCGGTGACCAAATGGATTTCTCTTCGTAGCAGAGGCGGGAGAGAGTTCTAGAGAAGTTATTCGCAAGAGCCAACATCCCACGGAAGCAATTATGGTGGAAATTTGGAAAAGCGTTGAACAGGAAGTAGAAGGTGGAGAATATGGTACAAAGATGAGCGATAGCATGAGCATCAAATAGAAAAGAAACCATGTGCCTTGTGTTGTGGCCATCCCCTCACATGGTGTCACAACCGAGTTCCGGGGCCACAACCGAGTCACTTCTACCATGCCCCATTTTCAAGCACATCAATGTTTTAGGAAGAATAGTCTTTGTTTTCAATTATTTCTTTAGTTAGGAAAAAGTGTCCTCGTTTCAAACAATAGAATGTTTACTCGGGTCATTTCTATTATGTTTTTTTCGCATATATGTAGGGGGTGGACAGTCGGCAGAGTTTGGGTTGATCCACTGGTAAAGGTATGTATCCTACACACCATCGAGGTGGCCCCTACCGCCCAAGTCGATGGTGTGGGTGAGTTTTCTAATGTAACCGATGTTTTTTTTCTAATAAAATAAAAAACCGTTCTTTTTTTCCTACGGGGAAGCTGGGGGTCGACTGTGTGCATCCGCTATGCCCCATGGTTTCGACCATGGCTTGAAGAATGGTTTTGTGGCGCGAGACTAATGTGTTTCTTGCTTATTTTGAGCAGATCAATCGAGAGAAAAGGCTGACTTGATCGGGAAGAGTCTTTTTCAAGTGCCGCACGGCTTAGCGACCGAGTGAACTAAAGGCTAAGGCCGTGACACGTGGTATCAGAGCAAGGTTGTTGCACTCAATTTCGGGTGGTGTTGCCTGTTCATTGCGGTGAAAAGCACAGAGGTGCGTAATCAATAGCACATATGTGCTTTTTAATTGTGGCACAGTGGTGCTCAATTTTTTTTTATTCAAGCACAGCGGTGCTTCCTTGTTGCTAGTGCACAGCGGTGCCTAGTTTTTATTGGGAAAGCACAGTGGTGCTTATTCCCTCTTGATGCACAGTGGTGCTCTCTTGCTTCTTGTGCACAGTGGTGCCGAGTTTTTTTTTTTTTAGTGGGAAAGCACAGTGGTGCTTACTCCTCTTGAAGCACAAGTGGTGCTTGAGTTATTAATAAGCATTGTGGTGCTTATTATTCTTCCCGTCGCAGGAACTAGTGTGGTAGGAGTCAACCCAAGGATGGTGACTACGCGTAAAGCATCGAGGGCCAAGAGTCGTCCCGAGAACTCGAGAGGTGCCCGGCGGGCGCAGTACTTCGGCGCAACATGGCGCTAGAGTGCCTGCACAAGGGGGTAGGACCATAGACCCCGATAGGTATGAGGAGCTAGAAGCCGCGTGGCGGCCCCGAGGGCTCATGTGGTGACCAAAGTGAACGAGTTCGAGCAATTGAAGTTTCTCATCGAGAGTTGGCTCACATGGTGAAACACCTCACCGATGAGACAAAGGAGGCAATGAGTACTCAAGTATGAGATAGAGGAGCTTAAGGCTCAAATTAATTTGATTGAAGTGGCTGTGGGAAATTCAAAGTGACCATGGAAAGGGGTCGAGGAATAGGGTCCCCGAGCCTCAATGTATGAGGGGAACAGGGGATGCCAAAGAGCTTGAAAATTTCCTATTTGATATTGAACAATACTTTGGGCTACTCGCACCTCTATAGAAGAAGACAAGGTCTCGATGGCTTCTATGTACTTGTCGTGGGATGCCAAATTGTGGTGGAGGTCCAAGTTCACAAATGGCGTGTGTTCCATTAAAAGTTGGGACGAGTTGAAACAAGAATTAATAGCTACCTTCTTTCCGGAGAATGTGGAGTATAATGCTCGGAAGAAGTTGAGGGATTTGACCCATACTGGGACTATTCGTGATTATGTGAGAGAGTTTGTGGCATTGATGCTGGATATTAAGGACATGTCGGAGAAAGACAAGATGTTTGCTTTCCTTAAGAGCCTAAAGCCATGGGCTAGAACTGAGATTCAAAGACAACGGGTGCAGGATGTAGTCGCTGCCATGGCCGCTGCCGAGCGGCTTAACGATTACAATGATGGCTCAAACAAACGCAAGGCCCCAACTAGTGGGAGCAATAACCATGCAGGTAATGGGAGTAAGATGGCTAGAGGGGAGAGGCCGATAACTTGGGGAGCCGGGAGAGGACTTCCAAATAAGGAGCCAGTGCAGAATAGGGGAATGGTGGCTTTACGCCGAGGAATGGGCCAAATAGGCTACCCCTAGCATGCTTCTTGTGTAAGGGGCCTCATCGCGTGGCTGAGTGCCCACATAGGGGGTGCATTGAGCGCTTTGGAACTTTCACGGCCTGGGGACACACTCCCTAACCCACCTACAGAGAATAGTGATACCGATTTGGCCAGGATTGGGTCTATTCGTTTTCTGAGTGCATTACAATCGCAATTGGACAACATAAAGAAAGAACCGGGAAAGGGCCTAATGTACCTGGACTTGGTGATAAATGGGAAGGCGACTAGGGCTCTTGTTGACACAGGAGCAACAAATATTTTTATCTCACCTGAGGAAGTCAAGAGATGCGGTTTAACAATTACTAGAGATGTGGGACAGATGAAAGCAGTTAATTCTGCTGCCGCCAAAATTTGTGGAAGTGTTAAGAGGGTGAAGGCCAAGCTTGGGTCCTGGGAGGGAAGCGTGGATCTCACTGTTTCCCCTATGGACGATTTTTGGTTGTGTTGGGACTGGATTTTATGACAAAAGCCCAGGCCATCCCCGTCCCTGCTGCGAGCTGCCTATTGTTTCTAGGGGATTGCCCGGGGGTGGTACCCGCTACCATTCTACCAAGAAGGGAAAGATGCTGTCAAGAATACAATTTAAGAAAGGGGTGAAGAAGGGGGAACCTTCTTTTGTCATATTACCTATCCTACATGGGGAGTCAACCCTTGAAGGGGTACCAAATGGGATTTTGAGAGTGTTGGAGGACTATAAAGATGTCATGCCGATCGCTTGCCGGAAGGGCTCCTCCTCGAAGGACGGTGGATCATGAGATTGAACTGGTCCCCGTGCCAAACCTCTTGCGAGATGCCCGCACCGTATGTCCCCTCCGAATTAGCTGAATTGAGGAAACAACTCGATGAACTGTTAAAAGTTGGGTTTATTCGACCGCTAAAGCGCCATTTGGGGCGCCCGTGTTGTTCCGTAAGAAACATGATGGGAGCCTGAGATTGTGTGTGGACTATAGAGCCCCGAACAAAGTGACTGTCCGAACAAGTATCCCATCCCCTTAGTTGCGGACTTGTTCGACCAGCTAAGTGGTGCGAAATATTTTACAAAGCTGGATCTTCGATCGGGGTATCATCAGTAAGAGTGGCGAGGGAGATGAACCAAGACAACTTGTGTTACTCGATATGGGGCATTTGAGTTTCTTGTGATGCCATTTGGGCTAACCAATGCGCCTGCAACCTTTTGCACCTTGATGAACCGAGTGTTCCATGATTTTCTGGACAAGTTTGTGGTGATATACTTGGATGATATAATGGTATATAGTTCCTCTTTGACAGATCATGAAAACCATTTGCGGTTAGTGTTGCAGAGACTCAGAGATAATCAGCTATTTGTTAAAAGGGAGAAATGTGCTTTTGCCCAAACTCAAATTAAGTTCCTAGGACACCTCGTTGGCCAGGGACATGTTCGAATGGATGAGGAAAAAGTGAAGGCAATCCAAGAATGGCCGACTCCAAAGAGTGTCAGTGAGCTCAGATCATTCTTAGGATTAGCTAACTATTATAGACGGTTTGTCGAAGGCTACTCTCGGAGGACAGCTATACTTACCAATTTGTTAAAGAAAGGTGAGAAGTGGGCATGGTCTAAAAAGTGTCAAGATGCTTTTGAGGGACTAAAAACTGTTGTGATGAACGACCCAGTCCTAGTATTACCAGACATTGAGAAACCAAGGGAAGTTGAAACTGATGCATCTGACTTTGCCATAGGGGGAGTACTCATGCAGGGTGGTCACCCTGTGGCCTTTGAGAGTCGGAAGTTGAGTGGTGCCGAGACGAGATATGTAACTCAGAAAAAGGAACTTCTAGCCGTGATCCATTGTCTCAGGGCTTGGAGGTATTATTTATTGGGCTCAAAGTTTGTTGTTAAAACAGACAACACAGCTGCTAGTCATATCCTGACACAACCAAAACTATCGGCAAGGCAAGCAAGATGGCAAGAGCGCTTAGCGGAGTTTGATTTCAGTTTTGAGCATAAAGTTGGGAAGAAGAATCAGGTAGCTGATGCATTGAGTCGAAGGGCCGATCTGGCAACCCTTAGATTAATTGCTCCTATGTCAGCTAGTAGGGTGACGAATGACATTCGGGAACTCATAATGGAGAATATGGGAAAGGATCCGCAGATGATGGCAATATTAAGGATGGTGGAAAGTGGCCAATCAAAGACCTTTTGGGTAGAGAATGGGATCCTAATGACGAAAGGTCCGCGTATGTATGTCCCGAGAGCAGGAGAACTTAGACAGAAACTACTACGCGAGTGCCATGACACTCCCTGGGCAGGTCACCAAGGTTGGCGGCGTACTCTGGCCCTGTTGGAATAAGGATATTATTGACCGCACATGCGACAGGATATTATGGACTATACCAAGACTTGCCTTATTTGCCAGCAAGACAAAGTGGATCGACAAAAGACTGCAAGATTGTTGGAGCCATTGTCAGTGCCAGCACGACCTTGGGAGAGCATTTCACTCGACTTCATAGTGAACTTGCCTCGGGTGGGGGATCTTGGAGCTGTCATTGTGGTGGTGGATCGGTTCTCAAAATATGCTACATTTATCCCTGCCCCCAAATATTGTTCGGCGGAGGAGACAACTCGATTAGTCTTTAAACATGTGGTAAAGTATTGGGGTGTCCCACAAGATATCGTTAGTGACAGGGATGGTCGGTTCACTGGAAATTTCTGGAGAGAGTTATTCAAGATGTTGGGATCCAAACTGAATTTGTCATCAAGTTATCATCCCTGCACGGATGGATGGGCGACGGAGCGCTTTAATGGGTTGTTAGAAGAGTACTTAAGGCATTTTATCCAAAGCAACCAGAAAAATTGGCCTTCTTTGTTGGATGTGGCACAACTTTGTTTTAATTCACAAAAGAGTTCTCGCTACTAATAAAAGCCCCTTTGAAATTGTGACAGTCAAGAGACGCGGCTTTCACACACCACTCTAGAGTCATACAAAGGAAAGTGTCCCCGAGCTTTTAATTTCTCAAAGGAGTGGCGCCAAAATACAGAGATTGCTCGGGCTTATCTAGTGAAAGCTACAAAACATATGAAGAAGTGGGCGATCGTGGCGAAGGGACCAGCAGATTCAAAGTTGGCGATCTAGTGCTTGTGAAGCTAATGGCGTAACAGTTCATGTTTCTTACGGAATAGAGATCGCGATTGGTGCGAAAGTATGAAGGACCAGTACCGATTGTGGCCAAAGTTGGAAATAACTCATACAAGATCAAGCCGCCCTCATGGATGAAAGTTCACCATGTGTTCCATGTGAGCAACTTGAAGCCTTTTCATGCGATCCCCTCAGATGTTAGCCGATGACAGAGTGATCGGGGCCCCATCTGTACCAAACCCCCATCAGAACGTCTAGTTGAGGAGATCCTTGCTGATAGGTTTGTTACGGTGTCCAAGAAGAAGCCTGTTCGTGAGTACCTGGTCAAGTGGGAAGGTCTCGGAGCCGAAGAGACAAGTTGGGAGAGAGATCATGACCTAAAGGCGTTCAAGCAGAAAATTGAGGAGTTCCTTGCAGCTCAGTCAACGAGGGCGTCGACAAGTTAGGTGGGGGAGGATGTTGTGGCCATCCCCTCACATGGTGTCACAACCGAGTTCCGGGGCCACAACCGAGTCACTTCTACCATGCCCCATTTTCAAGCACATCAATGTTTTAGGAAGAATAGTCTTTGTTTTCAATTATTTCTTTAGTTAGGAAAAGGTGTCCTCGTTTCAAACAATAGAATGTTTACTCGGGTCATTTCTATTATGTTTTTTTCGCATATATGTAGGGGGTGGACAGTCGGCAAAGTTTGGGTTGATCCACTGGTAAAGGTATGTATCCTACACACCATCGAGGCGGCCCCTACCACCCAAGTCGATGGTGTGGGTGAGTTTTCTAATGTAACCGATGTTTTTTTTTTCTAATAAAATAAAAAACCGTTCTTTTTTTCCTACGGGGAAGCTGGGGGTCGACTGTGTGCATCCGCTATGCCCCATGGTTTCGACCATGGCTTGAAGAATGGTTTTGTGGCGCGAGACTAATGTGTTGCTTGCTTATTTTGAGCAGATCAATCGAGAGAAAAGGCTGACTTGATCGGGAAGAGTCTTTTTCAAGTGCCGCACGGCTTAGCGACCGAGTGAACTAAAGGCTAAGGCCGTGACACCTTGCACCCTCCAGGACTGGTGACCAAAAGAAACCTTTCTCGCGCCGGAGGTGAAAAAGGAATTCAGAAAATTCATAAAGAGTTTTTGAGATGTCATTTCCATTCTCAAAGTGACTATTTAGCCAACCATTATTTCTATTCTTAAATTAATTTTTTGAGATTATTAGATTATTAAAATCGGGCTATGCAGGTTTGACTGCCGTCATTGGGGATGTTTAGTGATGTTAATTTACATACCATATTACTCGATGCTTGCTGTGCATGCTTACGTTATGAACACCATGAAGTATAATAGAATAGAAATGTACCACTGAGCTTTGTTAGCTCAACGTGCGGATTTATTATTTTCGTGCGTAGGCTGACATGTCGCTTGTTCGAGGGAGCATATCGACTAGGATTCCTAACATCGACTTCCAAATTCGAGTACAATACCTTAGTTTTAGTAGTTGGGCTATGTATTCATAAAACCTTATTTGTAGATGGTCTGTAAATTTTTAGTTTAATTATTTTAAAAATATAGTGTTTTAATTTGTACGGAGCTCCAACTATGCCTTTGGATTTAAATTAACTATGAGATCTTTTTTATGACTTGAATTTACTCTTATTTATTTATCCTTGGCTAAACTTTAGGTTTTAAAGTAAAAGGAAATTTTTGAGTCGGGTTTGGGTAGACTGAATGTAGCATCTCGAGTCTAGTTCAGGATTGGGGTGTTACAAAGATTTTTCTAAAAGATTACTAAATTAAAATTGTTTTGGTATGAAATACTCAAATCGATTACAACTTGTCGGAAACAAAAAAAATCAAAGAGAAATTTTTGTTTCAAAATGGTTTGAACCAGAGTTTTTCCAAATAAAGATGATTACTTGATTAGAAAAAGAATATTTTTTTTAGAGGTAAACATGTTTATTTGAGAATATATTTTTTTACTAGTTTTAGTTTTATTTAAACTAAATTGTAATTATTCTAAAAATTTTAAATTAAAATTTTAGTTAAATTATTTAAGATGAGTGACAATATATTTAATCAAGACTTTTTAATAGGACTAACAAATATACTTTAAAAAAAAAAGTACCATCTGAGCAATTTATTAAAACCAAAGTAAATTAAGTACAAAAAAAAAAAAAAAACAAAACAAACAACAAATCCAAAAGACAAACAAGCTCGGGTGATCCACAACCCTTGGTTACCCACAATCAAAACCAAATAGAAGCTCGAACCAAGAGAAGAAAGTCAGACCCTTACACCTTAGAAGAGAAAACCCTGTGGAGGGTCAAGCCAGCATCGGTCTGCGGCGACCATGGCTAAAATCAAGGGAGGAGCATCCTCGATCCATAACTCGTCATCAGTCAACAATTTCCCACCATCGCTATTGCATGCGACGTCCGATTACCATTCCTACCCAAAAAGGTAAAGCTACACCTTCTGAAACGCTTGGAAATTGATTTTGCTTCAGCTTTTACTGATCGAATCGCGGAAAAATCATCAGATGGGGAATTTAATTTTTGAATCATTGCCCTTGAATCCCCTTCAGCAATTATGTCGGTGCAACCAATGTCTTCCCCAAACTGAAGCCCCTAAAAATAGCTAAAGCCTCATCCTCAAAGTCCGACCGAACATTAAAATTGATCTGGTAAGCTGGCCCTAAAATAAAACTCTCATTATCCCTGATTACCAATCCTAAAAACAATTTGTTTTTTGTAGGAAAGAAACCAGCATCCACATTGATCTTTACCTGTTGTTGAGGGGGAGGGGTTCATTTGATGTTCGCTCTAATGTTCGAGTGTGTTAGACTAACTAACACAGAGCTCAGTTCCTCCACGTAGCCCTTGAAGAATACATCAACTTTAGGTATTGACTGAATCAATTCTTCATGAACTAGTCTATTTAGTGCAAACCATATTACCCATATAGATACAAATATTGTAGCATGTTGATTCGAGTTGTAGTTGTCCATTATCCAGTTGAGCCATTCATTGAAACTGCACTGTGATATCTGGTTTGGCCACTGAAACCCCAAAGCATGCCATATTTGTTGCACATATAAACATCCATAACTAACATGAGCAGTATCTTCATTATGCACATTACATTTTTCTTCACGTATAGACACTGCATAGTAGGTACATAGTTCCATGAAAATCTCTAGATTAAGATCTTTACCTTAGAAAGACAGCTAACATTCCATAAAGCTCGATAAAATAATTTCAATGCTAGCATCATATCATCTGTTGAAATTAAAATTCTGTAGCCACTACGCACAAAATAAATACCTGAAAGCTCAGCAGTCCACCTGAGCTAATCCTCCTATCTGATAGATGATAATCGAATAGACAAAATAGCCTTAGATTCTTCATTGTTTAAGATAGAGGAAATAAGATCCTCATTCCAATAATGTCCATCAGTAGACATTAGTTCAACAACTCTATGCAAGCCTTGTACAGGTGGTGTAGAGACTTTTCTTACTAGTTGAATAGGCAACCAGTAATCATTCCAAATATCTATAAAATTTCCATCACCAATTAGGTTGCCTAAACCAAGCTCCAGAATACCTCTTGAACTCAAAACACTCCTCCATATGTAGGATGAATTAGCCCCCAATAAAGAATGCATAAAATCTGATGAATAGTAATATTTAAACTTTAATAACCTGGCTACAAGCGAGTCAAGATTCTGGATGAGTCTCCAACCTTGCTTTGCAAGTAAAGCAATATTGAACTTGCCCGTGTCTCTGAAGCCTAACCCACCATCACATTTTGGATGGCAAAGATATTCTCATTTACACTAGAGAATCTTTTTCTTTTCACTTGATTTTCGCCACCAATAACGAAACAAAATAGCCTCAAGTTCAGTGCAGAAAGTCTTTGGAAAAAGGAAGTATGACATTGCAAAGACAGGGATAGCTTACAGCACACTTTTAATTAAAACTTCCTTACCTTCATTCGAAAGAGTTCTAGACCCCTTATTATGAATCTGCTTTAAGCACCTAGCTTTTAAGTTTGCAAGGGCCTGTTTCTTGTCTCTACCAATCATGGAAGGCATTTCTAAATACTTTTATGGGCTGAATTGACTAGACACTCCAAAAATTCAACATACATCTTGACTGTTGCTGTCAATGACATTTGAACTGAAAAATAAGCTTGATTTCTCAAAATTTATCACCTGGCTTGAACAAGAGGAATACTTGTTTAGGATATTTTGTATACTTATAGCCCTCATCACCAAATAAAATGCTATCATCCGCAAATAGAAAATGAAACACTAAAGGAGCACGCCTATTTATCCAAACACCAACATTTGCACTATGAGCTAGGGAATGACGGAGCAAAGAAGATAGACCCTCACTGCATATAAGAAACAAGTAAGGGCTGATGGATCCCCTTGTCTCAATCCTCTATTCGGCTTGAACTCCTCTCCCACACGATCATTAGCAAACACATAATAGGTCACAGCAGATATGCATCGGATTATATTTGTCACCCATTTCTCAGCAAACCCCATTCTTCAGATCATTTGTTAAAAAAACCCATTCAACACGGTTATAGGTCTTGCTCATATCAAGCTTAAGAGCAAAATGGCCCTTTCTCCCAACTCTTCTAGCTTTCAAAGAATGTAAAATTTCATAAGCTGTTATGATGTTATCAGTAATGAGATGACCAGGCAAGAAGGCACTTTGAGCTTCATCTATACACAACCGGAGAACTGCTTGCATTCTGTTTGCAATCATCTTAGAGATGGTTTTATACAAAACATTACAAAGGGCAATTGGTCAAAATTGAGACATGTGCTTAGCATCAGAAACCTTCCGTATCAATACAATGTGGGTAGAATTGATATCCTGTGTCGATTGGTCACCATGAAGCCTCCCAATACAGAAAGCTGCAATATCATCCCCAATAATATGCCAAAACCGTTGATAAAACACAACACCAAGCCCATCTTCTCGGATGCTTTGAGGGGGCCCATTGAACGAACCGTCTGATAAACTTCCTCTTTAGAGTAGCCCTTCAAAAGATTATTGTTCATATCTGCTGTAATACTAGGGTCAATTCCAGCTAAAATTTCAGAAGCTTCTAAAGTATATGGTGAAGAAAATAACGCTTAGAAATAATCTGAAGCAACACTAATAATTTCATCAGCATTTGTAACAGAATCCCCATTACTATTATTCAAAGAATTAATCCTATTTTTTTGGTGTCTGTGGGAAGCATGTTGGTGAAAGAAACTTGTATTTCTGTAACCAAAATGCAACCAGTTGGCTCGAGCTCTCTGCTTCCAATATAATTCCTCCCTATTTGCTTCTAAGTTCAAAGCCAATTTTAACTCATAAATTTCCCTAAGTGTTTTATCAGTTGGAGAAGTCATTCAAGTCCCGAAGTCATTTGCGGAGGTTAGTAGCAGAAATTTTCTTCTCCCTTTTAATTCGTTTAAACCACACTTCTAGACCATGACTAAGATAGCATAGTCGATCTACCAGATTTTCTTCACAACTCTGCCGCAATCAATTAACCTCCTCTTCACAGAAGTTCTCTAATAACCACAATGCCTCAAATCTGAAGTGAGATACCCGAAGGGACGAAGCATGACTATTATCCGTGTTGAGAAACAGAGGACAAAGATCCGAGAACGTATGCTGTAGGTGGCTAAGATTAAAGTGGGGGAAAAGCTCCCACCAGCTCCCATTTTCTACCCCTCGATCAAGTCTTTCTCGGATATTAGTAGCTTCAAAACGACATTTCTCCCAAGTAAACGAGGCCCCAGAATAACCCACATCCTCTAAAGAGTAGTACGATAAGGCATTAGCAAACTTGTCCATTTGCCACTGGCTCCATGTTCGACCACCACTTTTTTCATCTATAAAAAGCAATTCATTGAAGTCCCCAATAACCATCCATGGTATATTTAGGGAATTATTTAACTGACGCGGCAGATTCCAGGATTTCTCCCTATTGTGTTCTTTAGGTGCCCCGTAAAAATCCGTACAATCACCAACTTTTACCATCAGAATCATCTATAAAAATAAAATCAATGTGTCTCTCAGAAAATGAATGAAGAGAAACTGTACAATTGGACTTCCAACCCAACAAAAGCCCACCACTTTTACCACGAGCGCTTATATCAATACCATTAGTAAAACCACAAAAATTACGAACTCTAGCCATTTTATTATCCTACAATTTAGTTTCAATCAAAAAAATACAGAAGGGTTGACGTCCCTCAACATGTTCTTGAGAATTTATTGGTCCCAGCTAGCCCGCTAAGCGTGGCCTGTCGATCCTTAATTAGCAACATCACTAGAATCCCCGGTGAAACCCCTGATGTAGAATTTATTCTTGGGTGTTTAAGTCTTTCGGGCAAAGTTTCCATAGTTTCCTCATCTTCATGGGCCATAATAATATCAAAATCCAAATCATGATCTTCATTAACTTGGGCTGCAATAACTGGATCCGCTATACCTGACTTTTGAATCGTTGGACTTTTTGAAGTGGACTCTCCCGTTAATTTAGGCACAACCCCCAAACCAGACTCTTTAGTGGGGAGTGTGGCTGGAGGGTGATGCACATCCCTAGAATTTTGGGGAGTAACTGACTGGACCACATTATTCGACAATCCAGGCGCAACTTCCTCTTGCAACCATCTGCTTATGGGCGCCACCGCCATTCGTCTCGTCAGAGCACGGAGGTTCAAATCCCATCCAAACACAATCTCTGATCTGTCCATAGTCATATGCACCAGACAAAAGCTCTCCCTGTGCCCTATTTTACCACAAATAAAGCAGAATAAAGGGATTTTTCATATTCGAACCGAACATAGACTCCATCACCACCACGCACCGCCAGCTTCTTCCTTCGTTTTAGTGGTTTACGTGTGTTTATCCAAGTCCGTAGACGCATAATTCCTCTGTACCCAAGACCAATATTAGTTGAATAATATTCAATAAAAAAGCCAAAAAAGTTTCCCAATTGCCTAGCCACCCCTTCAGACATATAACCTGGAGGCACATCGTTCACCAAAATCCAGAAAGGAACAAAGAAAAGAGGGACCGCTAGAGGCACCTCACCAGGGAGCAAATGATGCAAAATCAACATATAAGAATTAAAATTCCATGGTCCACCAGCCTCCACTCTATCAACATCCATCGTATGATAAAACCGAAAAAGAAATCGACTCTCACCCAAATATGAAATAGAAATGCCATCAAGGGGACGCCAAACATTCACCTGAGTATTTCGCATGGATTGAAAGTGAATGACACTCGTGGTAAGAAATTGACCCACAAAACAATTCTCAAAGGAAAAGCCATTATCTAAAGTTTCAGCTTCAACCTGTATCCCACAATCTTCTTCATCTTCAATTGACAGGTCAGCCAGATTGTCTTCTATTACTGGGTCCATTTCACAAAAACAAAAAAGACCAAAATTCGTACTAAAAAGCAAAAAAGCGTGCTAAGACGCAGAATTCATGTCAAAAGACAGAGTTAATTAAATTTATTTCTAAATTACTTCGTACATTTCATTGTATTTTAAACACACTAATAATGGAACTGTGCAGATAAATAATCATTTTAGATATTATGTTGTAAGCTAAAAAATATGCATTCAAATGACTAGCAAATATACTTAAATTAGTTATAGAATGATAGTTTGGATACTTGTTTTGACCAAAAATAATTTAGGAGCTCAAAACAAAAAAATTAGAATAATTTAAGGGATGGTTTTTCATTTAAACAAAAAAACAATTAATATTTATTAAAATAAACTACACTAGTAGTTATTGAACTTTTTGGACGCATTCACTTTGATTACTGAAATCGAAAATCTTTTATTACTATCAGTAAACTTTTAATTCGATTTCATTACAACCACTATCGTTAAAAAATCTAATGTGGCACGTTAAAGTCTTTTTTCCAAAAGAACCCTAATTTTTCAAATTTACAACCGCCACCAAGGCCAAACTTTTGATGAATGGACAGGTCACCGATCAATCCCAACGGTGGGAAGGATTTGTTGTCCAGAAGGTTAATATTGTTTGGTTTCAAGTTGATCTGACGGTTAACGATGACAAGTCGAAAAGTTAATTTTTAATTTTAATTGAGATTTTTAGTTCTAATTCACAAATGTTAACCATCAGAACAACTTGAAACTAAATTGTGTTAAATTTCTGGCAAAACAAATTTTGGCCTTGGAAATAGCTGTTTTGGAAAAATATTATTCTTTTTTGGAAGAAGACTTTAACGTGCCACGTTAACATTTTTAACGGGGTTAACGGTAGTGACCATAATAAAGCAAATTAAAAATTTAGTAACTGTAATGAATTTTTTTTATTTTAATGGCCAAAGTGAAAATACCCTAAAAATCTAGGTGATTACCAATGTAGTTTACCCTATTTTTTAATGGTAGGTCAAGTACCTACCATGCACAAAGGTGCATCTGCCCCTGATTACGAATAGAAAAAATAGGTCGGGAGAAGCACCCCATAATGAGCCTCTACAATACTTAATCTGAATTAATCGATCAATAATCAGATACCGATAATTATACCAAAAAATAATAACTCGAAATACCATAAATATCACATCTTAATCATATTATTGCATTTCAATTTTCGTCTATTTCACTTATTGAATTAATAAATTCCACCAGTCAATGATTCAAAACTCTTCATGTAGTTTAACACCAATGAACTTATCTATCACTGCTTCATCTTTAGCATTTACATATAGCTATAACATGAAGTTTTAGAAAGAGGTTAAGGTGAGTTTGATGATTGGTTCACACTATTACTGAATGTAGAGAACCATTTGGGGGAACACAAACATGAATTTGAGAGTTGAGAAACAATGATAATGATCCTATTGTCCTCTATCTTGTGAAGCGAGGGCTGATCTTATATAGATTTTGGGTTTTCATTACCTTATCTCTTAGGGGGCATGTAATACAATGTCAAACCTGTTTGTAAGACTAAACTCGTAAAAAATTATGTGAAGTGATCAGTTGATTTAATAAGATGAGGCATTGAATTCCTTAAGTTAGGTCATGAATTTGAATCTTGATTAATCAATCCAATAAATTAGATATGACGATTGTAAAAAAATGATAAAATTATTCAGCATTGGAGCATTTATATAGTGATCCCTATCTATTGAAGTGTCTGTCGAAGTTATTAATCGGTTGGAGTTAAACTTGGTCGTTAGCTTGATACATTGCTAAAACTGTTTTGGGCTAGTCTATAAGTATTAAATGTAACCCAATATTCTGTTTTCTCTTCTATTTTTTGCTTTAGCTAATCCCTAACACAACCGTTCTATTCATCTACTCTCATCTCTTCACTCATCTCCGGTCACCGTTCATCGTAACTCACCACAGCTCAAACTTTAACTATCCGGTCTTCTACCTTCTGTGCAAACAATTATGAATGTAGTCTTGTCCTGATTTGAAGAATTAACATGGGCCATCTCAATCATTCCATCCACAGCTGGTTCAATACCCATTCCTTGTGATTCCAAGCCCATAATCTCCACCACATCATTCTTAATTAGGTTATCATCTTCTATTATACCTGGACCACCACCTAGTTGGCTAGTTCTAGTCTAGCATGTTGATCTACAAGTACCACATTCCTGCTATCTTCATCGTTGCTCGTACTCTTCATCTTCCAACTCACTGCTAGACTTCAAGCACTCATCTGACTGATACACCCATCTCAAACATGCCCTTAACAAATGGTGTATACCAGGCTTTAAATTGTTGTTGTGGTCGTGTTTTCGATCGTTGTGTTTTATCACAGTTAGGGACATAACAGATGTTATTGCGGTCATTGCAGATTGCTAGCTATTTTCCACAATAATGATTTCAGACGGTGCCGCTACCCCAATAGCAGTCACTATTGCAATAGTGGACCGCTAGTTGAATCCCTGATCGTGCTGCATTCCTCTCATGGGGAGCAACTTCAGAAACTCAGATAAAAAACGCCATTGTTTCTGGATGAATGATTATTATATAGTTTAATAATCGACAGATTTAATTTGTACTCGAGAGCAATACAAATTATCCTAAAAAAGCAATATAAACAGTTCAAAAGCTGATATGCTTGTAATTTAATTTCAAGCAATAGCATCACAGCATGCATGATTCATTCTCATATGATTTCTTATTTTACATAAAAAGGTTTCTTTACCCAATATTATATTACAACTAAACCAATTAACATCAATTTTCATGTGTTCTAGCTTTCTTGACCTTGCGGTGCAAATCATCAACAAGCGAGGACTCCACCACTCGTGAAAGATCAAGCTGCAGATTCCCGCATGTGCTTGCAGTACTACTACTTGCCGATGTTCTTCTTTTATTAGCCTTTGGTTTTCTTGGTGCAGGCGGGCATTGTTTCATATCTGGGATTTTGTGATCCAAAGACGTAGGAGTCTTGAACCCATCATCATCAACCGTTGCCTTGAATTCTCCTAAACATATATTTTTCTTTTCGCTTTCCATGGAAGTTGCTGCTTTGCTTTCTTCTCTCTTTTTCTCTTCATCATCTTCCGATACTTGTTGTTCTTGATCATCGTTAGGAGCTTCGTTTGAAGAATTATAAATAGCTGTAGCTTCACAGCACTCCTCTTGAAACCCCAATAGCGGTCGTTTCAGGATATCGAATTTGATCCTTTTTGTTTCGTCTATCAGCTCTGAATTCGACATGCTGTGAAGGGAAACCTGGCTGAATTCTGCGTACATTAAGAACTGAACAGGGAATAGTAATATTGAGAAGTGAAAGTAAGAAACAGAAAGAAAGAGGAGGGAAACTATTTTAGCCAAGAGATGGACTTATAAAAGAGAGACTTTCTAGTTTTTTGTGCATCGGATCCTTCGCCCCAAGTGTTGGCTTTGGAAACCTTCACCAATTACTTGCTCTAATGATAAAAGATTTTAGAATACAGAAAATAGAAAATAGAAAATATTCCATATTGCATTGATAGTAGAGAAAGTTTTTCAAAGAGAGTTTAATTTGGGCTAAGGATTTTAGTTTTTTAATATATTAGTATAATTATATAGTAATATTTGTTTATATTTTTTTCTCAACAAATAAAATTTTATTATAAAGGAGAATCACACAATCATAAATTTTACGTTGTGTGCCTCATTGAAAACTTCAATAAACCTAATTAAAGAAAAATAGTACAACGCAAGTACAATTGAAACCTAACCAAGAAAAAGATCAACACGCCACAACAAAAATAAGACAAATTTGATAAAAACACACATCTCGCACACAAGTATTCATCTTCTTTTTTACTGGAGCCACTCATTGGGTTCTAAGAGTTTAGTTTATGGGCTAGAGTTTAAAGTTTCAAAAATTGGAATTTAGGGTTAGGATTTATGTTTTATGACTTTAGAGGATAGTGTTTAGAGTTTTAAGGTTAGAAATTTGAATTTAAGGATCCGTTTGGTTTTAGAAAATATTTTCTATTTTTGTTTTCTATTTTCATTTTCAGAAAATAATTTTCATTTTATGTTTTTCAAAAATTATAACACATGCTTAGTTAATAGGATGGAAACTTGTTTTCAAAAATGAAATTAGTAAAAATGTGTCTGGTATCTAGTTTTTCAAAATAGAAATAAAAAATAATTAAAATGAAATATAGTTAGAAAAATATTAAAATAAATAAAATATGAGTAAATAAAGAAAAGTTTTAGAAAATGGCATTAGAAGGATTCCAACTCGGGTTAAAGTGAAGTTAAAAAATTAAAAACCCTTATTTTCATATTTTCCATTTTCTTAAAATATTTTCAATAAAATATCTTTTTTATGTTTTCAAATTTTCACTCATTTTTGTTTTCATTTTCCAAAAATTATTTTCAAATTTTCAACCAAACACGTTTTCTTCAATGTTTTCTATTTTCCAAGAAAATGAAAATAGACTCCATTCTCTATAATCAAACGCACCCTAAACTTTTTAAGTGAAATTATGCATACTTGTAGAGTATTTTTTTTCACCGTCAGTGCATGAAATAATATCACATATAAAAATTGGTATCATTTAGTTTCTTTTAAATATTTATGTTCAAGATTTTTTATTATCTTATTTTATTAATGTGTTTTTAAAGTTTAAATTTAAAATTTTTTGAGAGTGCATACTGCGCAATATTATAATTAATAAATCTTGAATTTGATTTCCTAACATTTAACATGATTACATTCATAATAATAATTCAATATATCCTTGTATTAAAACTTAATTTTCATTTTTTTAAAAAATATTTTACTTGTGTTTTTTTTTTCTTTCTTTAATGATAGTTTCATATACGAACTTTGATGTATCTCTATGCACGTGGATTGCAATACAATGGGGACCAAAGGGTCGTTATTGCATATGATAATCAAACCCCATCTCATCATATTATTAAGGAAACTTATGTTAGATGCTTTGTTTATATTGCAAGCAAGGGACCAACTAGCTTTTAATTTGTATTTTTTTCTAGTCCAACCTCTCTCAAGACTTAATTTTTTTATTAAGTAGAGAGGTATTATATTCTCATACCGAGATTCGAACTAATACAAGATGATACAATATGAGCATCATTAGCCATTAAGCCAATTAGTGAATCTCATTCTCCCAAGGCTTAATTAACTATTGGTGTAACCAATTAGTTTTTTATTTAATTTTTTAATACAATATCTAAACTATTCCAATCCCTCTTCACCTATAAACCAGATGAAAATGTGTGCTTAAGCATATTCAAGTTCATGTCCTTCTGTATGTAGCAATAACAACAGTGTCAACCGATTAAGACTTAATCAATTTTTTTGGAACTATGTAATGTAGAACTCTATGATGAGCACTTGAATTTCCCTTTGAGTGCTCAAGATTAAGGGTTTTGAAAACAAATAAAACCATCAATGGAAATGGAATATCTTGTTGTTCACTGATCCAGCTAACTCTAGGCAGTTATTACTCATTTTTGCTAAAAGGTGAAGAAACTTTTGCTTTCATCTAATATTTACCCCATCAATGCTATCCATATAGCCTTTTTCTCTTCCTTGTTGCTTAGCCAGGAAAAAAATCAAAACAGATGGCTCCACAATGTTTAAATGCAAAATTAATGTACCTCAATGATCAAAACTGGACTAGGATGAGTACTCAGAACTTAATTCTGTCGGTTGAGTATTTACCTTTAAAAGATCAAAATCAACACCTCTATATTTCAAATACCAATACCTATATAATCCCTTTATCTTATTCAAGATGCTAATGATTTGTGGTGATCAGTGGCAGTGATTACAGATTTGCTGTGCTTTCCATAATTTTATTTGGGATCAGTAATGTTGGATTCCTCCCCCATGAAAAAAATGGAAGGAGTTTAGATTTGATAATCCTTCCATTATTCCATTCTCACTCAACTAACAACTATCACCAGCCCCCATCATTTAAATAGAAATTCTTTATTCTTTTTGGTGTCCCTATTCATGCCACACACTAAAAAATTAGGTTTATGATTAGTGTTTAGAATTAAGGTTTAGGGAATTTAGGATATAGTGTATTTTTTAGAGTTCAAGATTTAGAATTTTGGATTATAACTTAAAATTTAATTTTTTAGTGTTGGGTATAGGGAGGGCACCGAAAGGGAGCCAAGAATTTTTGTTCCATTATATGTTACCATTGATGTAATGTTAACAGATTGTTGCTTCAAACCTCAAAAAATATACAAAAAAGGACAAATTTTTTGATAATTTCAATGCCCTTTAAAGTATCACTCCTTTGAGGATGTAAGAATACATAGCCAATCAAACGTGCCAACAATGTTGCAGATAAAGGGTTTTACTTAAGTTTTTTTGGTTTAGGGGGTTAAGAACATGTTTAAAAGTAATTAAAGCAAGTTTAATAATGAAACATGCACCATCTGATCTGATGTTGCAGAATAATTGGATGTCAAAGGCACATGGAGGAAGATTTTTGCCACCACTGCCAACCATCATGCATGTCCCATGCCCTCACAATCATCTCTCCCGAATTTCAACTCCCCCATAGCTTTTCTTTACAATTTTCCTATCCAACCCCACAGATCTCCATTTTTCAAGTTTGGGTTTTTGACTTTCTTAAAAAAGGCTGTGCCATTGGCACACCCAACACCCAACTAGTCTATGTTCTTGGACCACCCCCTATGGCAAATCAGACATGGTTCCTTTGAGGGGTTTTGCATGTGAGTGCTTTATTTTATTGAATCTTTATGCGTGTGTTTTTTGGGGAAAAAAGGTAGGAGAAAAAGCTTGGCGTTTGTGGGGGAAGAGATTAGATCAAAGGAAAAGTGATGTCAAGTGTCAAGTACACTCCTAGGGGAAGCAATCAAGCAAAGCTTTCTTCGAGATGGTTTAGAGAGGAGCTACCTTCATTTTTTCAGAGCAAGGATGGACCGAAGGGTGCTAGGGGACAGTAGTACTCCCGTAAAAAATTCAAATTCTTGTGTATTTTTGAAACTTTTTTGTATTTTATATTTATAATCTAATCTCGCACGCCTCGATTTTTAAATTTCCATATAATTATATCAAGTATAAAATTCCGCACCCCTAACATAAAATCATGCGTACTTGTTTTCAATAGAGTTTAATGATATTATAAAATTATCTATATGCAAACTGCAAAGAGAGATTCTTTGGATTTGAACTGAAAAGTAATTCCAAAACCATGATTGCTAGCAAAAAAATCTTGCAGTCTGCCAGTGTGAACTTTGGATCTAAATGATGCATGGGATGGGGGCACTCACAGTCACCCTAATGAATATTTAACCAAACAGTATTAACTCGTTTATAATTACTGAGCTAAAATATGTTCTTGGAAGAGTGACAACATTGCACTGTATAACAGTAAGTTTTCTTGATGAGAATAGTATGAAAGCTGTCAACTTCATCTAGTAAAACAAAAGTTAAAGAATTTCGTACAGAATATTTACCACTGTACTTCAACTAACAGTTTGGAGGACAGAAATAAGACTAATCTGCAGACTCTGGCTTGGTTTTTAGTAAGTTTGCATATATCACAGGCTTGCCAGCTTGCATCACTAACTAAGCCTTAAAGTTCAGTCCCTCGTTCCATAGAAGTATGTATGTATTTATATATGTATCTAGTATGATGGAGATCTGGGTCCATATATTCTGCTGGGCTGGTGTGCATTGCAAAGATTCCCTCACTTTGAGGCCTTGGCCAAATTGTCAGATGGGTCCTTTTTTTTATTTTGAGTACACAAAGTGATGTTGTCCACTAAGTTGTGTCTGTTGCTAGTGAGTTGGGAAATGGCAACGTCAGAATTCCAACACAACAACCCATGTAACCTGTTCGGCAACCTTTTATCATCATGACTTTACACTTCTAAGAAGATTTTGATCACTTTTCTTGGGGCCTGGGTTGCATCAAATTAAATCACATCCTGGTCTAAAAAGTCTGAAAACCATAATGGTGGGGGCATTCCTCATATTGCAGTTTCCATGGCGGGTCTCCTTTGAAAAAGAAGCTTGGGTTGACTTTGAAAATTGATCATTCATGGTGAATTATAGAGCTGAAACAGGTCATTCCATCGGCTGATCGTAACAGAAATGAGTTTTAGTTTCTACTAACGTTGTAATAACATCAGTTTGATTGTTTGGATTCTCTTCGAGTCTTGTCCCGGGGTTTTGCATAAAACAAGAACTTGGATAGTAACTAGAAAGTTTAATAGTTTGAAGAACAGTTCAATACCCAAAAAATATTAAAGAAGTTTGCTTAGAGTAAAGACAATAGTTCGTAGAAGGCTTTGAAATCAGCATTAAGGACAAAAACCACTCTATCTATAAGAGTTTTAAGCTATGTTTCTTACATTTTTTTTCTCATCCAATTTCCTGTCTTCTTTCGCTTTATTTTTCTAATCATACATATGCTATAGAATGGGTTTGGTTCAATTTGATCCATTTCATTGTTTTTGATCATCGAAGCATCAAATATTAGGGGTGTACAAAATAAACCGTAACCATTAGCTAGTATAACCGTTATATTTTATAGGTCAATTAACCTAACCGTTAAGGTTAAACGATTTTAGTTAACCGACCGCTAAAAGTGATGGTTAATGGTTAACCGTTATAAAATAAAATTTGCGATTAGAATCTCTATATTAAAATATTTTTTTCTTAAAATTTGTAATATAATATTTTTCAGAGATAATTTCATTATTCTTAAAAGAAATAGTGGACATTCGAAAAAATTGTAATAGGTTATATATTAATCAATAACTGAACCGTTAAAAAACGGTTAACCGTTTCTTAATAGATAGATTACGGTTTAATAACCTCTATAAGATTAACCAACCGCTTAGACTAACCGGTACGGTTAACCTACTATGAACATCCTTACCAAATATCACACATTGCAATACATAAACTGCTCGTAATCTTTTTCGACATTTAAATCTGTTGTAACCCATTTTTGTCCGAGTTAGACTCAAAATAAGCTCAATATCCCTACCTATTATGCCCAATTAAAAAGCCCTTTATCCAGTCCAAGATGTCGTATTTGCAGACTCGAAAAGCAGGAAAGAAAACGTTATCGCTCGAAAATTTTTGATCTGTAAAATTAATATATTTACTCTTTTTTTAAAAGTGTTTAATACCCCAAAATTTTTGTATAAAGAAAATTTTTTATCAAATAAAATTAAAAAAAAGGAAAAGATAAAAAAATAAAAAAAAAAGAAATTTACGTTTCTCAAAATGAGCCATCACCCCACCACCCCATTTGCCTATAAATAGGCATGCCTGTAAATAGGCATGGGGCATGCGGCATGCGGCAAAGGCCACCCACAATTTCAATAGAAGCCAAGAAATTGGCAAAAGCCAAATTGGCCAAAGCCTTAGGCAATTCGGCACCCCAAAATTAAGGGAGCCAAGGCCGGCCGAGCAGGGCTAGCTAGGGGTATGGGGCAGTGCCCTCGGCCTCAGTTGATTCAATCCAACATTCGATCGAGATTTTTCTTTTTGTCCGATCAAGTTAATTTTTGAGCCATGACGAGGTGACATCGAGATCTTGATGGAGGTCGATTAAGTTTTTTCATTCGAGCTCTTAGTGGGGTAAAATTCGGTCCTTATCTTTGTATTTATTTATATAATAATATATAGTTATGTTGATTATATTTTCATATTGGTATATTTTTTATATTTTTGTATTGTTTTTTTATTTTTCAGTTTTTTTCGTATTCGTTGCATTTTATTTTATTTGTGTATTTTTTATATATATGGTATTATTATGTATATGTATATATAATATGTGTAATATATATTATACTTATAATATGTATATAGTATAATATTTGCTTTATATAGTATTTGTATAATATGTATATTTATATATAAGATATGTATAAAATATTATTTATGTATTTATGTTTACATGTATATATTAATATATGTATTGTTTATTATATAGTATTTTATTTGTTTTTATTTTACTACTTTATATTTATATTATTTATATTAACTTTATGGTATTTATAAATATCGTATATAGTATTTTGTCACATTGTTCCGATATTTCTATTGAGAGTGTCATCCCGACCATCTGGGTGTCATCTCCTTTGAATGTCGTGAATACCAAGGTAGATTAAACTTTTGTGCGTGCATCTTGGAAATTAATTATTAAATTAAATCAAATTTTCATTTTTCTTAATAAAAATAATGTGAACCTTTAGGTACCAATTTTAGGCATAGTGGGGGTGCTAACCCTTCCCCACTCGTAACCAACTCCAGACCCATCTCTGGTTGACATTGCAGTGTCCGGTCTACCTTATCCAAATGACTGGTGGCAACTCCATTTTTTTTACCATTTTTCTATTTAAAACATGTGGCTTCCCACCCGAGAACGGGCCTCCAAGAAAAGGCCCAGACAAAAAGGTCGCTACAACATGGCGACTCCACTGGGGACATAACTTTGTTTTCAAAAACAAAAGAGGAGTTAGGCCTTAGTCAGGGTTCGCATAGTAATTATTAAGGAAAATTTAAATTTGATTTAATTTAATAATTAATTTCCAATTTTTGTTTGATATAAATTGTCATCATGTATTAGCTATAGAACCCTTAAGTGTGAGAGATTACTTCGCTTTGTGGGGTTTTCACCTCCTTATAGTGTTGTAATATACTCCTGAAATTCGTTCCTTATATTTCGTGGGGTTTTCACCTCCGTATAGTATAAGGGTCGTATTCCCCCGAATCGACGTCCCAGCGACAGTTCGGGTACCCTTACTCTAGAACTAAACCGCATATAATGAGCCATAATATCCCACCCTTTGATCACGTCGGTACTCTGCCCATTTAGGAATAACCCTTTTTTAGGTTTTGCTTTGTTTGTTTATATTCCTTGTATATTTTAACAGCTTATTTTCTTCATTTTTCATCATTTAATTCATTTTATTATTCGATTATTCTATTACACTATCTCATTTTCTATGTTGTTTTTTTTATTTTTTCTGCATGCGCATTGCATATCATATCATACCATAAGTGTTGGTTTGAGAATAATCCAATTTAGAGGGTGTACCTAGATAGGAGAGAAGTCTGTGATACAAGAGTGATAATGCAAACAGTATCGGGTTGGGGTGAATAAAGACCAACGAAAAAGATGATTCGACTGCGAGATACGAAGCAAACAATAGATGATACAGCTTAGGCACGCTATTCGAAACCCGACTCATTGGCATCCAGGTCTACCAAAGAAGAGACCTTTGCGTGCATTCTCTATGCATAGGCTAGCCATCTGTCAAAAAAAACTGAAGTGTGTAGATTACGCTGCCATAAGACTTTTGAACAGTGGAAGAAGAAAATGACGAGACTGTCTCGCAAACCGAGGACGATGCTAAGACGTAGAGTGCGAATCGTACTTTACAAAATCAATATATCAAGACAAGAAGCTACCCATTATCTGTAGTTCATTTCAGTTTCTTAACAGACATCTTCTCCTAGCGAAAGCCTTTCTAAGAATTATTTGCGAATCAATACTGCATTTGCATTTATTTTTGCATTACATACATGCAAACACATTTCTTGGGACCTAATGGAGTAATCCAAGAATTAGCCAAAGTTTTATCGTAGATAAAGAATAAAAATCAAAGGTCGAGACCCGAGCAAGTATTACAACAGTTGAAGTATTGAAGGGATAACAGTATATGAATTTCTGCTCAGGACAGACTGAAGTTCTATTTTTTGTCTTATCCATGTTTTGGCCATGGCTTGAAGTAATGCATCGAATCAAATTTGCTATCCTTGGCCAGAGTGTAGCAAAGATCTTTTTGTAAAGGGCATATGTCATGTTTGGTGAGTTTCATTCCAACGAAGAATGTATTTTGCTTAACATACAATGGCCTTGAAAGCATGTATATGTATATCTCTTCTTGCCTTTGTAGGTCCCTGGATATCAATTGCAAAATGCGACATCGAGATCAATTGAATATTGTGATAACGATAAGGTCTAATTTCTCTCCTAATAGACTATGGTCAGCAAAGCAAGATTACTACTCCTTTGATGAAGTTCGATGATGAAAAAGCTCTAAAGTTAACCGTGCAGAGTTGCTTGAAATTGAAATTCTAAGCGTAGTCTTCTATGCACTAATGGATCAAAATATAAGGAAATAATGGAATATTAAAAGAAAAAAAACCCACTCATTTGCTCGAAAGCATGGTAATAGGCATGATTAAATCCTAGTAATAGGCATAATTAAAGCCTGGTAACAGGAATGTTTAAGCTTGGTAATAGGCATGTTCAAAGCCTGATAATAGGCGTGTTCATAAAGAAAGTACATGAAGCACATATGCACCTAGAATTCTATTATTATAATGATATTTTTGTACTCTAATGGTTAAACAAGTCCATTTTCTTGGATGGAGCAAAAGTGAGAATTGAGAATGAGTAGTCTTCTGTAGCAACGCGGTAATCATGGGGATGAACCGAGTCATTTAAGGGAATTTTACGACTTCAAATCGCCATAATATTCAAAGTCTTTATAGACACAAGCTATGCTTGGAATGATCACCGAAAGGTTAAATTTGGGACGCTTTTGCACTTGATATTCGGAGCTCCTATTCTAGTTTCTTTTTTATTATAATTTTGGTTTCAAGGTCCTGTATGCTGATCCAAAAGAACACACTTCATTGGGATGACAATAAGCAAAATTGACATTTTAAGTAGAAAGATTTCCTTGTATTACTTCAGGAGTAAGCTTCATGATACAAGATTATGGATACAACTGATCGACCTAACACAAAGGAATAACCTATCGATAATTACAGGGAGAATGATGACAAGAGTACATATGACAGACAGTTTGGAGATTTAAAGCAAGTTTCTCCCATTCAGAGAAATGAAGATTGAACCATTGACGGGGAAAATATCTTCGAACACAACGAAAGATTACGAAGCTGAGGCATTCGTTTGCCAGAAGGTCAAAGATAGAAGAAGACTCTATGGGATAGGTCAGTGCCGACAAATTAATTGTGCCCAAGACTGAATAGGGAGAAGTACCAGATAAGTAATAAAAGTGCATGGCAAGAAAATAGTTGAGTCCAGGATCGAATGGGGCAATGATGAGAAAAAAAATGGTACAGGTACCTACAATAGTACATGGACTAAAGAAGAATGTTCACAAAAATGAGAAATGACTCTGGATTAAAGCATGTTGATGGGGTATATTTGAGATAAATACCCAACTGGTAAGAAGAAGATTGAAGATCATGCAGCAAAAGAGTGCAGCGAAGAAGAAATCTGATGATGACCTTTCAAAGACCAAGAGTTATTAAAAAATAACCCTGAAAATGTTCCATATCATTTATCATATAGATAGACTTCCCTAAGATTATGAGCATGCTAACTCGCATTATTCAAGTTTATTGTCTGTTTTCTTGACAGATGCTCAAGAATTAGAAGAATATCAGATTTTTATGCTTCGCAGCGGAAGAAGCAACTCTCAACAAAGATTCAAGAATTTTTCGTACTCAAACATTTGTGATTTGATGCCTACAACGGTCAGAAACTGGGGCATCTTTCAAGGTTTTTCAAGCTTCATCTTTCATGGAAGTAGCGTAAACTTTTCGACAATCTTGTGACGATATACCTTTTCATGCCTATGACGATCAGAAATCGGGGTATGAATTTTTAGTCTTCGGCTTTCATGGAAGTAGTGAAAATTATGTGGTAGTTTCGAAGCAAGTTACACTTTGATGTCAAGACGGTCAGAATCCGGGGCATCCTTTCAATTTTCCAGTCTTCAACTTTCACGGGAGCAACAAAAATCTTCTAATAGTCTCACAGCGAGATGTCATTTTGATGTCAAGACGGTCAGAACCCGGGGCATCCTTTTGATTTTCCCGTCTTTGGCTTTCGGGGAAGCAGGGAAAATCATGTGGCAATCTTAAAGTGAGTTACTCTTTCGTGCCTATGACGGTAAAAAATCGGGGCACACCATCTAGGGATTTTGCAAACTTTAGCTTTCGGGGAAGTAGCAAAAATCTTTTAGTCGTCTTGCAACAAAATACCATTTCATGCCTATGACGATCAGAAATCGGGGTATGATCTTTCAATTTTCCAGTCTTCAACTTTCATTGGAAGAAGCAAAAATCTCCCGACAGTCTTGTAGCAAGATATCGTCTCATACCTATGACGATCATAAATCTGGGTATGATCTTTCAATTTTTTGTGCCTATGACGGTTAGAAACCGGGGTACACCATCTAGAGATTTTGCAAACTATAGTTTTCGGGGAAGTAGCAAAAATCTTCTAGTTGTCTTGTAACAAGAAACCATTTCATGCCTATGACGATCAGAAATCGAAGTATGATCTTTCAGTTTTCCTGTCTTTATCTTTCATGGAAGCAGTGAAAACTTTTCGGTAATCTTGTAGCGAGATACCCTTTCATGCCTATGACGATCAGAAATCGGGCATGATCTTGTAACTTTCTAGTCCTCAGAATTCTGGGAAACAGTGAAGATCTTTCGGCAACGAGGTATCATACCTATGACGATCAGAAATCGGGGTATGATCTTTAATTTTTTCGGTCTTCAGCAGAGAAGACTCGTAGAGGGCTTCCAACTCTAGGATTTTGTCTTCTCAGCAGAACATTCCATTTTGAAGAATTCAAGGGCAATCGAGCAGATCAATGCAGAAGATCAAGAGAGCGGGCGGTACCCTTAACCTACCCGGACCAAAATGGTCACTATTTTGTCTTTGCTTTATCCCTGTTACACAGCGATGAGCAAAGAGGGGTAGCTGTTGTAACCCATTTTTGTCCGGGCTAGACCCAAAATAAGCCCAATATCCCTACCTATTATGCCCAATTAAAAAGCCCTTTATCCAGTCCAAGATGTCGTATTCGCAAACTCGAAAAGTAGGAAAGAAGATGTTATCGCTCGAAAAATTTCGATATGTAAAATCAATGTATTCACTCTTTTTTTAAAAGTATTTAATACCCCATTTTTTTTGTATAAGAAAGCTTTTTATTGAATGAAATTAAAAAAAGAAAAAAAGTAAAAAAAAAGAAATTTACGTGGCTCAAAATGAGCCACGTCTCACCCCACCACCCCATTTGCCTATAAATAGGCATGGGGCATGCGGCAAAGGCCACCCACAATTTCAATAGAAGCCAAGAAATTGGCAAAAGCCAAATTGGCCAAAGGCTTTGACAATTCGGCACCCCAAAATTAGGGGAGCCAAAGCCGGCCGAGCAGGGCTAACCAGGGGTATGGGTCAGTGCCCTCGGTCCCAGCTGGTTCGATCCAGTATTCGACCGGAGTCCCTCTTTTGGTCCGATCAAGTTAATTTTTGAGCCACGACGAGGTGGCATCGGGATCTTGGTGGGGGTCGATCAAGTTTTTTCATTCGAGCTCTTAGTGGGGTAAAATTCGGTCCTTATCTTTGTATTTATTTATATAATAATATATAGTTCTGTTGATTATGTTTTCATATTGGTATGTTTTTTTATATTTTTGCATCGTTTTTTTCGTATTCGATACATTTTATTTTATTTGTGTATTTTTTATATATATAGTATTATTATGTATATGTATATATAATATGTGTAATATATATTATACTTAAAATATGTATATAGTATAATATTTGCTTTGTATAGTATTTGTATAATATGTATATTTATATATACGATATGTATAAAATATTATTTATGTATTTATGTTTACATGTATATATTAATATGTGTATTGTTTATTATATAGTATTTTATTTGTTTTTATTTTACTACTTTATATTTATATTATTTATATTAACTTTATGTTATTTATAAATATCGTATATAGTATTTTACCCCATTGTTCTGATATTTTTGTTGGGAGTGTCATCCCGACCATCCTGGTGTCATCTCATTTGAATGTCGTGAATACCAAGGTAGATTTAAACTGTTGTGCGTACATCTTAGAAATTAATTATTAAATTAAATCGAATTTTTATTTTCCTTAATAATAATAATGCGAACCTTTAGGTACCAATTTTGGGCGTAGTGGGGGTGCTAACCCTTCCCCACTCGTAACCAACTCTCGGACCCATCTCTGGTTGAATTTCGGTGTCCGGTCTACCTTATTTAAATGACCGATAGCGACTCTATTTTTTTACTATTTTTTTATTTAAAACACGTGGCTTCTCACCCGAGAACAGACTTTCTCGGGCCTCCAAGAAAAGGCCTTGACGAAAAGGTCGCTACAAAATCAAAGACCGTTGCACTTGAATAAACTCATGACAAAATCAGAAAATCAAGCTCCAGGGACAATATAATTAGAAATAGATAATGGAAACAAAGTCCAAATGAATTAAAATTGAGGGTCCAAATAGGTAAATACCCCAATTAATATTAATAATATCTATATATTTTTAAAATATCTAAAAATATATAGATATTATTAATATTAATTGGGGTATTTAATAAAAAATAGGGGGCAATGGTCCCACCACCTACATACCTCTTTTTCTTTGAGCAAACTTTAATTTACGTGCTAGTGGCGAAATTGGGTGAAAGAGCTTATGGAAGTCAACTTAATTCTTTTTTATAAAAAATTAGAGGTGTAATTAAATTTTTTTAAATTTTGAAGGTTTAATTTACATTATTTTTTCAAAAAATTTGGGATCTAATTAAATTTTTTGAAATTTTAAAAGGTTTAATGAGATTTTTTCAAAATTATGTGAGGATTTAATTAAAAACTTTAAAATTTTTGAAGCTTAATATGAAAATTTTAAATTGAGGGTCAAATTTATTTTTTAATTTTAAAGACTAAATTTTAGTTTTCTAAAATTTAATAGGGATCACGGCCCCATTAGTCTCCACTATCTTCCGCCACTGATAGTGCCTTGTAAATTTTTCTAGTAAAAATAATGTCAACTAAACAAATACTCAATTAGTAAATATGGTGTACAATTGATCGATAAGATTAGTTTCATTAAAATAATACAAAATGACTTTTTGAAAATTAGTTTGATCATTTTTTTTGATAAAAGGGAGAATATTGTCACGTGCCTTGTTAAAAACATTCCTAAATTTAATCGGAGAAAAAAAGTACACATGGTAATAACGTATGAAACCGATTACACATGTAAAACTATCCAGCAAAGAAAACCTGCTGGAACAAACTAAATAAAGCCATCCTCATGTAAAAGAGCAGCAACTACCAAAGGAGGAGACAACAAATGATGGACTTCAAGATCCAAAGGACTAACCAGCTTAGCAAGCTGGTCTGCAACACGGTTGCCGGACAGGTTAACCTGCTGAACCTGTATCTCCCAATCACGTTGCCGCAACTCTGAAATATGCCGCAGGATTGAAGGTGAGCCAACCATATCCCCCACCCATTCAACATGCGAACCACATCACCACTGTCCACCTCCAAAATTACCCGTCTCACACCCATATCCCAAGCGCACACAAGGTCAACATAAACCCCCCAAAGCTCAGCTACCAAAACCGAACAGCACCCAATGTACTTGAAGAACCCCATCAACCACTTACCTTGACAGTCTCGTATAGCCCCGCCACAAAAAGTCATTCCATCTAACATATTACGAGCATCATCCGTGTTAACTTTATACCACCCCTAGGAGGGCACCCCCACGTGACGGGAATTAGTTTGATCAATTAATCGACATAGATGTATTATTTTTTGGTTAAGGGTGAATAAATTTGGCTTCAATTTTTTGTGTATATTCTTTTAAAAATCTTACAAGTATAATTATATATACAATATAAAATAGTCTGAACGGTTAATTTTCAAGGTTGAGAAAAAAATCCTAGTTCTCTCAAGTTTTTTTTTTAGTTTTTTTTTCAAGAATACCACTTTCGATCAATTATTTTTAGTCTCGTTGTCTGATTTATTCTTTTTTGTTTGTTTATTTGTTGTTGTTTTTTTCAAATAAAACTTCTTTTTATTTTAGATTTATCCTTTTTGTACATATTGTTGTATTTGCTTGTTTGTCTCTATGATACAATTTTCATCTGCCTGGTGAGATGATTTTCATCTATCTTTAAAGTTCGTGAAGTGATCGACACGTCACACCCTTTAATTAGTGAAGGTTGAAAGTCTAGTATGGTTAAATCTCTTTTTGTGGTAGCTTGTCGATGTAATCAGAACTGTTAGCGGAGCAATTTGCAAGACTGGTTTTTTTTTTTTTATCTCCATTCCCACATCTATATAGTGTATAATTAGATAGAGACATGAAGATTTTGATGATGATTGTTGGGTTTCTATGGGAGATGAAGGACATATTCAAGAGAAGAAGATTTATTTTTTCTTTACGCCATTTGGATTTACATATTTGATTTTTCTTTCTTCATGAGTTTACTTCTTATGGACTTGGTTACCAAAGTTCTCTGGAATTCATGTTAAGGGTGTTCATTGTTCCGTTAAAACCGAATTAAATGATTGAATTGATATTTAGTTCAAGATCTGTCGATGATCAAAGTGTTCGATCTGTGAACCGTTACAACTTTGTTAAAGTTTAGTTATCGGCTAATTCAGTTTAAAATCGAATCAACTAAAATTTTAATATATAACTAATAAATTTTTAATTTCAAGTCCAAATCTCAATAATGATCTATCATATTTAAAACACAATATTTACATTTTAATCTCAATATTAAGCTCAACCTAAAAAACAAAAATAAATGGTAAAAATAAAAATAACTAAAAAACTCATTTTTAATTTTTGTTACTTGAAATGCTATTTTGATAAAAATAAAAAATATTACATTTTTGGTTAACTAAAAACCGATCAAATAAACAGAATTTAGTTCGATTCAACTAACAATTAAAAAATTTATTTATTTAACTTTAAATAATTCAATTTGATTATTAACTGAACTAATCGATTGAACCATTATAACACCCTCAACCCGGATGTCACAATTGGGCCTAAAGCCCAACCCACATCCATTTCCTTAAATCCATTAAGTTCAAATATTTCAACATAGAAAATAATTAAAACGTTACATGGGAGCTCCATTTAAAATACATGATTTAAAAGCATTCGACACAAGATTTAAAATCCAAAACAGGAGTTACAATACAAAACATAGGGTCCTATGAATACATAGCCCAAATAATCTAAGCATTTTTCTCGGAACAAATCGATGATGAAGTCCTACTCCGATGTTGCTTCAACAATGCACGCTAACCTACTAACCTATTAACGAAAACAACAATTCCGAACGCTGAGCTAACGAAGCAGTCAATACAATTTCACTCAACTATGCTTCATGAAAATCATAAATATGAGCATGTTGCTAAAGGTGATATCATGGCAAAACAACAACATATGGCGCTATCTCTAGCCCCCTAAACACATAGCAAGCAACAACGATGCATTAATCTCACAAAGCATATATGCATCATACCAAACAAACCTGGAGTGAGGCCCGATGTCACACAACCTCGGGAACGTACACTCTGAGTGAGGCCCAGTGTCACACAGCCTCGGGAACGTACACTCGTACTCGAAATCTCTCATCGAGTATCTGTTGAGATATTAATTTTGATATAACTTAAAGAAAAATGTTTTTGGACTTAAACTAATTTGCAAAAATATTTCAAAAGTCCATAAACTTGAAAAATATGTTTGAAATGTCTTCAAAGGATTTTTGACATGTTTTAAAACAATTTTAAATAGCCAAAGTGTCAAAAACTGGCCTTGAGTAATGATACGTATGTCCTCGTACCGATACCCAGAGTTCTCATACCGGTATGGATTTTCGAGTATCGATACGCCCCTTTGTCCCCGAGTTTTGACAAATTCCAGTAGCCAATATCAGTACCAATACGGATTAGACTGTATCGATACGTGAAGATGCGTACCGATACGCTTATATAGCGTACCAATACCCCTATGTTATAAATGCTCCAACGGCTATTTTTCTTAAGAATAGGTACCGATACCGATCCCGGCGTACCGATACTGAAGAGTCTAGAACTGCATTTATTACAGGAAATAAAGACCACAACGGCTCCAAACCAACCCCAACGGCTAGTAACGGTCATGAACACATTAGAGGGTTTAAAAGACTCAATCAAGTAGCCATGGATAGAAAAGAAACATCAAGCCAACATTCTATGATTAAGAAAAGTGTTTTATGTTTTTAATTGTCATTTTCTTTGTAGAACACACTTGTGAGCTTAATTGTCATATATGCTCAAGTGTTAGGTTTTGGGTGAGAGCTTAATTGTGCAAACATTGTACCTTGTGCGGTTTTTCTTGCTTGTTATTTGTTTTTCTCTTGTAAGAGGGGGTTTTCTCAAAGCTTTAGGGTATAAGCTTTGAGGTTGTAAATGTTTCCTCTTAAACCTAGAAAAAAAGAAGAAATTCATAGTGAATCTGGGAAAATCCTTAGTGAGAAGCTAAGGTAGTGGATGTAGAGCTTGGTTAGAAGCTTGAACCACTATAAATTCTTGTGTCTACTTTTTTAAATTCCATTGCTTCCACCCCTATCACTCAAAAACCAATTCACCCCCTCTTGGCTATCTCGGTTGATCGTCGAGCCTTCCAACAAGTAGTATCAGAGCTTTGTCTCTACATCTAATTAACATCCTAAAGCCGATCCTTGAGGTGCTCAACCATTCTACATCAATCAGAATTCATGGCGTAATCCATCAACAAGCTTCCTTACATCGACGGTGCCAACTACTCTTATTAGAAGAATATGATGATGTTTTTCATGAGAGCCAAAGATTATCATCTTTGGGTTATTATTCTTGATGACCCATTCGTTCCACAAAGAAGCAAGGCAGAATGGAGTGTGGATAATCACAAGAAGATGGAGCTAAATGCAAAGACCTTGTATATTCTCTTTTATACACTTGGCCTGGATAAATATGCAAAAGTCTCTTCTTCTGAGAGTGCCAATGAGATTTGGGACAAGCTTGAAGTTACTCACGAAGGAACCAATGAAGTAAATGAGACCATGATTGGACTTCTCAACTTGAGCTATGGGAACTTCAAAATGGAATCGGATGAAGACATTGCCAAGATGTTCGATAGATTCTCCATCATTTTCAACGGGCTCAAAGGCATTGGAGAAATCATTCCGGAAGAAAAACTTCTTCGAAAGCTAATCTATTCTCTTCCCGAGTTATAGGACTCAAAGAAGACCACCATTATCGAAGCTAAAGATCTCAAGACCTTGAAGCTCGATGCTCTCATGAGGTCTCTTCTCACTCATGAAATCATAAAAAAAGGGAAAAAAGAGGAGAAAAAGAAGGAAAATAAAATAGGGAAGAAGAAAGTAGAGCAAGGCAGTGAAGACTTGAATGTTGTTTCTCTCAAATCCTTTATAAGCCAACAAGAAAATTCAAGTGGAAAAGATAGTGAAGAAGAAGAGATGAGCAAGCTCTTCAAAAAGTTTACTCGATTCATGAAGTGCCATATGGAAGAATCAAGGCATGAATTGAAAATGAAGAGGATGGATCCCATTATATGCTTCGAGTGCAAGAAGTATGGCACACCAATAATGATTGCCCTCGTTTCAACAAGAAGGGATCAAGCCATAGAAAGAAATCATTTGTGGCTACATGGAGTGATGAAGAGGACTCCACTGATGATGGAGTAGCTCAAATTTGTTTCATGTCCATTGAAGAAGATTCAAGGGTAACTTCTAATTCATCTACTTCAATTTCATATTCTTTTGATGAATTACTAGACGCCTACGATGAGTTGGTTTTAGAATTTAAAAATCACTTTTTGAAAAACAAGAAATTGGTTTCAAAATTGAAAATTCAAAATGATTTGATTTCTAAAACAAAGGATGAACTTGAAGCAAAACTCAATGAGTTTGAACAAAAGAATGTTAATTTACAAAATTTGCTTCAACAAGTCCAAAAAGATCATCAAAAGGAGTTGGATGATCTTAAGGAAAAAAGTTTTGATTTACAAGAATTTTGAAAAAAATGAAAATTTTGTTAAATCAAACTTTTATGTTAGACAATCTAGTTCCCATAGATTTCTAAATGGTAAAGTTGTGAATAATGTTTGGGTCCCTAAGGCACTTGTTTCTTAAAATAAAAAGGAAGACATTGAAAAATGGATTTGTAAGGGGACTAAATTATTTGGGACTAACTCTATTGGATCCAAAGCAATTTGGATACCAAAAATTAATTGATTGTCTTTTGTAGGTTTGTTTGAGCCAATGATTATCAAAGTTGAAATTTTGGAAGCTCATGACACACAAAGGAGGAAGAACACTTGGAGAAGTAAGGCTTAACATCCTACCTTGGTTCAAGTGGTAAAATCTAGTTTCATGCAATTGCTTGATCATGTTTTTCATGTCTAAATTTTCATGCTGATCTAAGCATGTTTGCATAACTCCATGTTGTGCATAATTGTTATAGTTAGAGGGAGTCTCAAGTTGCATGAATTACATGTTTTTGGCCTAATATGTCTATCTTTATGTTTTTGGCCTTAAACTTGTAATGTTTGGTTGAATTTGGTGAAATCCATGCTTTGTATGCTTAAACGTGTTATCTTGAGAAGCATGTTGTTGTTTTGTGGTAAAAATGATCAAAATGCATATCTAAAACTTAATAGAGCCTTTGTATGAACTTTTAATTAAATTTTAAGGCCTTTAAAGTTGATTTTGCTGTATATTTTCACCATTTCGTGCCTTCGGTACCGGTACCACTCATACCGTACCGATACGACCTTCAACCAATACCGATACGGTCTGTTCTGTACCGGTACACACAGCCAGAAAGGGACAATTTTGTCTCCTTTTTGCCATGCCTTGTATGCTTATTGGTATATATCTATTTAATGGCATGTTTAAATTGAATTTCTTGGCTTATTTGTTTTATTTATTTGAAATTCAGTTTTATTTCTAATGAATTGTTGGACTAACAATTTATTTCATGCTTGATTAAGGGGGAGTCATTTTCTAAAATTTCTTTCATTTGTCAATTTTTTGGGTCTAACTCTTCATTGTTATCTTGAACTTAAATGTGATTTCAAACTTTGTTTTGAAAATATTTTTGATATAACAAAAAGGGGGAGAGATGTGTTTCAAAATTTTAATTTCAAAAAGAAAATTGGGGGAGCTTTAGTATTCTTCTAAAATTATTTCTCTTTTTCTAAAGGGAGTTTTCACAGAAATAAAACTTCAAGTGGTTTCGTTATATCAAAAAGGGCAAATTGTCAAAATATTAATTTTGATATAACTTACAGAAAAAAATTGGACTTAAACTAATTTGCAAAAATATTTCAAAAGTCCATAAACTTGAAAAATGCGTATGTCCTCGTACTGATACCCAGAGTGCCCATACCAGTACGAATTTCCGAGTATTGATACGCCCCTTTGTCCCCGAGTTTTGAAAAATTCTAGTAACCAATATCAGTACCAATACGACTTAGACCGTATCTATACGTGAGGGTGCATACCGATACGCTTGTATAGCGTACCGATACATCTATGTTATAAATGCTCCAATGGCTATTTTTCTTAAGAACAAGTACGGATACCGGTCCTCGCATACCGATACTAATGAGTCCAAAATACATTTATTGCAGGAAATAAAGACCACAACAGCTCCAAACCAACCCCAACCGCTAGTAACGGTCATGAACACATTAGAGGGTTTAAAAGAGTCAATCAAGCATCCATGAATAGACAAGAAACATCAAGCCAACATTCTATGATTAAGAAAAGTGTTTTGTGCTTTAAATTGTCATTTTCTTTGTAGAACACACTTGTGAGCTTAATTTTCATATATGCTTAAGTGTTAGGTTTTGGGTGAGAGCTTAATTGTGCAAACATTGTACCTTGTAAGGGTTTTCTTGTTTGTTATTTTTTTTCTCTTGTAAGAGAGGGTTTTCTCAAAGCTTTGGGATATAAGCTTTGAGGTTGTAAAAGTTTCCTCTTGAACCTAGAAAAATGAAAAAATTCATAGTGTATTTGGGAAAATCCTTAGTGAGAAGCTAAGTTAGTGGATGTAAAGCTTGGTTAGAAGCTTGAACCACTATAAATCCTTGTGTCTATTTTTTTAAATTCTATTGCTTCCACCATTATCACTCAAAAACCAATTCACACGCTATCTGGGTATCCAAATGTCAACAATCAAGGGTGACTCTACTAGACAAGTACCCTTACTTGGCACACAACATTATTTGATCCACCAAGGATCCCTATGGTTGTTATTACAAACAATCACCCAAGGTTTACCAAGTTATTACACGTTATGCTTAAATATGAGAGTTAAACCTCGGTTTCATTGTTTTACCATTTATTTTACCACATTAGAAGCCTATTGGGACATAGTCCTCAAATTATAAGCCCCTCAAACTCAATTTTCATTTTTCGGGCAGATTGCCCAGTGGGTACCAGTACAATACCCCTTCGGTATTAGTACTTACATGTGTATCGATAAGAATTGAGCTTACTAGAATTTCATCCAGCCTACACGTACTGGTACGGGTCGACCGTACCGATACCTCATTACAAGGCATACTAGTACTAGTTGAGCACCATACTGGTACCCCTTCATAGTTTATCTTAATATAACAGTGTTCTTAAACCCAGAACACTAGGGTATCGGTATTGCCTCCTCGCGTACCAATATCGAAGCCCAAAAGAGCTTTCTAGGCTCAAAAAATTACTTTTCAAGCCCCTAAAATGCAACCATTAACTTTGTAACTCGATCCTACATCTTATGGGAGTTATTAGGGTGATTTGGTAATATTTTTACAAGTTATTAAGATGAAATCCAAGTTTTACCATTTATGAGGGTCTCAAGCATTCAAACATAAAAAAAACCAATCACATCAACTTAAGCAAATAAAGCATCATCATTAGGATGTGCATGAAAAAAAGGACTTAGTAGTGTACTAACCTTGATTTTAAAGCTAGAAAAGAATCTTCCAGCCAAGCTCATCAAGCTTTCTTCTTCCCAAGCTCCTTGGAAGAATTCTCAACCTCTTTCGTTTACAACTTGTAGGAGATAAGGAATCCAACTAAACTTACTCTTAGCGCTGGAAAAACGTGCTTGAATCTCATCCTAGAACTCTTCTACAAAACCCACCATCTCTAACCTCTACCAAACTTGATGAATCTTACTTCAAAATGTAGATCCTTGAATGCTGAACAGCTTGTCTCAAACCTAAAATCAGATATTCATACTCCAAAGCACAAAATTGAACATTTAGGCTTGGGTTCTTGGAAGGGAGATAAGAATGAATAAAAAGAGAAAGCAAAGGACAAGATGATCTAACCAAAAGCTTTTTCTGCAAAAAATTAAAGAAGCTCTCTTCATTCTTTCATCAAAAAGAGGTTATTACCTTATTACCCCTCCATCATCCTCCCAACCCATCACCAACTAAAATATCATGCCCAACAACCAAAAACAAGCCCTTTAAGACTCTCAAAGGCCCAACTCTTGGCACGTACATGAAGCCTACGCTTTGGGTTAAATCAACCCTCAAATTTTAAAATCTAGGTTGTTATAACTCTCCCCTCCTTAAAAAAATTCATCATTGAAATTTACCTGCTGGAAATAGATACAGATAAAGCAACCTCATATCCTCCTCAACCTCCTACATAGCCTCATCGACTCCATGGTTCCTCTACAACATCTTTACTAGAGGTATACACTTATTGCGAAGCTCTTTGACTCTTGTGTCCAAAACTCTTATTGGCTCTTCCTCATAGGTCAAATCAATATTCATCTTAATCTCTTTAATCTGGATGACATGTGAAGGGTTAGAACAGTAGCGTCTCAATATAGACACGTGAAACACATTATGGATGTGCACCATCTCCGGAGGCAAGGCTAATAGATAAGCGACATGTCCAACTCTCTCTAAGATCTCACATGGTCCAATAAACTTCAGGCTCAACTTGCCCTTCCGCCCAAAGAGGATTACTCTCTTCCACAGTGTCACCTTGTGTAATGCCCCGAATTTGGGCCTAGGAGTTAGCTAGGTATGTTAGACAGTTCGGGTGAACCAAATTAGTCGGTTCGATCTAGTTTCAGGAATTAAATCGTAATAAATATTTTTAACACGAAATAAAATATGGAAAATGGTGAAAAATGCTTAATTATTATTATAAGGGTTTTGGTAAACTCAATTTGATAAAATAAGGTTTGAATTATGTACATTTTGTCCTATTGACTAAAATGTAAAGTTTGAAAACTATTTTTGGTGACTAAATCATAAAAGGGTCAAAACTTAGAATCTTTAGGGAGCTATTAAGCCAATTGGTTTTATTAGACTTTTTCCTTAATTTGGCTATTTTAAAATGTTTTTAAAAGGATTTAATAAAAGGGATTAAAAGAGTTTTAATTAGTTTGTTTTTAATTAGCCAAATCATTTTCTCACATAACTTCTTTTTCTCCCAATCTTTTCTCTCAAATTCTCAGTAGCCAAAATATCTTTTCTTTTCTAAAAATCTCAGAAATCAATCTTTTCAATCTTACTTTTGATTCCAACACTTGATTCCTTTGTTCTACTTTGAATACTCTATTTCTACTTTGGAGATTTCATCAAAATCAAGCCAATCAAGGGAGGAGTCTACCATTAGAGGTGATTTTCGTTTCTCTCCTCTGATAAAAGGTTCTTTATTGAAATTCTCTAGTTCTTGATCCTTTAGAATCAATTTATGTTATGTTTTAATGATTAAATCAAGATTTAATGGTTTAATGTTAATTTTGTTAATAAATTTATTGAGTTTGGTTATTGATATGAATCATTGCAATCTTGATTGGTTTGGATCATTATTAAAGTGTATTTTGATGATATTTAATGGGATTTATAAAAGGAAACTCGAAACTAGTTGAATTGCTAATTTTCTAGGTTGTGAATAGTTAGTTTTTGAGGTGTTTGTGGTGTTAATATGTTGCTGGAGGTATAAGATGAAGTTGCAAGTGTTTTTAGATGTTAATTTATGTTGATTAGATGTTCAAATCGTTGTCTTATGGCTGGGCTTTGTTTAGGTTGTGTTTGGTGATGTTTTCGGTTGTTTTAAGGAGGCGTTTTATGGTTTTTGGTGAGGCGATGTTGGGAATTAATGTTGTTGGGATTATGGATGCATAATGATGTATTAATCCTCTATTATGATGTGAATAAAATAGGAGAGCTCAATCCTACAGTGATTAACGAAGGTTTGGAAGCGCCCGAAGCTTGATTTTACATCGGCAAGTAAAGCTTTATGTTGTCGGTAAGTGAAAATGAGATTTACAGCCTTGTAAAGGTTTGCAAGTCAATTTTGGGAGTTTAGGTTAAGCTTAAAATGCTTGTATAAACTCAGAAGTAATTATTAGATGATTACGCTGTTAATTTTGGTTTGGCAAAGTTGATTTTCTCTTGTCTATCTTTATGATTTGATACCTACTGTTATATGCATGTTTTGGAAATGGATTATGATAAAATAATCTTATATTGATAATATTTGAGCATGGTAAATGCTTTATGAAAATTATTTTGATGTTATGAAATGCATGGTTTGTTGCATTGGAAATTGGTTTAAACAATGCATATGAAAAATAGTAAGGTATCATGTTTAATATGGAATATATTGGCAAGTGAAAATGATTAAATGTTATCGGATATAGTTGGCATGCCATAGGGTTTAAAGTGCACTATAATAAGTCGCCTCATGTGTGTCGAGAGGTTATGATTGTACCGTATTCTCCACCATGGGTACCTCAGCGGTCGAGGGGTTGTGATTGTACTGTTTTCTCTCACTAATGGGTATTATATATTGTAACCGTCGAGGGATTTATTGTACAATTTGCTCCAGTTAAATGTATGGTTAAGTGGTCTAAGAAACCACTTGTGAAATCCGTGTATCCGATGTGTTTTGATAAAGAAAATAATTGGTTTTTGGGTCACTTTAATGCCAATATATGAACTAATGTATAATGATGGAGGATTTATGTTTGTATAATGTGATTTATACATGTTTTTGTCTTTAAGCTTTGATGTTGTATGAATAAGCATGTGAAGGCTTAAATTGAGGTTTTGACTTTTGCATATGGGATTATGCATGAGATCCATGATACATGTTTTGCATATGGTTTAATATGGATGTTTTGGAAAGGTAAAAAAGGGCATAAGATGTTTTAGCATGAATTTAAAAATGTGGTTTGACTCAAATGGTTTTAAATGCATTGATGACTATTTTTAGAGCGTCCCTCACTAGGCGTTATATGCTTATGCTCTCCTTTCTCATCATTGCAGAGATGTGAGTTTTTGGGGCAGCAAGCGAGCAAGGAGGAATCCAAGAATCAATTTACTTTAAGTATGATTTTAATAAATGAATTTGTAGTAATAAAGGGCAATGTGACCAAGTTGTAATTGGGAGCGTTGTTTGCTTACTCCCAGTTATGGACATGTTCTATTTGGTATTTTGGACTTGTATGAGGTTATATGGTTTGATTTGTGGGTTTGGGATGAGAATTGCATGCTTGGGTAGAGACCATGCCTATGGGTTCTCTTGATTGACTTGCTATGGATTGAATGTTCATCTAGCATGCTTGGTTGGTTATGGAAATGATCTTATATATGTTATATGATGTTTGTTTGATGTTTAAGCATGTTAGACTGAGCCTAAGTGTCATACGTTTGGCCAAGAGATCATTACAGGCCTAGTCGTATCGATATTGGTTCCCTAGAGATCGATACGTGAGGTTTGATACAGCTCAGATTTGGGGAAAATAACAAAGGGGTATCGGTATGAGTAGTCACCGTATCGGTAGCCCTTGAGAAAGTTTATACTAGGATCGGTACACGAGATAATGTATCAGTACGGGTTTTAGCTACTGGAATCCTCAGTTTTGAATTATAACAATAGGTATCGATACTCAACCAAATGTACTGATACGAGCAAGCCACGTGGATTCGTACCGATACTATTTAAGCCTGTATCGGTACGGGGTTAGTTAATTCTGTTGTTTTCATGTTGTGTTTTAGATTCTTTGCACATTGGTCATTGTTTTTGTAATGCTCAATTAATGATGATCTTGTGATCCAATTTTGATGCAAATTCACACAGAGACGTGTAATGAAACTAATTAAGGGATGGTAACATAAATTTGTAATTTAGTCTTTTAATTAATAGAATTTACATTTTGGTCTCTAAAGTGTTAAGTCTTGCAAATCGAATGCTTGATTCGTCTTCCGTCATTGTACATTATACCTTAGGGTTAATTAAGCATCTAGGCAAGATAAAAAGGAAAAAAATGACCAGTTTAGGTTATTAGTTTGGGTTTACTTTAGCAAACCTAATGTGACATCCTTGATTTGGTCTTGGCGGCTAGGCCAGGTCAAGGGGGATACACCTTGAGGAATATTTTGTCACCAATCTCATACTTGATGTGCTTACGCTTCGATTCGCATAAGCTTTTTGACAATCAAAGGCCACTCGTAATGTTTCCTTGATGATCTGAACCTTCTCCTCAATTTGTCTAATCTAATCTAACCCCACAATATTTCTCTCGTTGAGCTCGATCCAACAAATGGGTGTTCTAAACTTGCGTCCATACAAGGCCTCAAAAAGAGTCATCTTGATGCTCGATTAGAAACCATTGTTATAAGCAAATTAAACAAGCAGTAGCTGCTCTTCCCGACTCCCCTCGAAATCAATGATACAACACCGAAGCATGTCCTCTAAAATTTAGATAACTCATTCTGACTGACCATCAGTCTGAGGATGAAAAGAAGTGTTGAAATGCAATTTTGTGTCCAAATCTTTATGAATTTTCTTTCATAGTCTCGCTGTGAACTAGGGATCTATATCCATTATGATTGATGATGACATTCCATGCAACCTCACAATCTCTTGGATGTACAACCGTGCCAACCTCTCAAGCGTAAGATCCATGCACACATGCAAAAAATGAGCAGACTTGGTCAACCAATCTACTATTACCTATATAGCATCATGTTTTCTTTGGGTCAGCGGTAAATCAATCACAAAATTCATGGTCACTTGATCCCACTTCCATTGTGGAATCTGAATGGGCAGAAGCAAGCCCGAAGAAACTTGGTGTTCGGCCTTAACTTGCTAACAATATAAGCACCTTGTCATAAACTCGGATATATCTCTCTTCATACTGGGCCACCAATAAAAAGGATGAAGGTTTTGGTACATCTTATTCCCAGATGCATAGCAAACGAACTACGGTGTACCTCTCGAAGAATACGATTGCGTAAATCCTCTAAGGCTAGAACACACAATTGACCCTTAAAGTACAAGATTCCACCATCTCGCACCTCGAAACTGAATGTCTCACCTCTCTGAACCATCTCCATATTTGCCACTAGCTCTTTATCCAACATTTGTGTTCTCTTGATTTTTTGTACTATGGTAGGCTCCACACGAAGCTCGGCTAACAAGCTACCATCCTCGATCATCCTTAATCGGGCAAACATCCTCTTCAAGTCTGACATAGACTTTCAACTCAAAGCGTTAGCCACAACATTAGCTTTATCGGGGTGATACTCTATGATACAATCATAATCCTTTAGCAGCTCAATCCATCACCTTTGCCTCAAATTCAACTATTTCTAGGTAAGGAGGTACTTCAAGCTCTTGTGATCGGTGTAGATATAACACTTTTCTCCATATAGATAACGTCTCTAAATCGTCAACATGAAGATGACTGCAACAAGCTCCAAATCATGCATACAGTAATTCCGTTCATATGGCTTAAGTTGTCTTAAGGCGTAAGTAACCACCTTACCCTCTTGCATGAGAACACAACCAAGCTCATTTAACGAAGCATCACTAAATACAACATAATCCTTTTCCGACTAAGGTTACGACAAAACTGAAGCCTATGTCAGATAAGCCTTCAACTGCTCGAAGCTTTGTTGTTTTCTCTTGTTCCACACAAACAGAAATCTTTTCTATAACAACTTGGTCATAGGTTCTGTAACACCCCCTTTTCGTATTCGTACGACGAACACGAGTAAGGAATGTCACAACTTTACTATCCTTAAATATTAATGATATTTGAAACAAAATTCAAGTTTTGATAATTTTAAACCCAAATCATGAGTACTGGTACACCCTGTCCCAAAATGCACATTCTTGCATTTTTATATTTCTAATTCATACTAGTTCAATTTCCAAATGTCTTCAAATGTTATGTATGCTTATAAGGAACAATTGACTATCATAAAACATTCATGATCTCAATTATCTTAGCATGTAACTCATCACTTGAGGTTACTCTTAACTTTAAATCTTTCCAGAAATGCCAATTATCATGAAACCATAACGAACTTTAATGGCCAATCACAACTCAAATAGGTTTAGCAAGTATACATGCCACTATAATAATCAAACCTCAATTAGGATGTCATTACTGGGATTACCTGTTGAGCTTTCCAATTTTGATGCAATGCTCTTATCACTCTCATCTTGATTTACCTACGTGTGCACAATCAAACACACGCTAGGTACGAACTTAGTGAGGCAATAAAGGAAGTTAATAACAATAATTTAAACTTTATTCGACTTCATGGCTATGTTTATATACCATGATATATATGCCAAAGCATCAACTTTCACATTGCATTAGTAATGATTTACTACATGCTAATGTCATAAGACTTTCATGCTTGTTTATTAGTCATAATATGCCATATATGCATAAATGCATCATGATCACTAGATATATATTACCATCATGTTAATAATATATTAACATAATATAAACCGGATATAAATTTCTTACCAATATACTTGTCATTTATTCCAAAATCTCACAAGCTTATTCACCTGTTTATCTTTTATTAACCAATAAACCATAGCCCAAATATAAGCCTATGAGGACCTTGAGTATGCGAGTCAAAACTGCACATAAGGTCGTGCTAACCATAATAGACATAAGGTCGTCCTATCTGCACATAAGGTCATGCTAACCATATGCACTAAGTGTCTTTTATATACATTATACTGCCCGTACAAAGTGCTAAACCGCTGGACTCTATGTCATGCCAACTATACCCTATCCCTCAATGACATACTTGGGCATATATTCCATATTTATTTCATCCATGGCAATGTATATCAACATAATTTAACATTGGGAAGTTCATACCCGAAATAACATTCATAATATAACATCATATATAACTAGTGATCCATGCATTTATATTCAACTTTTGACATATTTAAAATATGTCAATCATATGCTCCATGACATAAATATAATGACAATAATGACAATAAAATTTAGGTAGGCTCATCGCAAGCCATCCCAATGATGTATAAAACATCAATGTGTCATGATATGTATGCAATTGCACTCACCTTGGCTATTTAACACAACACCTCACTAAGTCCTAGTTCAATCCTTTCTTTCATAGTACCCCGAACCTTCTTTGATTCGGACTTGACTTCATTAATCACGTGAATACAATAAAATATTTGTTAGATTCAAATCTAACAATACCTTAAACATGCTGTCTAATATAATCATTTGAATATAAAATTTCCAAATATTTTCTTTCTTGTACTGTTCAACAACTCATTATGGTCCTTAGTGACCAATTTGAACTTCCATTAATTCTTCCGAGCTTGTTGACTAACATTTAAATACAAAATGTTTCACATTCTATTTTCTAACACTTTGCGCTACCTTCAAAGATTTATTTCTATAAAATAATCTACAACTCAGAATTCGATTCCATTTGTCTGAAAGAAACTAGATTCGATAAGCTTTTCAACCATATAATTTAATAGCCCAAATTCAACTCGTACGATCTATGACAAATTTTCAAAGTCAATTACAGTGCTGAATTTAGGAGCAGACTGGTACTCTGTTTTCTGACCCTTCATCACTTAAAAATTCATATCTTTTGATATACAAATCAAAATCAGTCACCGTTTGTTTTAAAAGAAACTAGGCTGAACCATGAATACAATGATATAAGGATCACTTTCTAATTATGTTTTTAGAATTTATGGTGAATTTCCACACTCATTGCGAAAAACCAAATTCTGGGTAGATTTCAAAATTCTAATCTTTATCACTCTTTAACCATTCCAGCACTCTAAATTAACTTCAATTAAATAATAAAGCATAAAGAACATCATTCAAACTATTTCCATCTCTAAAGAAATTTTTGCAATATCTCCCCCTAATTTTCTTTAAGTGTCGAATGGTCCCTAAACCATATACCATAGAAATTTCATCATTTTAAACATATAAACAACATCACAACCTCATTTCCAATATAAATAAATCTTAAAACATGAATTTCCAACATGTCCTTCATCCAACTTAATAACCAATATTAACTTAGAAGCATAGAAACCTTGCAAAACTTATAGCAAAAGAAAGAGAATTCCATGGAGATCAAATCTTTATTTCATAACTTAATCCAAAAATCAACTAAATCAAGATAAAAAATTGAATTAAAATTTTTTCTTACCTATCTTGGAGACTCACTGCAATGGAGGAGAAAATGAGCTAAAATCCACACTTTTCTATTTCTTTAATTCATGCCAAATGACATTACTTAACCATATTTTATAATAAAAATCTCCTTAATAGTCAAATGACTATTTCACCCTTAACATCCAATGCTTCTCATCTTGTCACATGTCATCATCCTTCATCCAATGGCCTAGATTTAATCTTGAGTTAGTAGTTACCATCTTTGCCCTTATAATTTTCCAAAATTACGATATTGCCATATTTTTATCAACGGCTCATATTTAACATGGAAAATCAACTTAAATCCAAGGGTTCATATTCTTCCAACCAAAGAAAATATCTTAGACATGTAAAATTACATAATTAACCTTGCCTTATCATCCTTCAAAATATCCTAAATATTCGATTCTATCCGATTATCCGAATATTTTTCTGAACTTTATCGCGTTATAGCCATTAATACAAACTCTGTACGAAAAATCTGGATAACATGGAAACGTCATTCTTGGGGGTAAATTATTCATTTATGGGTTAAAATACACTTTTGAAAATTACACTTTGGTCCCTAAACTTTTCCAAAGTTTATACTTTAGCCACAGAACTTTCAAATTTTACATTTTGGTCACTAGCCAAAAATTGGGATATTACAGGTTCTACTATGACAGAAAAAGTCCTTGAAAAAAAGATGGTAGTATTCGACAAGTCCAAGGAAACTATGGACCTCCATGACATTCCTAGGTGGTTTCCACTCTACCACTGCCTGAACCTTTTGTGGATTTACACATATCCTATCCGTGGCAACAATGTGGCCTAAGAACGCCAACTAGGAAAGCCAAAATTCACACTTACTGAATTTGGCGCATAGTTGCCTTTCCCTCAAGGTTTGAAGGACTAAACAAAGATGATAGTCGTGATCATCCTTCGAGCTAAAGTAAACCAATATATCATCAATAAAGACCACCACAAACTAATTTAGGTAGGGCTAAAAGATTCGGTTCATCAAGTCCATAAAAGCTGCAGGTGCATCAAGTCCAAAAGGCATTACCAATAACTCATAATGTTATACCACGTCCTAAAAGTGGTTTTCTGAACATCTTTCCCTACCGCATTTAACTAGTAATATCCTAACCTCAAATCGATCTTTGAGAACACACGGGCACCCCTCAGTTGGTTAAACATGTCATCTATCCTTGGTAGGGGATAACGGTTCTTCACCGTTACCTTGTTGAGCTAACGATAGTCATTGTACATCCTCATTGAACCATCATTCTTTTAGACAAACAAGACTGGTGCACCCCAATGTGAGATGCTTGGTTATATGAATCCCTTTTCCAACAACTTTTGAATCTAATTCTTTAACTCTCTCAACTCCGTTGGTGCCATACGATATGGTGCAATAGACACTGGTGACGTACCTAGCATCACGTCAATCTGAAACTCTAGTTCACAATCTGGAGGTTGTCCTGGTAACTCTTTTGGAAACACATCAGCAAACTCTCTAATAGTCTAAAGGCTCTCAAGCATCAAACTCTCAACTCTTGTATCTACTACATGAGCCAAGAAGGCCTCACAACCTTGTTGGATCATCCTTTGTGTCGTTAAAGCTGATACAACATTGGGAAGGTAATGATTTCTCTCACTTTTCACAACTAGCTTGGCTTCATTCGAACCATTAAGCTGAAAGCTCTCTGCCCTACAACCCAAACTCGCATCATGCTCAAATAACCAATATATCCCTAAGATGACATCGAACTATTAAAATGGCAATACCATCAGATCAGTTGGAAATATCAAACCTTGGACCTCAATTGGACACCTTCGATACACCTTATCCACTAAACATCATACCCCTAAAGGACTAGTCACACAGACTCCTATTTTAAGATCTTCGGTAAGAATGCCTCGCTACTGAGATATTCCACTACAGATGTAGGAATGGGTAGACCCCGAATCCACAAGAGCAACAATAGAGACTAAAAACAAGGTAAATGTACTTGATATGACATTGGTAGCCTCACAGTTCTTCTGAGCCATGACTGCATATTGCATCGTTGGTGCCCTTGCGGTGGACTAGAATGTACCCCACTCTAATGTCTAAACATGTGGCTCGTTCTTCCTCTCGCAAAGCCCTGACCCTTATAAGCTGGATAAGAGGTCCTCTAAGCTTGAACTAGAGTGGTGTCAGCAGCTGCCAAACAATCCCTCACATAATGGTCTAGTGATCTACAACTATAACAAATTCTGGATATCCCCCAACACCCACCTTGATGTTTATGCCCATACTGATCACAAACTAGTGCACCCGTATTCCTTTGTGGGTTCTCCAAACTCATCATAGATGAAGATGATGAAGGCCTCTTACGGCCAGTAGACTCTTACCTACGGTATGATATAGCAGATTGACTCGAAGCTCCTTGATAAGTGTGTAAAAGTACTGTTTTTCCTACCCTTTTTACTCATATTATTGTTAGACTTAGGCTCATTTTAGTTGCATTGATAGGCATTCATACATAGTTTCCTAGTTTCCTTGGTTAATGAGCTTGGTATTACATTTTGTTGGTTTTTGTGGAAAATTCGATGCTAGTTTACTCTATTTTGTGCAGGACAGGATTTCCGTGGCAAGTAAGGAGAATACTAAAGGAGTTGTCGAAGCTGATTGCTGCGGCATATCTAGATAAATATGGATAAATATAACTTTATCCACATGATTATCTAGAAAGCAAAAGATAAAGCCCAGATTCAAATGGGAATTTACTGCATATAAAGACAGAAGATAAAGAGAGATAAAAGGGGATAATTATTCTATTTTACAATTAAATAGAATTTATCTTTCTTTTCCCAAGAATTATCTCTTATTCTTATCCTTATCACATAGGATAATTCTCCATATTTAAATTTAAATACACAGCTGGATAGAGATAATTTCCCCATGGATTTCAAACGTATTCAAACACTTCTTCTTCATATATTTAAAGAGATCAAAGGGGGAGTTGAATTAGAGGGAGATCGAGCCAAAGGGATTCACGCACCAAAGGAGTTTCATCTCCATTTTATTTCTATTTTGTAATCCCACCATGTCTGGGTTATTTTCCTTGTTATTTCTTCTTTACCCAGCCATGAACTAAATTTATTTGGCTTGGAATTATAGTGTTTTTGGCGCTGAGAGACAAGTTGTTCTTGTTCTTGGTTTTTAGTTTCAATATAAATTCATTGTTTATCCATTCTAGGTTTTTATTATTGTTTCAAGCGAGCTTGGGAAAGAATCTTAAACGCATCCATTTATCTAGGCTCGAGAGAGCTAGATTCACGAAACGAAATGGATACGGTTTTCATTTAAACAACCATTGGTGGGAACTAATCCGCCTTAGGGGTAAGGAAAGGATTTCAGCAGATAAAAGGAGTGAAGATCGATGTTGTCCACCCAAGGTTAATGCAGGGATGTATCACCAAGGCATGCACAATCATCAGTTCTTTGGTTAGGGATAATTCAAAGACATTGAAGAACACTCCGCTGAACATTGAAGAAGCAACGATTTGCAGCCCAGTTGCCACGGAAATCACTCTGTATTGACTTTCCATGACAATTAACTTGCCAGGGAAACCGCTTGCCAAGAAGAGTCCTACTTCTAGCAAACTACTTGCCTTAGCAATTACTTGTCATTGCAACTACAAGCCAAGGCAATTCTTTCGGCAATCACACCAATACTCTTGATAACCCAGCCTACTCTCTCAATTCGGTTTCCTCTTTCCTTTATTTCAATTCTTTAGATTTAGTTTACTTTATCTCAATTTATTATTACTATTTAATTCTTTAAACATTTGCAGTGACTTAAGCAAAATGGCCCAAACTAATCCCTGAGGAGACGATACTCGATACTTATCATTTATTACTTGTGACATGTATACTTGCACTGTTTTTGTTGCACTCAAAACACGCAACACTCCTCTATTCTAATTTTAATGACCTTTACTCCTCTATAAGTGAGATTGTGACTCATTGGAGTGGGTATAATTCGCTCCACTTGGGCCTACTTGCCTAGCAGCCCAGCTATAGGTCAAGCCTTGAACTTGTTCAAGCGATTTGGCACAAGCGGTCAAATCTGAAAACACCTTTGGTGGGTTAGTTGTCAGGTACGTTTGGATCTCCTTACTCAAAACTTTTCGAAACCTCTTACACATCATCTTCTCTATAGCAACCAACTCTAGGGCATACCTGCTCAACTGCCAGAACTCTTGCTCGTACTTAAAAACTAACTGGTTTACTTAGACCAAATAAGTGAATCGATCTCTCAAACTATCAATGTGAGCTTCAACCACATATTTCTCCTCAAACTCATCCAATAAATTATCCCATGAATGGCAGTTAAGGTACCACCCCAACTCTACTATTTCCCACCATTCCTGAGCATTCTCTTTCAACAAAGAAATGACGTATATCAACTTGTCTTTTGGTTCCAACTGCATATGTCGTTGGATCCAGTGAGTATTCCTCAACCACTGATCTGCCTTAACCGGATTGTCTTGTCCCATCCTAAAAAAATTCATTGCACCATGGCGATACACCCTCTCAATTGGTGCCTCACGAGGGGTAGCCGAAGGCCTATGGCCCTCTTAATCCAATGTAAAGCCTAATGCAGATGAGAAAAATAATTAGTCTCTCAGCCCCTTTTGTCTCCCGACATCTCATCCGTGTCGAGAACATAATCCTCATCGTAGCTCCCCTCACTAGAGCCCCAACTTTTCTTATGATCTCATGCCATCCTTGGCATGATTTTTTTCTGCACAAGAAAACAAATAAGGTTACACCATCGAATACTCAGCTTAAACGAGTACAATTTTGACTTTTGGGCAATGTATTCGTTAGACACCTATACATCACTCTAGACAACCTCGAGCCTTCCTAGAACTGGCTAAACCTAGGCTCTGATACCACTAAATATAAGACCCTCAACACGGATGTCATATTTGTGCCTTAAGCCCAACCCATTACCATAAAAATCTCCAACCTAGTTTAGCCCAAACCACACCCATTTCCATAAAATCTATTAAGTTCAAATATTTCAACATAGCAAAATAGTTAAAATGTTACATGGGAGCTCCATTTAAAATACATGATTTAAAAGCATTCGGCTTACGATTTAAAATCCAAAATAGGAGTTACAAAACAAAACATAGGATCCTACGAATACACAACCCAATTAATCTAAGTATTTTACTCGGAACAAATCGATGTTGAAGTCCTACTTTGATGTTGCTCCAACAATGCACGCCAACCTACTAACATATGAACGGAAACAACAATTTTGAACGCTGAGCTAACGAAGCTTAATGGATACACTTTCAGTCAACCATGCTTAATGCAAATCATAAATATGAGCATGTAGCTAAAGGTGTTATCATGGCAAAACAACAACATATGGCGCTACCTCTAGCCGCCTAAACACATAGCAAGCAACAAGGATGTATTAATCTCACACAACACATATGCATCATACCAAACAAACTTGAAAGGAGGCCCGGTGTCACACAGCCTCGAAAACATACACTCGTACTCAGAATCTCTCATTGAGTATCCTCGAATGAGGCCAATATCACACAGCCTCGAGAATGTACATCTAGAAATCTCATCTCATGGTGTTTCAACATGATCTTTGGGTATTCGGATCCCAAAAATCAAGGGTAACTCTACCATGCAGGTGCCCTTACTTGGTATACAATATTATTCGATCCACCAAGGATCCCTACGCTGCTATTACAAACATTCACTCAAGGTTTACCAACTTATTACACATTATGCTCAAATATAGGAGTTAAATCTCAGTTTTACAATTTTACATTTTATTATACCACATTAGAAGCCCATTTTCATTTTTAGGCAAATTACCTAGTGGGTAACGGTACTGGCCCTCGCATACCAGTACAATACCCCTTGGGTACCGGCACTCACATATGTACCGATACAAATTGAGCTTACTGGAATTTCATCCAGCCTTCGCGTACTGATATAGGTTGACCCATACCGATACCTCATTACAAGGCGTACCGGTACTGGTTGAATATCGTACCGGTACCCCCTTTATAGTTCATCTTAATGGAACAATGTTCTTAAACCCATAACACTAGGGTATCAGTACAACCTCCCCCCTGTATAGATACCAAAGCCCATAAATGGCTTTCTAGGATCGGAAATCACTTCCCAAGCCCCTAAAAACTCAACCATTAACTTTGTAACTCGATCCTACATCTTATGGGAGTTATTATGGCAGTTTGGTACCATTTTTACAAGTTATTAACATAAAATCCGAGTTTTACCATTTATGAGGTCTCAAGCATTCAAACACCCAAAAACAACCAATCACATCAACTTAAACAAACAAAGAATCATCCTTAGGATGTGCATGAAACAAATGCTTAGTAGTATACTAACCTTGATTTTAAAGCTGGAAAATAAGCTTTCAACCAAGCTCCTCGAGCTTTCTTCTTCCCAAGCTGCTTGGAAGAATTCCCAACCTCTTTCACTACACAAGAAATTTGTAAACGAGTTACAACTTGTAGGAGATAAGGAATCTAAATAAACTTACTTTTAGGGCTAGAAAAACATGGTTGAATCTCATCCTATAACCCTCTCACAAAACCCACCATCTCCGACCTCCACCAAACTTGATGAATCTTACCTCAAAAAGTAAATCCTTGAATGCTGAACAACTTGTCTCAAAGCCAAAATCCGAGATTCACATTCCAAAACTCAAAGATTGAACCTTTAGGCTTGGGTTCTTGGGAGGGGATGAGAATGGATAAAGAGAGAAGACAAGGGACAAGATGATATCACCAAAAGCTTTTTCAGCAGAAAATTAAAGAAACTCTCTTCATTCTCTCATCAAAAAGAGGTTATTACCTCATTACCTCTCCATCATCCTCCCAACCCATCACCCCACCAAAAACTCAAGCCTAAAAACAAAAAACAAGACCTCTAAGACTCTCAAAGGCCCAACTCTCAGCCAATACACGAAGCCTATACTTCGAGTTAAACTGACCCTCAAATTTTAAAATTTGGATCTTTACAACCATCCTCATTCATGTTACATTTATCAGATAGATAGTAACACTTACTGATGAATGGTTTGACGGTAGAAAAAAGAAAATATTTAAAGGGAAATTCTACCGGTAGTCACCAAAATGTATCAAATTTTTATTTTGGTCATTAAACTATTTTTTTTCAACAATAACATCTCTAACGTTGCATTATCATTTTGATCATCGCGCATTATCAATGTTGACTTGGCAAGTTTTTTATTTTTATCGTCATCATCTCTTTCATTACATATTTTTTTATTCGACCAACCAAGAGGTGACATGTCCTTCTTTTGAACAAATCAAAGAAAAAAATTCCTAATTAAAAGCTAGAGCATGGAATTGAACAAAGGAGAAATTATATCATAGATCCTTCCCACTACGTCATCCATGGGGCCAACCAATAAAATGCATCCATTTCATTAATTTTTCTCATGTCATCTTTTTACCAAGTGAATCTTCACACATATTTACTGTTAATCAAATTTAAAAACAAATTTTACCAAGTGGAGATTCACTTGGTAAAAAGATGACATGAAAAAAATTAATGAAATTGATGCATTTTATTGGTTGGTCCCATAGATGACGTGGTGGGAAGGACCCATGATATAATTTCTCTTGAACAAATGACCCCTTGCATCCAACACCTAATCACTAAAGTAGGCTTAAAATATGGTAAACTTTTATCCAAATTAATATTTAAGTTAACTTTCACCACCTCAAATTAAACAAAACTACCTCCATGGAGAACTGAACTAAGAACCCCTTGCAGCAAAAGTTTTGTGTTTAACCAATAAGCTAGGCTGAGAACTTATTATAATTCCACCAAAATTAATCTTTAATTTAAGATGTATTATCACCTCAAAATTAAATCAAAATATTACTAAAATCATCCTAAAATTATTTTTCCAATTTGTTTGAGAATAAAAAATTGATTATTTATTTTTATAAAATTGCATTGGATCATTCTAAAAATAAACTATTTTACATATAGTTAACATTTAATTCGTTGACATGTATATGAACAAATTATTTTATATATAGTTAATTTTTTTTAATGATCTAATACAATTTTATAAAAATAAATAATTAGTTTTTTATTTCCAAACGAATTGAAAAATAATTTTGGTTTGGTTTTAGTAGTATTTTGATTTAATTTTGAGGTGATAATACATTTTACATTAAAGTTTAAATTCAGTAAAATTATAATATGTTTTGGAGCTAGTTTAGTGGTTAAACATAAGGTTTTTGGTTAGAGGGGTTCCTAATTCAATTCTCCATGAAAGTAGTTCTGCTTAATTTTGAGATGACGAGAGTTTAACTTAAATGTATCATCAAACTGAGATAAATTGATATATTTATTATCATTTTAAAAAATAAATTTAATTTTGAATAAAATATGAAAATGATACCTTGACTACGTTTTTTTTTTGTTGAGTCTCTTACTATGAAAAGTTACATAACAGTCACCGATTAAAAAAATAAAATTAGTCTACAATCATTAAAAATTTGACTATTGATGATGTGAAAATTGCTAAATCTAGCATAATAATAACTTTAACCTTCATTTTTTACATTTTATTTTAATTTGATCATAATTCTATAAAATTAATCCATACCAACAATAACTCCGGTCATTCATCTGTTGAAACCCCCGGCCATCCTCCATCGTCGACAGTGTTTCTCGACTTGCAACCAGATCAGAATCTCACCGGATCACACGTTTGACAACATACCCATTTCCCCAAATCAAACCAAAATATGAATCCCTGGACCCCTTCATATTCTAGCCTGAGATTCTCCGGATAAATAAGTTTCCTTTTATTATCCAAATTTTCAAAAGTTTTGTTGATTAGTTTGGTTTGTAATTTCCTATTGCGAGGTATTTGTCCTTCTGTAATTTATTGATTTGAGTTCATTTCAAACTTGGGTTTTTCGAGTGTTTATCCTTGGTTTGTTGATTTTTTAGTTAATTTGGAATTCAGGGTTTTGTTTTATTTAAGTGTAAAACTTTCTTTATTGATATTCAACCATTCAAATGGTTAGTGAAATGTTTATTGATATATGAATCCTTCCACCGACATCGAATCAAGTAAACTCGGGTACCGAATCAACTGATCAAGTAAATCGAGCTCCGATATCGGTTCTTGAAGCTGAAATCTTCATTCAAGCAGTACTAACTAATGGATGCTCAGCTTAGAATAGGGTATTGCACTGATCCAATATATATCCCTTTGCTTAATGGTTGAATATACGAACATTTTCACATTGATGCTTGAAATTGGAACATTTGATGTATTTTATTTTTTTACTTTTTAATCTTCTCTGTGCATTCAACGGTAGTATTTCACTAGTTTACTTGAGAATTTCTTTAGATACAAGTCATTAATCTTTGAAAATTGGAGTTTGATATTAATACAATCATGTCTTTCAAGTGTTTACATTAAAAATGTAACACCCCGGTTTTGGGCTTAGATGTTTTTAAAGGTTGGTTCGAAGGTCGGTGGACCGGTATTTGAGATTCGAGTCGGTTTCGGGATTCAATTGGATTAAATATTTTTTATGGTGATAAATTATGGGAAATGTGCTAAAATCATTATTTTTAATATAATAATAATTCTGGTGAAATCAATTTTGTAAAATGAGATTTGGAAATTGGACATTTTGGACTAGTGACCAAAATGCAAACTTTGAAAACTATTTTTTAGTGACTGTTTTGAAAAGGGATCAAAACTTTGAATCTTTAAGGAGCTAATTATCCTAAATATTTTCAACATATTGATCCCTTTAATTAAATGATTTTAAATGGGTTTTAAAAGGCTTTAAAAGTGGAGAGAATTAATAAATCATATTTTAGATTTTTAACAAAATCCACGTAACAAACTTTGCAACTTCTTTCTCTCAAATTCTCTCCAGCCAAACACCTTTCCAACTTCAATTTCTTCAGGTAAAAATCAAAGGTTTTCATTTCCATTTGATTTCCTAATGCTTTTTCATCAAATACTTATTGTTATTCTCTTGATTTTCATGTTTTACTAAGCAATTACAGGGAGAAATCAACATTGGAGGTAAGGATTCGTTCTTCTCCTCTAATGAAGGGTTCTTTACTGGAATTCCCAAGTTCTTGATCCTTTACAATTGTTTTCTAATGCTTTTTGATAGTTTAATTAAAGAAAATTAGATTAATTGTGTTTTGATTGATGAGATTTATGGATCTTCATACTTGTTCTGTTTTGTTGGGATTTTGATCAAGTTGGATCATGATTTTGATGTTTAATTGAGTTAATAACTTAGTTTTAATATTGTAATCCCTAAACAAGTTGAATCTCTAACGTTTAAGGTGGTTAATTAAGGGTTTTGGGGGTGATAGTTGTGTTTAATCTTTGTTGGAAGTAAAAGGATGTTGGGAAAGGGTTTTTAGCTGTTAATTGATGAGGTTTGATGGATTGAATCGTTATAATAAGGCTGGGTTAAGTTTCAGAAGTGTTTGATGATGATTTCGGTATGTTTCGGATATGTTTTGAGTGGGCAACTTGAGAGTTATGGGTAATTGCTTGTAGGCAATGGTTTGAATGCATAATGATGCATTTGCCCTCTGGTTTTATGTGGTTAAAACATGGGATAATCAAAGCAACGAAACTTGACGTTGGTTGTGGCTTGCCGGGAGCTCAATTCGCGTTGACGAGCAAAGCGAGGCGTATCGGTGAGTGGAAACTGGTTTAAACGCCTTTAAACGGTTTAATAAAGGTTGTTGGGAGTTTAGGGTAAGCGTGAAATACTTACCTAAGCTCAGAAGTAAGTTTCCCTTATTTTGCTCTTGAATATCGGTTTGGATATGAGCATGTTGATTTCATGTTTTGGTGTTAAACATGGTTTGATTTACTTGCTGGAAATGCATGGTTTTAAGTACATATGCAGGGGTTTAAAAGTATAATAAATGCTAGTAAGCATGGATTTTCATTCCAGTCGGGAATGGTGTTATTGCTTTGGCAATGTGATTTGCATATGCGGTGTTTTTGTTCAATGCATTGTAAAACAGTAAGTAAATGGTTTTGTAAATGATATATTGGCTATGTGACAAGGTGAGAAAACAATCGGATATAGTTGGCATGCCATAGGATAAAAGTGCACTATAAATATGAACAAAAAAATCAATCGTGGCTATGGGTCCTTGAGATATGGCGGTTTAACAAGGCCACTCGGACTGTTGGGACATCATTTGAGGCATACGGTTTAACAAGGCAACTCAAATGGATGGAGATCTTGTTTTTAACTAAGCAAGGTCGGTACATTTGCGGTTTAACTAGGCAAGGGTAGTAATCTCGCGGTTTAACTAGGCGAAGGTGTCAAATCTTGCGGTTTAACTAGGCAAGGTTTGAGATATCATGCGGCTTAACTAGGCATGGTATGAGAGATCCGTGTATCTGATGTGTAGGATAGAGGTAGTCTATCCGGGTCACTATAAATGTCAATATATGTGAAAGTTCATGTGTTGAACCTATTATAATGCTTTGGGATTTAAGCATGGTAAATGATTTAATGCTTTAGAATCTAAGCATGGAATATGTATTTGATGTTGCATAAAGGTTGTTATGCATTGTTTCGGTTGGAAACAAGGAAAAATGCTTTGGTAGTAAGCATGGTTTCGAAAACAAGTGTGTGGTTTTCAAATGGTTTTTAATTGCATCATTATTTTATGAGCATCCTCACTAAGCATGTGTGCTTACGCTCTCTTTTTCCTAATGATGCAGAGCATTGAAGTTTTGGGGCTGCAAAGGCATGGCTAAAGTGATTCTAAGAAAAAGATTACTTTGAGTATGAACTCGGTTTATGTTTTCGGTTAATAAGGCAATGTGTTCACCATATTTTGGGGATTTGTATTTTTGTTTTCCATGAGTTTTAAGCATGAGTAGTGCTGGATTTTATGGTTTGTTTGATGTTGATTGAGCTTGGGTGAATCTTGCCTATGATGTTGCTAGCCAAGTGCTAAAGTGTGCATCTAGTTGGTTTTGATTAGTTGTTATGGTTTGATGATTCAAACAAGTTTGGTATATGCTATAAATGTGTAAGCATGTTGAGTATGCCTTAAATCTACCAAATGTGAGATTTGGATGCTTGGTGAAATGATATTAGGATATATGCCTATAGAATGTCTTGAGTAGTATAAATACCATGAATGGTTGTTAAATCTGTGATGCTTTGGTTGGTAATGTATCTTGGTAATGTTATATAAGTGTTTGAAGCATGTTGGAGTGTTTTGGATATCATCAAAATGTGATTTGACAATAAATTGTGACATTACAGGTCCAGGCGTACCGGTACGGGTGTCCCTGTTTCGGTACAGGTAAGCCATTATAGGCTTAGCATACCAGTAAGCGAGCAACTATTTCGGTACGGGCTTAGGCTATTTTGGCCTGCGTTTAGGTACTCGTGAGGGTGTTTCGATAAAGTACAAGATTTTCATGAAGGGAGTTTTGATAAGCGTAAGCGTATCATAATGATATTTGGTTACTGGAATCTGAGCTTTTAGAAAAATATTAAGGCGTAGCGAAATACCTTTAGCATACCTGTATGGCTACCATTAAATCTATTACTTTGGAATCTTCGAAGGTTTATGTTTCTTTCATTTTAGTCCCTGATTTTTATGGATGCAATTGTATGAGTTTGGATGATCATAATGACCTGAAATTTGACAAGTAAACATGTAATTGGACTAATTGAGGATTGGTAACTTTAATTTCAGCTTTGGTCTCTAAAATTATCAGTTTTGCATTTTAGTCCCTAAGATGTATTGAATGTAATTGGTTACCTTTCCGTGGTCCGTTTCTTTTGAAAATTCACCCGCTGCAAGCATGTACATTTAGTATTATTAATGTGTATCCAGTAAGATAAAAGAAAAAATGGACCGTTATCGTAATTGTTCTCCGATTTGCTTTAGGAAACCTAATCTAGTTCTCTTGGTTCGGTCGGGCGTCTAGGCCGAGTCGAGGGTGTTACATTTGTTGGTATTAGAGCCAGGTTTCAAAAAGATATAATATTGTTGTTTGATTATTTGGTGATGTGTGAAATGCACGGTGATTGTGTGTTTGTTCAGTGATTGTTTAATATTATGTTGGGGTATGATTTGGGAACACATTACCCATTATCGAGGTTTTAAAATGTTTTATAAGGTTGTATTGGATCCTTTGCCTAATGCTAGCCTGACTTTAATGTGTTTTGATGCTTTTGTTAGCATGGTTTGACGTGAGACGCGTTCGATGGCTAATAATGTAGGAGTTGAGAAGAATAATGTTGAGGAATAGAATCCTCCTGATGTTTTACCTCCTCCTCCTCCTCTGTTGGTTCCTCCTGTCGATGTTGGGGTGGGTGGTGTACCCCAGGATCCTCCAGTGCCAGTATTAGGAAATTTGACTCCGTTAATCCAAGCGATGACGGGAGCATTTCAAGAAGCAGTGGCTGAGGTACAAGTGCAAGCACCGGCACCTGCTGTGGTGGCTAATCAAGGTTTACCCTTAGAGCATCATCGAAGTTTGGGAGGTGAGGAATTACAGGGTTTGAGTCCTGAGGCAGTCGAGGGATGGCTGGAAAAGACGATCCGCATTATAAACCCGATGGGTTGTAATAAGGAGCGAAAGTTGGGATGCTCTGTGTCACTGTTGTAGGGTGATGCATCTTATTGGTGGGTGACCACAATTGCTGGCGTTCCTGAGGCGGATGTAACTTAGGAGTTTTTCGGAGAGCTTTCAAGAGGAAGTATCTTGGCACTTAGTATTTGGATATAAAAAAGCGTAAATTTATGTCGCTATCTCAGGGAGGCATGTCAGTTGCCAAATATAAGGTGAAGTTTGTCCGCCTGAGTCAGTATGCCTCGGAGTTAGTTTCTGGTGATCAGCAGCGATGTGATAGATTCTGATATGGTCTTGTGAAGGACATTAAGACTTATCTCCTAACCACGGATTATACAGATTTTGATGAGTTGGTTAATCGGGCCAAGGATATTGAGTAGTCATTGGGTTTATCAGTCCAGGCTACGAATGTGAGCTTGGGTAAAAGAGTGGCCGATTCTAGCTATTCTAGGAGGTAGAATAAGAGGTATCGAGACAAGAGGCATAAGCCAGATCACAGGCGTGGTGGTGGTGTTGGTCAGGGTAACCATGAAGTTCGTATTGTAGCGGAGTGTAAGCATTATGGTAGATGCCACACGAGTATGTACTGGGGGAATGATGAAGTATGTTAGATTTGTAGGCCATCTGATTACTTGAAGCGTGATTGTCCTCTTGTTGTGAGAGATACACCGGTACATGTTGTTGCACTTGCTAGGGGCCGAGGCCATAGCAAGGGTAATTTCCAGAGGCGTGAGGATGGTCAGAGAGTTGTAGCTCATGCCGCAGCTGTACGACTGAAGGATGGTGGACCAACTCGAATCTATGCTCATCGCGAGGGCAGTTATGACACGGATGTGATCGCATGTACCTTCACTTTGCAATCCTTGTCATTATTATCTTTGATTGATTTAGGGTCTACTCATTCATACATTTTGGGTGAACATGCATCTTTGTTGGATGTCCATGTTGAGATCTTTCATGTTGGCATGTTAGTAACTAGTTCCTTTGGTGAGACGGTTATAGATTGGTTGAGTGAGCACAAGGCAGTTTGTGGATTGTGAATCCAAAAGGATTTCTTTGAGGTTAGCCGGTGATTATGAAGTTTTGGTGGTTGGCGAGAATGTGAAGTTCTTGTCCAATGTTGTCTTGGCTACCCGAGCGAAAAAGATGATGCAAATAGGTTGCCAAGCTTATTTGGCAATTGTGATGAATCTTGAGGCTAAGGGTGTCTGAGTGCAGGACATTCAGGCTGTTTGTGATTTTTCAAAGGTTTTCCTTGAAGAGTTACCAGGTTTACCGCCAGATAGAAATGTAGAGTTTGGTATCGAGACGTACGCGGGTACGGCGCCTGTGTCCATTGCTCCTTATAGGATGGCACCAAAGGAATTGAAGGAGTTGAAATCACATCTGCAGGAGTTGTTAGATCATGGGTTCATCCGACCGAGTGTTTTGCCTTGGGGTGCTCCAGTTCTCTTTGTGAAAAAAGATGGTACAATGCGTATGTGCATTGATTAACGTCAGTTGAATAAGCTAACAGTGAAGAACAAGTATCCTTTACCGAGGATTTATGATTTATTTGATCAGTTTTGTGGGGCAGCAGTGTTCTCTAAGATTGATCTAAGATTGGGGTATTATCAGTTGAAGGTTAAGGATAAGGATGTGCATAAAACCACATTTCGTACGAGGTACGAGCATTATGAGTTCTTGGTCATGCCTTTTGGTTTGACAAATGCCTCGACTACATTCATGGATATGATAAATAGGGTGTTCCATGAATATCTTGATCAGTTTGTGGTAGTGTTTATAGAGATATTCTCGTGTACTCTCGTACTGAGGAAGAACATGAACGGTATTTATGGATTGTGTTGCAAGTATTGAAGGATAATTAGTGGTATGCCAAGTTGAGCAAGTGTGAGTTTTGGCTTAAGAAAGTGATGTTCCTTGTTCATGTGGTTTCCGCGGAGGGTATTCGTGTTGATCCATAGAAAATTGAGGCTATTCTCAATTGGAAGCAACCTAAATCTGTTTCGGAGGTTCACATTTTTCTTGGGCTGGCTGGTTATTATCGCTGCTTTGTTGATGGGTTTTCTAGTGTTGCAGTACCGTTAACGAAGTTGTTGCAAAAGAATATTCTGTACGTGTGGAAGGAGAAGCAATAGCTTAGTTTTGAGAAGTTGAAGGAAGTTTTGACACATGCTCATGTGTTGATTCAACCTTTGTTCGGAAAAGAGTTTGTGGTTTATAGTGATGCATCTTACGTTCGGTTGGGTTGTGTGCTGATGCAAGATGGTAAGGTGGTGGCCTATGCGTCGAGGCAACTGAAGGTTCATGAGCGCAAATATCCAACTCATGATTCTGAGCTTGCGGCTGTGGTGTTTGCCTTGAAAATTTGACTCTATGGTCAGAAGTATGTTGTTTTCACGGACCACAAGAGTTTGAAGTATTTGATGTCTCAGAAGGATTTGAATCTTAGGTAATACAGATGGTTGGAGTTGCTTAAGGATTACGACTTGACGATTAAGTATCATCCTGGTAAAGCCAATATGGTTGCGAATGCGTTGAGTCATAAGGTTGCGGTTGAGCTTAGAGCTATGTTTGCAAGGTTGAGTGTAACGCGGGAAGGTGGTTTATTGGCTAAATTGCAAGTTAAGCCTACGATGTCACAAATAATTAAAGCTAAGCAACTGTTTGATGATTCTTTGGTTGAGCATGTTAAGGATATATCGGAGGGTAATCCGACGGACTTTCATTTTGATGATGATGGAGTTTTATGTTTCAAGGGTAGATATTGGTGTCGGATAATCTGGAGTTGAGGCACACTATTTTGACGGAAGCACATTCTAGCCCTTTTGCTATGCATCCTAGTAGTGTGAAAATGTATCAGGGATTGAAAGAAGCATACTACTGGGTTGGTTTGAAAAATGATGTGGCTGAGTTTGTTTCTAGGTGCATGGTATGTCAGCATGTCAAGGCTGAACATCAATTTTCATTCGGGTTGTTGCAACCATTGAGAATTCTAAAATGGAAATGGGAGAGAATCGCCATTGATTTTGTGTCGAGGTTACCTTTGACACTGGCTAAAAATGATTCCATTTGGGTGATTGTGGATCGTTTACGAAGTGTGCACATTTTCTGCCAGTGCATACAACGTTTACGCTAGACAAGTTGGCAGATCTGTACATTGTTGAGATCGTCCGTTTGCATGAGGTACCAAAGTCTATTATTTTGGATAGGGATCCGAGTTTTACAGCGAGGTTTTGGGTGATTTTCATCGGGCGTTGGGTACAAGGTTAAACTTTAGCACCGCGTATCATCCTCAGTCAGATAGTCAATCTGAGCGGGTTATCCAGGTTTTTGAGGATATGTTGAGATGTTGCATTATTGAGTTCCAAGGAACCTGGGAGAAGAGTTTACCTTTGGTTGAGTTTGTGTATAACAATAGTTATCAAGAGAGTATATAGATGGCACCGTATGAGGCATTGTATGGCCGGAAGTGTCGTACGCCCTTGTGTTGGGCTGAGGTAGAGGAAAAGCATATTTCCTTACCGGATGTGTTGAAGGACACGGATGAAAAGGTAAAAGCTTGTGTGTGATCGCTTGAAGGCGGCTGCAGATCTGTAGAAATCTTACGCGGATTTGAAGTGTAGGGGAATTGAATTTGCGGTGGGCGATCGTGTGTTCTTGAAAGTGTCACCGTGGAAGAAGGTGATGCGGTTCAGACGTAAGGGTAAGCTTAGTCTGAGGTTTGTTGGACCGTACGAGGTTGTTGAGCGTATCGGTTGAGGTTGCCTCTCGAGTTAGAGAAAATACATGATGTGTTCCATGTATCCATGTTGCGGAGGTATCAGTCGGATCCCTCGCATGTTATGCTGGTGGAGCATATTGAGTTGAGGCCAGGTTTATCATATGATGAGGAACCGGTGGACATTCTTGATTCCAGCAGTAAAGTTCTTCATGGCAAGACGATTGAGCTTGTTAAGGTCTTGTGGCGACACCGTGGTGTCGAGGAAGCCACTTGGGAAAGCAAGACGGATATATTGAAGCAATTTCCGTATTTGTTTCCTCCAGGTAAATTTTGAGGACGAAATTTCTTAAGTGAGGGGAGAGTTGTAACACCTCAGTTTTGGGCTTATATGTTTTAAAGGTTGATTCAAAGGTTCGGTGGACCGGTATTTGAGATTCGAGTCGGTTTCGAGATTTAATTGGATTAAATATTTTTTATGGTGATAAAATTATGGAAAAATATGCTAAAATCATTATTTAATATTATAATGATTTTGGTGAAATCAAATTTGGAAAATGAGATTTGAAAATTGGACATTTTGGACTAGTGACCAAAATGCAATCTTTGAAAATTGTTTTTAGTGACTGTTTTGAAAAGGGGTCAAAACTTTGAATATTTAAGGAAAAAATTATCCTAAATAAGGCTTAATAGTAAAATAAGTGACCAAAACTTACATGCTGCTAATTTTTTGTGCCTAAACTATTTCTCACTCGAAATAGTTGCCTGACGTTTTCCCCGTTACTATATTAGGTGGCTGAAATTTCATTGCGTCACCGTTTTAAGGTTGGTTCGTTAAAAAAATTATCGTTCAATCAATGCTTAACACTTGTCACTAATTTTAATTTTTTTAAGAAGAAAAACTTTAATTTTTTAAAAAAAACATAAAAGTTTGAAAACTCCCTAAAATAGTCCTCAAATCCTTAAAATCCCAAAATGCCAAATCCCCAAATCGTCGTCGTTGTCGCCACCGATCGTCGTTGACGAGCCCACCCCTTCAGTTGCCAAACTCAGCCGATCATTTTCCCCAACATCTCATCGCCGAAAATCGATGAATGGCGTGCCAGACAAAGGACGGTTTCACATTCATCGTTCGATGTTCAGCTGGCACACCATTTATCAATTTTCAACGACGGAATGTTTGGGGAAATGGTCAGCTGGGTCCGACGATTAAAGGGGTGGGCTCGGTGGCGGCGGTCAGAGGTGATAGCGGTGACGATTTGGGGATTTGAGCATTTTAGGGATTTGAGGACTATTTTGGGAAGTTTTTAGAATTTTAGGATTTTTTTAAAAAATTTAAATTGTTTTGTTTGTTTAAAATAAAGAAAAAAAATAGAAAAACATGTCACGAGTATTGTTTTAATTGGATAATGGATTTTTTTAACTGTCGTTAACAACCAGGCACTTAAAATTAACAAAAAAGCTTTAAACATCTATTTCAAACAAAAGATAGTTTAGACACAAAAATGCGCAACATGTATAGTTTGAGCACTTATTTTGTTAATATGCCTAAAAAATAGCTTTCTATGCTTTGTTTATTTATGGAAATAGAAGTGAATAATAGAACTTTTTCGATTTTTTGGGTAAAGTACACAAGGGGTCACTAAGCTATCTCTAAAAATACAAAATGGTCATCAAACTTTCAAATGTTATATAATGGGCATTAAATTTTAGTTTTTGTTACAAAATGGTCACTGAGCCGTTAACTGTCGTTAATTGGATGACGTGATAGTTACAAAAATTTGAATAATATAACATTTAATCCTACATATTGACACATTTAATCAATTTATTTCTAATTTAACCCTTATTATTGATGTCTAAATTAATTGAATATGTAAATATTGAGAATTAAATATGTTATTATACAAATTTCCGTAACTGCCACTTCTCTCAGCTAACGACAATTAACGGCTCAGTAACCATTTTGTAATAAAAACTAAAGTTTAATGACCATTATGTAATTTTTAAAAGTTTGGTGACCATTTATATTTTTAGGGATAGTTTAGTGACAATTTGTGTACTTTACTTTTTTTTAGATTTAGGTATTGTAAGCAATGAAAAAACATTACAAGATGAAGAAAGATCGACTGTGGGTCGTCACTGTTAGCTGGATCTGAATGTTTGGTCGTAGGTTGTCGCCATCTCTGGTTCGCGAATCTTCCATTTTTCATATTTTACTTTTTGTCGAAATCTGATTGCTTTCGCAGTTGTTGCTGTTGAGCAAAGGAGAAACGTCAGCTGCAAAGTTTTCGTCTGCTGCTGCAAATTTAGTTTAGCCCGGAAAAAGCCTCTCCCTCATTCACAATTATTCTAGCCTTTTTACTGTGACATTTCATTTCAGAATGAAATATTCTTAACAAAATCTTGTTGGTTGCAAATATGCGTATGAGACTAAAATCAAAGATTAAAATAAGAAAATTTGAATAAATCTTTTGGTTTTTAAACAAGGGTTTGAGAAAATGAGATGTTTTTTTTCTTTCTTAAGGTAAGCCTCTGAACTTTTAAAAAAATTAATTATGTCTCTGATTTTTTTTTTGCACTTAATTAATCTACTAAACCAGTTAATTTAATCAATTAAGTCATTTGACCTATTTTGACTATCAATTTTTTATAAATTTTTTTGAGATATTACTGTCACATGACTCACTATAGTTCTGTCATGTGACATTTACGAATTTTTTAGAAAATTATTTTTTTATAATTTTTATAAGTTTTTAAAATTTTTAGAACTTTTAAAAAAATTAAATAAAATAATTTTTTTGGAAATGTCAGGTGGTAACACTGTAATATGATTGGTCCAAAAAAACTATTAGATTTAACAATCAACTTTGGACAAAGAAATGAATTTATGAAATTTTAGAGTATAAAGACTTAATTGGGTGCAAAAATAATTACGGAACTTAATTAATTTTTTAAAAGAATTTAAGGATTATGATAACCTTAAGCCTTTTTTCAACAAGAATTTAAGGTTTCACATCCTGGTGAAACCATGAGCTTCTCTCTTACAAGCTTATTTTTAGTCCTTACATGATTGAATTTTAGATCGAGAGTTTGGTTTAAAATGACGTTTGTTGTAGAAGATGAAAGGGATTAGTTTGTAATAATGATTAAATATTAAGGGTTAAAATTTGAGGATTAGGATCAAATTAAATAATGTGTAAAGGTTAAGAGATAAATTTATTATTATACCAATTTTATTTTTGGTTGAATAGTCATTTTGGCCCTTATTCTTTTTTAACCAATTTAACCTCCAACGTTTTATTTTAGGTCAAAATGGCCCCTCTGCGGATGAAAACTGTTAGTCAACTGATGATAAATAACTTGAAATGACTTGACAAAATAACGAATCAGAAGAAAAAATATTTTATATTTTATTCAATTTTATAAAAATATTTTTTGACTGATGTATCATTATATGACACTACTATCGCAGCTTGCATTGTCATGTAGGTTTGTTACGTCATTTCAAGCAATTTATCGTCAGTTGACTAAAAGTTTTCATCCGCAGAGGGACTATTTTGACCCAAAAATAAAATGTTGGGGTTAAATTAGTTAAAAAAAAGAATAGGAACCAAAATGATTATTCAGTCAAACGTTAGGGGTATTTTTGAATATTATGCCAAAAATATTCTATAATCAGAGGACTCTTTGTATATTTTAACCTTTAATCCTTTGCCAATCTAATTACCCATGAGCATGACACCAGTTCAAATCAAATTTAATACAGTAGATAAAAAAAACTAAATTTTATATTGGTTATAGATTTTTTAAATGGGCTGTAACGGTAAAGCTGTGGACAGTCGGACACTCACCACAAGCCCAAATCATTCGTTTCCACGTCGTGAGTGGTTCCATCAGAAAATACCTGCAAATATCAAGGGTAGAAACGTCAAACAGAATCCAAATTCTCTAGCCGGATCTTCCGCAACCGCCGGATCAGATAATCCCACTCACGTGGACCGTAGAAACCGAAAAAACAAATGGTCTGGACTTCGTGGGATGCCGAATTTACTGCACATTTAATTCGCATTTCATTTCGAGTTTTGAAACTTTAAATTATATATATTTTGTCTGTTCCGTTCTTGCTTTTTCTTTTTTCTTTCCAATTTTGAATACAACGTGAGGCTCTTAAAAGGCTGAGGACACAACCCTCAAATACCGCGAAATCTCCGATTGCTCTTTAGGTTTCTTCTTTCTCGATCTTGATTGATTTTGCTATTCAATTATATTTCTGGATTGTTCTTCTCTTTTCTCACATTTTGATTATGTTTTTGCTTCTATCTAACCATGTTTTCTTGATCCGCCATTTTGTTATGTAATTACTGACGACAGTTACTCCCTCATGTTTTCTTACTGATTCTTTCATAACCGTAGGAATGTCTGAGACTTGTTTCCCCTGAACCGTGTGGATCTATGGATTTTCAAGCAATGTGTTGTAATTTCTTTCGGCTATTGACTTTGGACATGTTCTAAATTCAAAATGTACTTTGGTTTTAAACTGTTCTTGTTCCTTTGGTTGTTCATGTGTGACCCATTTTTAAAAGTTTATTTTTTATGATATTGTTGGATTTGATTTTATGTTTTGAAATAATATGTATCTTACCTAGGATTGTTTTAATTTCTTGCAACGAATGTACTAATGTTATGTTCCTGTTTCTATTTAGTGTTGTAGAAGATGGCTGATGGTGAGGATATTCAACCCCTTGTCTGCGACAATGGAACTGGGATGGTTAAGGTACTAGACTGGAATGTTTTATCATTTAAAGCTTGTTCCTACAAGCTATTGTAATTCCGTTTCGTTTTTTAATATGGTTCTCGAAATTGCTTGTTAGGCTGGATTTGCTGGGGATGATGCTCCAAGGGCAGTGTTTCCTAGCATTGTTGGTCGCCCTCGTCATACTGGAGTGATGGTTGGTATGGGACAGAAGGATGCATATGTTGGGGATGAGGCTCAATCCAAGCGAGGTATTTTAACTTTGAAGTACCCGATTGAGCATGGCATTGTCAACAATTGGGATGACATGGAGAAAATCTGGCATCATACATTTTACAATGAACTTCGTGTTGCTCCGGAGGAGCATCCAGTTCTTCTCACCGAAGCCCCTCTCAATCCAAAGGCCAACCGTGAGAAGATGACCCAAATCATGTTTGAAACCTTCAATGCGCCTGCTATGTATGTTGCCATTCAGGCTGTTCTTTCCCTTTATGCTAGTGGTCGAACAACCGGTAAGATTCTCATAAAGTCTAGAGTCTAAAACTATGGTTTATTTCGATTTGTTTCAACATGTTGTATCAATGCCTTGCTTTGGGATCTAAAGGAGGAAAGATCACCCAACTTAGCTAACTAATAATGATATCATTGTTGAAGGATCTTTGATTAGAAAGCTTTCTTTCCAATTACCATTAATCTTCACCTGTTTTAATTGCATAACCTACATTGTTTTGAACAGACAGTTACAATTTGACATAGAATTTCATATACTAGGGTAATGCATTGTTGAGATCTTTATTCTATGTTTATTACAGGTATTGTTCTCGATTCTGGAGATGGTGTCAGCCACACGGTTCCTATTTATGAGGGATATGCTCTTCCACATGCAATCTTGCGTCTTGATCTTGCTGGCCGTGACCTCACCGATGCCCTGATGAAGATTTTAACTGAACGTGGTTACTCGTTCACCACCACTGCTGAACGGGAAATTGTGAGAGACGTGAAGGAAAAGTTGGCTTACATTGCCCTCGACTTTGAGCAGGAACTAGAAACTGCCAAGACCAGTTCTTCTGTCGAGAAGAGCTATGAGTTGCCTGATGGTCAGGTGATCACCATCGGGTCTGAGCGATTCCGATGCCCGGAAGTCCTCTTCCAGCCATCTATGATCGGAATGGAAGCTGCTGGCATCCACGAAACAACTTACAACTCCATTATGAAGTGTGATGTCGATATTAGAAAGGATTTGTATGGCAACATTGTGCTTAGTGGTGGCACCACCATGTTCCCCGGAATTGCTGATAGAATGAGCAAAGAGATCACCGCTTTGGCTCCTAGCAGCATGAAGATTAAGGTGGTTGCACCACCTGAGAGGAAGTATAGTGTGTGGATCGGGGGCTCCATATTGGCATCCCTCAGCACTTTCCAACAGGTAAAATTTATCCCGCAGTTATCTTTGAGTTGTTTATATCATTCAAATCGCTTTATGAAAGATTTCTAACGCCCGTTCTACTTTCCCCTGAGTGCAGATGTGGATTGCGAAAGCTGAGTACGATGAATCTGGCCCTTCGATTGTGCACAGGAAATGTTTTTGAGCGCAAGCAAGGGAAAGATAGGCATAAGGTTAACCACTACTCTGTTTTTAGGAAGTAAATGCTTCTTACATTTGCATTGCATTGTCTGGTTTCATTTTGTGTTTTGTTTGGACAATAACCTTTGAAAGGATGGAAGATTTGTCTGAAATATTCAGTTATCATTTTCATTGTAGTAGTGAGGGATGATTGCCCAACATTACTTGTTGCTAGTAAGTTATTTCATATTATCTGTTTTATTTTTAATCCCAACATTATTTTATAGCTACCATCAATTTGACGATTGAGTAATCCTATTATTCTTAGTTTGAAAAGGGCTCTAATTCCTTAAATCTTAAAGGCTGATCACAGTGGCACTTATTGAATGCCAAAAGTGAGGCTAGCTTTGTGAAATTTGCGAGAACAATCAAATCCTTGTACATCTTTGAATCGTGGTTCCATAGTTTTTTAGTATAATCGAATCCGATCCATTAGCTAACTAATTTAAATTGAGTAACTTAGAGGCTTGTTATGGAGGCGATTTTTTTAAAATAGTTTACTCTATTTATAACGTCAAGTTTCAAATCTCTGACCTATTTAAAGGATTTTTAATGTCTAATCTTGTAGTCTTGTCAGTAATGGTCCAATAATTTGTGTTTGCCTATTGAATCGTTTTTTTTTAAGTAAAAAATATAAATGCAGTATATGTTATTTTTTTAAAAAAAATTGCAATGTATGGTATTAGATGCTAACTTTGAAATTAAATCTAATCTATCAGTTGACACATCCCCTGCCCTTAAGTTGTGGGTTCTAAACTCAGTAGGAACAAAATTTTCCTTTCTCCCTCCCCTTAGGTAGGAATTATTAAAAAAAATTATATATACACAAGTCACAAATATAATCTTTCTATATTATTATTACGACTCTGACTAAAGTTTGCATCGGTGTCATCAATTAAAAAATTATTTAAAATGTCCAATTTACAGGTATAGTAAAAATATACATAGAATACAATATATATATATATATATATATATATATTCTTACCTAAAATATTTTCTTCACTCACATTGCATATATTACAAAAATTAATACATATTAAATGTGTACATTGTATTAATGGTATTATGTTGATCATGTTTAAACAAAATATTTATATAAATATAAAATTTAAAATATATTTTTTCTTTTTGATGAAAAGTGAATTATTACTCTATACCTCGTTAAAAATCTTCTTAACCTAGATAAAAAAAAGAATAGACATAATAATAAGTTCATAACAAAAAGAACAAACGAGAAAACCCACAACAACTAACTAAAGTTCAAATAAGAGAATGAAAATTACAAAAGACTGATCACCTTCGAAAGTAGATTTAAAATAATTTTTTTATCTACGCCACAAATGTAACAAAATCTATTACACATTGAATGTGTACGTCATATTAATGGTATTATGTTGATCATGTTTAAACAAAATGGTTTTATCTCAGTCTTTCTAAATTCTTGAAATCCTTTCTTCATTTCTACTCTATTCACAACAATTGGTAATCAGAGCTCGGTTTAATTGATCCAAAAAAGCTGGGAAGACCAAAGAAAAATTAGAATATGACTGGGGGCACTGATATTATTAATCCACTAGAACCAGTGAGATCAGAGGAGATTCCTGCTCAAGGATGAGAGGTGAAGCGTAAAGAGCTTGAAGATAGATTAAACAAATAGAAGCTAAATTTGACAAGACTGAGAACTACTTGAAAAGAATATGGGCTGTGGTAAATGCTAAAGTAGGAGAACTGAGTCCTGACAGTCGATGAAAAGAGATGGATGGCAATCTTGCAATCAACCAAAGAGAAGGAAAACAACAAGTTCAGATAACTGCTTTGGATAATAAAGAAAGATACTCGTTTAAAACTGCTGAACCTGGTATCTTAAGCAACAAACCTGAATTCCTTAATAACCAAAAGATACCATGTAAACCATGGAATAGTAAACCTGGATGGAGTGGGGGAAAACTCCTTAGTGAATGAAGAGGGAGTTACGAACAGAAATGGCCAGAATACTTCTTTTCCTAGACACGGTGGAATTACAAGTGTTTGAAGGGAATAATCCAAGAGGTTGGGTTAGGAAATGTGAAAAATATTTCTCAGTGTTTGGTGTTCCCGAATGTCAGAAAATCGATTTAGCAACAATGTACTTAGATGGCAAGGCTGAGACATGGTTTGATGGATATATTATGCAGAAGCATAAGTTGACTTGGCATGAATTTGTAGCAGATCTGTGTCATAGGTTTTGTGATAGAACCTATAATGACATTATAGAAAAGTTTAGTAAGCTAATGCAAAAAGGATTAGTAGAAGAATATCAGGAGAAGTTTGAGGAATTGAAGCCTTACATGTTACAAAAAAATCCAATGTTAGAAGAGGGATATTTTGTTTCTATGTTCATCAGTGGGTTAAAAGAAGAGCTCAAGCACAAGGTTAAAGTACTACAACCAAAGACCTTATTTGATGTCAGTAGACAAGCCAAATTGTATGATTCGTCCATAGAAATGGAGAGAAGAAGCCAAATGTTAACAGTAATCTTAAAAGTTTTCAGCTTGTTCCAATCCAGAAAGTAAACACCACTGTGCAGAATAATAAACAAAGCCTAGTGGAGTATAGAAGGGCAAACAACCTTTGTTTTAAATGTGAAGACAAGTTTGGACCAGGTCATCAGTGTAAGGTTAGCAACTCAACTTAATGGAAGAGGAGGAGGTGGAAGAAAAAGTGGCATCAGAAACTCAAATGGAACAAGACACAGAAAAGAATCAAGAAGTTGAAGGCTTGGAGATTTCAATCAATTCTTTAAATGGAAATTCTGGCTATACTACTTTGAGGATACAAGGATTAATCAAAGGCAAGCCTTTAAGTGTTCTTGTAGACAGTGGGAGTACTTACAGTTTTATTACTCCAAGATGGGCTGAAGGAGTAGAGTTGCTACAGACACCACCACTGGCCATTACAGTTGCTAATAGAGAAAAGCTCTACAGTACAACTAGAAGTAAATTGTTAAGATGAAAAATACAAGGCTTCCAGTTTGAACATGATTTCAGAGTCTTGAAGATAGGGGCAGTGATATGGTTTTGGGGGTTGACTGGATGAAGAAATATAATCCTGTACTGTTAGACTTCAATGAAATGACTCTGAGTTTTCAAAAAGAAGGGCAGGATATAGTGCTGCATGGAGGACGCAGAACAACAGAAGTTAAACTGATTTCAGAAAAGAGGTTGAAAAGGTTGGTTGATAAGGACTCAGATATGTTTGGGGAATCGTATCTGTTAAGTGCTGAAGCTAGTGATTGAGCTGTCCCAGAATTGCTACAACCATTGATAAAAGAGTATAATAAAGTCTTTTAAGAACCAAAAGGGATGCCACCCCCTAGAACTCATGACCATGCCATTACACTAAAACCTGAGGCAACACCGGTAAACTTAAGGCCTTATAGGTTCACTCAGAAAACTGAAGTTGAAAGACAAATCAAGGAAATGCTTGAGAATTCTATCATTCAAAATAGTAATAGTCTATTTGCATCCCCTTGTCTGCTAGTTCGAAAGAAGGATGGAACATGAAGATTATGTATGGATTACAGACACTTAAATTCCTTAACAGTGAAGAACAAGTTTCCAATTCCAGTTGTTAAGGATTTGTTGGATGAGTTAGAAGGGGCTGCCTATTTTTCTAAAATTGATATGAGGTCTGGATATTGGCAGATCAGGGTGAAGAAGGAAGATATACATAAAACTACTTTCAAGACGCATCAAGGACACTTTGAGTTTAAGGTAATGCCCTTTGGACTCACAAATGCTCCTGCTACATTTCAGTCTCTCATGAATGAATTGCTTAAGCCTTATTTGAGAAAATTTGTGCTGGTATTCTTTGATGATATATTGGTGTACAGTCCTGAATTAGATGTGCATATGGAACACCTTAGAAAGGTTTTAGAGGTATTGAAGCAAAACTAACTGTTTGCAAAAAGAAATAAATGTTTTTTTGGGCAGACTAAAGTGGATTATTTGGGCTACATCATCTCTAAGATGGGAATATCTACAGGTCCTTAAAAAATTGCAGCTATGAGAAATTGGAAACTCCCTAAAAATTTGAAATCATTGAGAGGGTTCTTAGGATTGACTGGCTATTACAGAAAATTTATTAAGGGGTTTGGAGACATCAGTAAGCCATTGACTGAGATTCTGAAAAAAACAGTTTTGCGTGGAATGAAACTGCTAGTGAAGCATTTGAGAAATTAGAGCAAGCTATGTGTCAAGCACCTATTTTAGCTCTACCTAATTTTAGTAAGCCATTTTGTTTAGAAACAGATGCTAGTTCAAGGGGCATCAAGGACACTTTGAGTTTAAGGTAATGCCCTTTGGACTCACAAATGCTCCTGCTACATTTCAGTCTCTCATGAATGAATTGCTTAAGCCTTATTTGAGAAAATTTGTGCTGGTATTCTTTGATGATATATTGGTGTACAGTCCTGAATTAGATGTGCATATGGAACACCTTAGAAAGGTTTTAGAGGTATTGAAGCAAAACTAACTGTTTGCAAAAAGAAATAAATGTTTTTTTGGGCAGACTAAAGTGGATTATTTGGGCTACATCATCTCTAAGAAGGGAATATCTACAGGTCCTTAAAAAATTGCAGCTATGAGAAATTGGAAACTCCCTAAAAATTTGAAATCATTGAGAGGGTTCTTAGGATTGACTGGCTATTACAGAAAATTTATTAAGGGGTTTGGAGACATCAGTAAGCCATTGACTGAGATTCTGAAAAAAAAAACAGTTTTGCGTGGAATGAAACTGCTAGTGAAGCATTTGAGAAATTAGAGCAAGCTATGTGTCAAGCACCTATTTTAGCTCTACCTAATTTTAGTAAGCCATTTTGTTTAGAAACAGATGCTAGTTCAAGGGGCATCAAGGACACTTTGAGTTTAAGGTAATGCCCTTTGGACTCACAAATGCTCCTGCTACATTTCAGTCTCTCATGAATGAATTGCTTAAGCCTTATTTGAGAAAATTTGTGCTGGTATTCTTTGATGATATATTGGTGTACAGTCCTGAATTAGATGTGCATATGGAACACCTTAGAAAGGTTTTAGAGGTATTGAAGCAAAACTAACTGTTTGCAAAAAGAAATAAATGTTTTTTTGGGCAGACTAAAGTGGATTATTTGGGCTACATCATCTCTAAGAAGGGAATATCTACAGGTCCTTAAAAAATTGCAGCTATGAGAAATTGGAAACTCCCTAAAAATTTGAAATCATTGAGAGGGTTCTTAGGATTGACTGGCTATTACAGAAAATTTATTAAGGGGTTTGGAGACATCAGTAAGCCATTGACTGAGATTCTGAAAAAAAAACAGTTTTGCGTGGAATGAAACTGCTAGTGAAGCATTTGAGAAATTAGAGCAAGCTATGTGTCAAGCACCTATTTTAGCTCTACCTAATTTTAGTAAGCCATTTTGTTTAGAAACAGATGCTAGTTCAAGGGGCATCAAGGACACTTTGAGTTTAAGGTAATGCCCTTTGGACTCACAAATGCTCCTGCTACATTTCAGTCTCTCATGAATGAATTGCTTAAGCCTTATTTGAGAAAATTTGTGCTGGTATTCTTTGATGATATATTGGTGTACAGTCCTGAATTAGATGTGCATATGGAACACCTTAGAAAGGTTTTAGAGGTATTGAAGCAAAACTAACTGTTTGCAAAAAGAAATAAATGTTTTTTTGGGCAGACTAAAGTGGATTATTTGGGCTACATCATCTCTAAGTTAGGAATATCTAAGGCAGCTATGAGAATATCTACATTAAGGTCCCATTGACTGAGATTCTGAAAAAAAAAAAACAGTTTTGCGTGCAATGCTGCTAGTGAAGCATTTGAGAAATTGGAAACTTTTGTTTAAAATGCTAGTTCATTTGAAATCATTGAGAGGGTTCTTTGAGATATATTGACAGTCCTGAATTAGATGTATTACAGAAAATTTATTAAAAAGGTTTTTTTGGTTTGGATTATTTGGACATCAAGAAGGGAATATCTAGGTCCAAAAATTGACTGAGATTCTGAAAAAAAAATCATTGAGAGGGTTCTTAGTTTTTTGGAGACATCAGTGGAAAAAAAACAGTTTTGCGTGGAATGAAACTGCTAGTGAAGCATTTGAGAAATTAGAGCAAGCTATGTGTCAAGCACCTATTTTAGCTCTACCTAATTTTAGTAAGCCATTTTGTTTAGAAACAGATGCTAGTTCAAGGGGCATAAGGGGCAATTTTATCTCAAGATAGAAGGCCTATTGTAACACTCTCAACCCGGATGCAACATTTAGGGGCCTCAAGCCCAAACCCAAAACTATAAAGTTTTTTTTCAAGCAGGATTAACCCAACAAGTCGCAAAAAATTTAAAAATAATAATTAAAAAAATATATTTATATAAATAAATAAAATGTTACAAAGGAGCTTCAATTTAAATTTAAGACATTTGAATGTACAAATTAAATAATACAATTTCAAATAATAAATACAAACTCCCACATGTAAGGTCCTATGAACACATAGCCCACTAGACTCAAATACCATACTCTGAAGATCACCGTGTACCAGAATCCCGATCTGATAGTGCTCCACGATCCCATGATCTAACGGTCAACCTACGTACGAAAAAAACAATTCCGAGCGCTAAGCTTACAAAGCTCAGTGGTACACATCTACTCTACTATACTTTATGCTAATCATAACTATAAGCATGCAAGCCAGTACGAGCAATAAGAAGAGATAAATAAACATGTGGCGCTACCATAATCGTCTAAACACATGTTATGCACAATCCATATCTCGAACAACATGAGCACATCAATAAAAAAACCAAGAGTGAGGCCCAATGTCACTCGACACTGAAAAACCCACCCATTCTCGAAATCACACATCGAGCTGCTCAGAATCTCATATCGAGCTAATATACTCAGAATCTCGCATCGAGTCTTCGCTCGAAATCTCACATCGAGCAAATATCATCACCCGGAATCTCACATCGGATGACCTTTATTTCATCACTCAGAATCTCACATCGAGTGGTCTTCATGTGTTGCAACCCTCACACACTAGGTATCTGGATCCCACCAAACAAAGACTCATAACCAAACAGGTGCCCACACAAGGGACACAACCATACACGATCCACCAAGGATCCCTACGAGTGCTCTACCTGGCACCTAGCCAAACATGATTCACCACGGATCCATACAAGTGCTCTACCTGGCACACAACATCATACGACCCACCACGAGTTCTTATTGTTGCTATTACAACCAAATCAAGCATGACTGAGTTATTACATTTTATGGAGGAGTATTACAATTCATTTCCATCAATTATCTCCAACAAACCACATTATTTCGTTGATCATGGCGATAACCGCTTCATTGATCATATTCGTCAATTTCTATCTTAACTGGCCTTTAAACCAGTTAGTAGTGATTACCGGTTTCATAAGCAGTTTATCTAGTATTTGCCAATATTAGTCCATTATTACAATCCCCCGTCTTTAACTAACATTATAGGCCATTAAGCCTGACAACATCAATATTAATTACGGGGCCCTATTCTACCCCTAAAGCTTATGAAAGTCATTATAGTTTGTTGCTAGCGCATTTAAATCATTTAATATTAATTACTGATTTTTAATCATTTAATCGAATATTTATTAGTATGATCTCTTACCAATATTCAATCGAACATATTTATACATTCAGCTAATGCACAAGGCATCGTCATATATCAATCAGTCAACCAATCATACTATCCGATAATCATACAGATATTCAAACAATTCTACACGGTATCTAAAGCTCGTAACATATTCAAACATTCTCAAACTCATCAAGTATCTAAATAAATATCAAGCCTCGCAATACCAGTACCGACGCATGCTTATTACTCATCTCCTATTTTGCAACCACTAACATGCAAGGTAATTACACTTATAATGCTCATGAAGTATTTATGAGTTCGAGGTGTACTAACCTTAAACTGATATCGCTAAAATCTTCATCCAAGCGTCACGAACAAACCACTTGATCGAATATCCAACTCGAATAATCCCCGCATATCAACAATTACAAAAACACTTAAATTTCATACATGTCCTATACCAAGCGAAAGGTCAAACACGTAAAAACAACTTATCAGGTTTGAATTTGGTAAAACAAACCGCATTATTGGATTCGAAACGTCGATAAACCCTAGGGTAGGGTTCCCTGAAAAAAGTTAACGTCGGTTAACGGTCAACAACGGCAGACGGCAACTGTCAACGGCGATGGCGGCGGTAGCTGCAGTCGACGGCACGACGATGGTGGTTCGGCTCAGCTAGGCGCGGCTTGACTCAGACTGAGTCAGCTCGGCCTGACTCGGCCGAGTTAGGCCGAGTCCACTCGGGTGACTCGGTCCCCTGGAGCTGGACCACGTCCACACGCAGCGGCGACGCGTGAGGGCGCATGACGACGGATTCAGTGGCGTCTGGTGACTAAACTTCACTGGCCGACTGTTCTCGAGCCAGTAAACTCGATGGTGGCCTCCGTTTCTCAATTCGAGCCCTCTAACCCCTTGAACTCAGCAACTCAAAACTTATTCTCTCTCACCTCCTCCGACGACAGCCCCGATGGTGGTGCCGTTGGTACCAGCGAATTTGTCTCGGCGAGATGAACATAATGGTGGTGATGGTGTCACGATCGGACGGCTAGATCTCCGTAGATCAGAATTTGAAATTTTATCTTCAAACTTTTCTCTCTTTTTCTCTCTCCCACTATTCTCATCATTTTCTTTTCTCTCTCCTCCATCATCTCCTTTCCCCTTTTCAACCACCTACCCCTGTTTAAAATTCAACTATTCACACTTTTCCTTTTTATTTTCTTTTTCTTCTTTTTCTTTTATTTCCTTTTTTAATTTCCTACCAAATAATTAATAAGCCCCAACCATCTTTTACCATAAAGTCCAAAACCAAATTCTTAATTGGGACCTCAACCTAAGGCCCAATACCTTGTCCAAGACCCAATTCGCTAACCCGAAATCCGAGTCGTTACACCTATTTCTTACTTGAGTATAGCTTTGGGACCAAGACATGTGGATCTCTCCATCTATGAAAAGGAGTATCTACCTATTCTGATGGCAGTAGCTAAATGGAGACATTATTTAGAAGGCAACACTTTTGTAATTAAAACAGCTCATGAACCCCTCAAACACTTGCTAGAGCAAAAGATCACCACTACAATCCAAAAGAAAGACCTATCCAAACTACTTGGGTTGGATTACATCATACATTACAAGAAGGGCAAAACAAATGTTGTGGCAGATGCATTATCCAAGAAGTATGAAGAAGATTCTTAACTCTTTCAAATGACAGTGGTAAAAATTGTACCAACTTGGATACAAGAAATTGAAAAAAGTTATGATGGAGATCCTTTGGCAGAAGAAAAAATCACAGCTTTGGTTATAGATAAAGAAAGCCTTACAGATTGAAGTTTTACAAAAGAAGTATTGATGTTCAAAAAGAAGGTTTATGTGGGCAGTACATGGAATTTGAGGAATACAATAGTCCAGACTCTCTATGATTCTTCACAAGGGGGACATTCAGGAATTCAAGGTACACAACAGAGGATTCAGATGTATTTTTACTGGCCAAGGTTAAAATCTGTGGTAAAAACTTATGTTCAAGAATGTAAAGTTTGTCAACGGACCAAAAGTGAACATATTGCCAAACCAGGACTTCTACAACCCTTGCCAATACCCCAATAGGCTTGGGAAGTCATCACTATGGATTTCATAGAGAGGTTACCACAGACAATGAAGGCAAATTCTATACTGGTGATCATAGATAAGTATACTAAATATGCTCATTTTTGGCATTATCACATCCCTACACTGCCCTAGAGGTTGCAAGAGTTTACCTAGACCAAGTTTATAAGCTTCGTGGCCCTCCTAAACTAGCTATATCTGATAGGGATAAGACTTTTACTAGTCTCTTTTGGAAGGAATTGATGAAACAATTAGGGACTTCAACATTGTTTAGCACAACTTATCATCCAGAGAGAGATGGACAAACTGAAAGATTGAACCAGTGCTTGGAACAGTACCTCAGAAGCATGTGCTTCATGAAGCCTACTGACTGAGTTAAGTGGTTGACTCAAGAAGAATGATGGTATAATACCAACCATCACACAGCTCTGGGGCTTACACTTTTCGAGGCTTTGTATGGATACAAGCCTCCGATGTTAGACTGGGATATCAACACTCCGGTAGACAGTGTACAAGACATTTTACAACACAAAAAACAACTCAACAGTTTAATTAAAGAACAATTACACAAGGCAAGAAACAGAATGAAGCAGTTTGCAGACATACATCGCAGTGAAAGAGAATTTGATGTGGGAGAAGAAGTATACCTGAAGCTTCAGCCTTACAAACAATCTTCAGTTGCACTACAAAGAAATGTGAAGCTAACAACAAGATTCTACGGCCCCTATAAAATTCAGAAGAAAATAGGGTTAGTGGCTTATCAATTGGAATTGCCTCCTTCTGCTAAAATACATCCAACATTTCATGCGAGCCTGCTCAAAAAGAAGATTGGAGACAAACAAGTTACCTCAATTACTCCTCCGGATGTAAGTGAAGATGGACAATTGAAAGTATATCCTGCAGTCGTGTTGGACAAGAGAATGGTTAAACGATATAACAGGGCAGTCACGCAATTGCTAATACAGTGGTCAAATTTGGGTCCAGAAAATGCTACCTGGGAGGATTTTTCGACTTTGAAGTCTCAATTTCCCGATTTCGATCCTTGGGGACTAGAATCGAGTGGAGGAGGGGGTATTGTCATGGCAATCGCAGAGAACGGGAAGCAATCTGAAATTGGGCAAAGTTCGAAGGAGGGAAAATATGAAAATGATAAAAATTTGAAAGCTGCACTAGAAAACGTCACCGTTTTAGTTAAGGAGGGAGTTGGGCTTGCACAATTGACATCCAGTCCAATCGAAGAAAATCCATGAAAGGGCACGTGAGGAATGTGGGCATGAATAAGCTGATGAGGCAAGACGGTTACGGAGCTGTCTTTACCTGCACAGGTGTTCAAAAATAATTGGTTCATGTACTGTGTAATCCAGCTAAATAGGGAACGTTGTAAAAAACTTGGTTATCTTATCAAATGAATGAGAATGCAACTTCCTTTTCTCTCAAAATTCTCTCTAAATTCCTGAAATCCTTTCTTCATTTCTACTCTATTCATAACATTAACCTCTCAATTACAAGCCTTGCATCACACTCGGAAGCCATATGCAAAAATCCAAAACGTGTAACATTCATTGCTACATTGTCTTATCAACAATGAGATCTACTAATTGCCCTAGCAGCTAAGAATGTTCATATTATTCTAGCTTGTATGAGTTCAAATCTCGGTATAAAAATACAATATCTCTATTTTAATAAAGACATGAGTGCTACTGTAACGTCGATATTCAAATTTTGATAATTCGTGTTATTTGTCCATATAGGCTTGATTTAAGTTTGAATAATTGAACTTGTTCTTGTTGGACTAGGCGCAACAGTTGGAGAATGGGGTTCATTTTTGACCCATTTACAAATTGGACTAGAACCAATAATTGCACTTGCTCTTGCTGGACTACGCACAACAGTGACAAAGTTTTATGGCAAACAAAATTTGAGTCGGAAATACATTTATAATGGCAATTTAATTGTGAAAATGTCTAAATTGTCTCAATTATTATTACAGTAGTGACCACACAATAACATGTCACAATTACTTATGTTACTAGTATCATATGAAAATTAGTTACAAATATTTAGTATTCGGCCCTTAGAAATTTTATAAATCTTAATTTGGCCCTAAAATTTTAAAAATTCTTATTATATTTCAAAAAATTTGAATATTTTTCATTAAACCCCCTTCTATTTTTTTAAAAAAATTCTCATTAAGTCTCAAAATTTCTAAAAGTTTTAGTTAAACATATTTTTTAAAAAATTTAAAATTAAACCCTTTAAAATTTATGAAAATTTTAATTTAAACCTTGAAAACTTTTGAAAATTTTAAGTAGATTCCTCTAAACTCTCTTGTCAAAATCTACACGCGGTAGGGGTATAGGCTTCAATGCTTGAAAGCAACTCAAACCATGCTAAAGAGATGTTATAGCCACGTGAACTGCCAAACTCACATCAACTGGGAAAACATAACCCTTGAAGGAGAAGAAGACATGAAATGCCAGCTTAAATCGACCCTAAAACTCCTCAAGGAGAAGGAAAGAGCTCCTCTCCAATGGCAAATCCCAGGGTTCGCGCTTCGACTCGGTGGAGAAAGTGGGCGAAGAGGGATTGGGCCATAGCAGCCGTCGGATTCACATTCATCCTCTTGGCTCTCGGTCTCACTCTCCTCTTCCATTCTCGAGACCCCGGCACTCCCACTCCTACCCACCGCCACTCCACTCAGGGTCTCGTTCCCTTGACTTTGCTCCGTAGAGCCAAAGCCACAGGCGCATGTACCCAATCCCACCCGCTTTTCTTCTACACAAATTCGACTTCTTTTTGTTTTAGCTCGGTTTTCTTATAAAAACTAAATGTTTAGCTTTGATTTTATTTTGCAGTTTGCTTAGATGGAAGTTTACCTGGATACCATTTCCAGAAGGGCTCTGGATCTGGCTCTAACAATTGGCTTCTCCACATTGATGTAAACTCATTGCTTTTACTTTGACCTTTTTCCAAGAATTTTGCTGTTTTTTCAAGTTTCCATGTTTGTTTTCTAGGGTGGAGGTTGGTGTAATTCGATAAAAACATGCAATATTCGAAAAGGAACAGCTTTAGGTTCCTCAAAGTACATGGACCGCCCGGTTCCATTTGCTGGGATTTTAAGCCGTCATCCTTCAGAAAATCCTGGTATGCTTTTTTGAGTAATTAATCTATTTTTTTCTTATTTCACATATACTGCAGTTTAAAGAGTGTGCTTTCAAAATGGGTAATTTCCCTTTTTATTTTAGATTTTTATAATTGGAACATAGTTAAGATACGTTACTGCGATGGTGCATCTTTTGCTGGCCACCCTGAAAATGAGTCGAAGGTAAATTTTGTTTGTTATTTAAGTTTTGAACAATCATTTGCTCAAAAGAACTGAGTTTTTATGTTTTCGGGGGTATTTTCATAGAATGGAACGAAGCTTTTCTTCAGAGGCCAACTCATCTGGGAAGCAATCATGAGTGAACTCTTATCACTTGGCTTGTCTAAGGCGAAACAGGTAGCGTCGACATCGGTTCTTCCTTAGAGTTTCAGATTTAAAGGTGAAATTGATGGATTTGTTGAGTTTTCAGGCACTTCTTTCCGGATGCTCCGCTGGAGGTTTGGCAACCCTTATACACTGTGATGAGTTTCGAGATCATCTGCCGAGGGATGCTACTGTCAAGTGTCCTGCTGATGCAGGCTTTTTCCTTGACGAGTATGTTTTTGTTTTCCAGATCATTTAAGAAGAACTGCTTCATTTATCCATATTACTACTATTTATCCATATTTCAGACCAGATATTCTTGGAAAGAGCACCATAAGTGATTTCTACCATGATTTTGTCCAACTACAGGTTCAGCTTCAATCTCCATGTATTATTCAACCATTTCCGAACATGTTGACATCTCTTGTCTGCCTGTTCAGGGTGTAGCAAAAAGTTTGAGCAAGAAATGTGTCAGAACAATGGAGCCGTCCAAGGCAGGTTTTTTGCTTCTGTCTTTACATGTTTCTTGTTTACGTTTGGCCTTTTACATGATCCCATCTGTTGTTGATTCCTCCTGCAGTGTATCTTTCCTCAAGAAATCATCAAAAACGTTAGAACACCATTGTTCATTGTGAACCCCGCCTATGATTTTTGGCAGGTAACTTGTTCAAGCGCCACTATTAGCTAATTGTATATAAAGGTACAGAAAAGGGGAAGACGAATTATATTCTTCGTTCTAACACTGATTGGATAATCATCAGATACAACATGTCTTAGTCCCTGTTGGATCAGATCCTCATGGCTATTGGAGCAGATGCAGATTGAACATTAAGCAATGTGATTCTAGCCAGATCAAAACACTAAATGGTTTCCGTAGTTCCCTGCTTAAGGCACTAAGTGAGGTTGAGAAAGACAAGGAAGGGGGCATGTTTATAAATTCATGCTTTGTTCATTGCCAAACATGGATAGCTAAGACATGGCATTCACCCAATTCTCCGAGAATAAACAACAAGGTTAGCAATGTTTTTTTAATATTGAACATGTTCTGTATTATGGAGATTCAAAACAGTTAACCTTTGGACATCACTTGGATCTTTGTTAACCATGTTAGTTGGTGTTTTTGAGACAGACGATTGCAGAGTCTGTGGGTGATTGGTACTTCAAACGTAAACCATCGAAGGAGATTGACTGCCCTTAGCCCTGCAATCCCACTTGCCATAACATGATCACGCGAGGTCCACAATGAAAGTTTTTTCTCACGTCATCTCCTAGAATTACGTACACAAATAGCATCTTCGTCTGCAGAAGGTGGAGAACCTCCTAGGATTCTTGATAAACTAATATCTTTATCAATATTTACATACAACTCGATGTTGCTACACATACATGATTGTATCTCCTAAACATCTTGCGAAGGTCGCTTGCATTACATATTTTTAGCATGTAATAAGCTTCAGGGTCAGGCTCATCAACGGGGATTTTGGCTTTCAATAAATACAATTTCTTCCTTATTGATTTGCTAACCTCCGTGGAAATCAACTCAAACAAATAATCCTTCTTGATGTTGTTGTTGAATGAAGTGTCGATGTAAGTTCCTAAAAAGAAAACAGTTGTAGAAAATCTTGTCATAATTTTTAAATATTTATGCAAAACATGGTAGAAGTGCATAAGTATTTATAGAAGATTTGTAAGGATTTGTTAGGGTTCGACACCTGAAATGTTATCAATAATCATGTTGGGGTTTAGCACCTAAAATGTTACCGATAATCAATTTGAGGTTTGGCACTTAAAATGTTACCGATAATATTAGTTTGGGGTTTGGCACCTAAAATGTTATCGATAATCAATTTGAGGTTCAACACCTAAAATGTTACCTATGAAACTTGATGCCTTCAACCGAACTTGCTTGCCAAGTGGTGGAGAAGTTGCAAATTAGGTGTTGGTGGTGGAAGCAAAAGATGAGACAATGAACACAACAATTTAGAGTGCTTCAGCTTTCTAACAAAAGCCTACATCCACTACCTTAGCTTCCCCACTAAGGATTTCCAAATTCTCTACTTTGAATTTCTTCCCTTTTTCCTGGGCTCAAGAGGAAACCCTTACAACCACTTGACCTATACCCCAAGGCCAAGCAGAAACCTCTCAACAATGAGAAAAACAAAAGCAAACTGAAAATCCTTTCTTAGGTATTAGTTTGTACTCTTAAGCACTCAACCAAATCCTAATACACTTGAGCAAATGTTAACAATTAAGCTCACAAGTGTTTGTCTATACAAGAATGGGAATCTAAGCACTAAGACACTTTTTCAATCATAATAATGTTGGCAATAATATCATTAGTTGTTGCTGGTGCTTCAAGGGTCCTTTTGTGCTCCCAATTGAGTTACTAGCTATTAGATACCGTTAGGATTGGATTGGAGCCGTTGGGGACATATTTCCATGCTAAATTTCCACTTCTGGGCTCGTCGGTATCGGTACGTAGGTGTGCGTATCAGTACGCTTCCTCTTATAGAAAAAGTCGTTATGCATACTTCAGCCTTCGTGTATCAATACGCCTTGGAGTGTATCGATACGCCTAGGTCCATTTTGGTACTCGGGATCGATACGACATATCCGTACACCTACATGGAAATAGATGTTGGGGTTTTGAAAACATAGAGGATCAGTACGCGTAAGACCGTACTGGTACAACCCCTTCTGTATTGGTACACATAAGCTTGTACCGGTACAGGTTTTCAGTTTTGGAAAACTTATGTCGTTGAAACCCTAAGGGGTATAGATATGGGTGGGAACGTATCAGTACTGGCCTTCAGAAAACATGGTTTTAGCTCTTCAAAAAATGTTTTAAACCCTTTCAAAACTTTTTGAAAACTCCTCAAACATATTTTCAAGTTGTTTGGACTTAAAATCATTTTTGAAATATTTTCAATTTAGTCTAAAACTATTTTTCAATTATTATATCAAAACAAAAATCCTAACAATCTCCCCCTTTTGATATAATAAAATTAACTTGAAAATTTGTGTTTGGGATTCTCCCCTTAGTAAAATAAATTTTGAATAAGAGAATAAAAATTTGAAAATAATTAAAGCTCCCCCTTATTCAATTGAAAATTCATATTTCAAAATATTCTCCCATTTTTTGTTATATCAAAAATGATTCAAACTTGGTTTGAAAACTTTTAAGTCACATAAATGAGAAGATTTTTAAAAAAAATTACAAAAATAAGTTTTGTTTTAAAAAAATAAGCCCCCCTTACTTAAAGCATCAAAGAATTTGTTAGTCCAACATATATGATTAGCTAGTTGAATTAAAATAAATAAATCAAATTAAAAGCAAATAAATTCAACTAATTTTACCACTTGAACCAAAGGTAGGATGTGAAGCATTCCTTCTTCAAGTGATCTTCCTTGTGTTTATAGAGCTTTCAAGGTTCTTCAACGTGTTGATCAATGCTCCATCACACCTATAAAACGACAATCACAAATGTTTTGGTATCCAAATTGCTTTGGATCCTTTGGCATTAGTAGCGCAAACTTTAGTCCCCTTAGGAATCCATTTTTCAATTTCACCCTTTTTATGTGAATTAATTAGTCCTTTTGAGACCTAAATACTTCTAAAATTTTTTTAAATGTTTTAAAGTAGCTAAACTAACATTTTCAACACAGACGTACCGATACGGTATACCCCGTATCGATACAGTCCAAGGGTTTCAGCTACAATATTTTTCCAGTAACCAAAAATCGTACCGATACACATATAGGCGTACCGATATGGATAGGGTCGTACCGATACGCATGTACGCGTACCGATCCCCATTTTAACTACCCCCAACGACTATTTCCCAATGGCCATTTGAATTGCAGGGCGTACCGAAACAAGGCCAAAGTGTACCGATACGGTTTACCAAACAGACCAAGGCGTAACGATAAGCATATCGATACGGCACATGGCGTTTCGATACGGTTAGCAAGACTAAGCATAATGGCTAGTACCTGTACCGATATAGGTACATGCGTACCGATATGGTTAGGCAGCTAAGAGCTTAACGGCTAGTTTCCAAGAAGGGCGTATTGATACGGGTAACCCGTGTATCGATACAGACAGCTGCAGAACTACATTAATTTCGGGAAATAGAGACTCCAACAGCTCCAATTCAATCCCAACGGTATCCAACGGCTAGGAACTCATTTGAGAGTATAAAAGGGACCTCCAAGCATCTATGGAAGACTAATGCTTCAACTGTCAACAACAATATGATGTCCAATTTGTCTTAGAGCTTAAATTCCCATTCTTTGTATAGACTACACATGTTGAGCTTAATTGTCAATGTATGCTCAAGTGTATTAGGTTTTGGGTGAGGGCTACAATTGTGCAAACACATACCTAGAGAGGGATTTTCAGTTTGCTAGATTTTCTTTTGCTTAAGAGTGTTCCCAAAGCTCGAGTTGTGAGCTTTGGTTGCTAGACTTATGTTGAGTCTAGGATTGTAACGGTTGCCTTCTAAACCAGTAAAAGGGGAAGAATATCTAGTGGATATTGGTTGAAAATCTTTAGTGGGAAGCTTAGGTAGTGGAGGTAGGCTTGGCCGAACCACTATAAATCCTTATGCAATTGTCTATTTTTTGCTTCCACTAAAAACATCCAAAATCAATCTTCTCCACACTTGGCAAGCATTTCGGTTGAAGGAATTCAAGCTCAACAATTGGTCAGAGAAAGGCAAAATCAAGAAGGTCTAACAACCTATTGAGACGATCCAAAAGCTCAATCAACAAACAAGTCAACCGGAGAGAAATGGCACAATCTATTGACAAGCCACCTTTCTTTGACGGGACCAACTATGCCTATTAGAATACTAGAATGATGTTCTTCATCAAGGCCAAAGATTACAAGCTTTGGGACGTTGTTGAAGATGGTCCATACGTACCATAAAGATGCAAGGCGGAATGGAATGCAGATGATCGCAAGAAGATGGAGCTATATTGCAAGGCTTTGCACATTATTTTTTGTGCATTTAGCCCCAATATCTATGAGAAGATATCTTCTTATGAAGATGCTAAGGAAGTTTGGAACAAGCTTGAAGTCATGTACGAGGGAACAAACAAAGTAAAGGAGACCAAAATCGGCCTTCTCAACCTTGAGTATGAGAACTTCAAGATGGAACCGGAAGATGACATCACAAAAATGTTCGATAGATTCTCTACCTTTACCAATGGAATCAAAGGCTATAGAGAAATCATTCCAAAAGAAAAACTTGTCTGAAAGCTTATCTACTCTCTTCCCGAGTCATGGGACTCAAAGAAGGCCGTCATCATCGAAGCCAAAAATCTCAAAGTTCTAAAGCTAGATGAGCTCATGGGGTCACTTCTCACTCATGAAATCATGAAGAAAGGAAAAAAAGAGGATAAGAAGAAGGAAGAGATAAAAAAGATGGGGAAGAAGAAAATCATAAAGCTAGGCGTTAATATGAATGCCATTGCTCTTGAATCCTCCAAAAGCCACCGAGAAGAATCAAGTGAGGAGGAAAGTGAAGATGAAGAGATGGTATATCTCTTCAAGGAATTTACTCAGTTCATGAAGAGCAACAAACAAGAATCCAAGCATGAATCGAAGAAGAAGTTGGTGGATTCCCCCAAGTGCTCAAAAGGCAAGGAGACGAGGCACACCAAATACGATTGCCCTCGCTTCAACAAAAATGGATCATCATCAAAGAAAGCATATGTGGCTACATGGAGTGATGAAGACTCCACCGATGAAGATGAGATAGCCCACCTATGCTTGATGGCCCTCCAAGAGGGAGAGGTAGCTTCTAACTCATCTATTTCAAATTCTTATACTTTTGATGAGTTGCAAGATGCCTATGAAAAATTGGTTTTTGAATTCAAAGTCTCATTTTCTAAAAACAAAAAAGTTAATTTCTAAATTGAAAAATGAAAACGAATTGCTTATGAAAACCAATTTGGAATTTGAAGCAAAATTAAAATATTTTGAACTTAAAGTTTTAAATTTACAAAATTTGCTTCAAAAATTAGAAAAAAAAATCATCAAAAGAAAGTTGATGATCTTAAGAAAGAAAAAGGTTTGATTTCCAATGAACTTCAAAAGAAAAATAACTTGGGAAAATCAAACTTTTATCAAAGACAATCTAGTGTCCCTAGATTTTCAAATGGAAAAGTTTTTAGAAGTATTTGGGTCCCAAAAGGACTAATTACTTCAACTAAAAAGGATGAAATTGAAAAATGGATTCCTAAGGGGACTAAATTATGTGCCACTAATGCATATGGATCCAAAGCAATTTGGATACCAAAATATTTGTGATTGTCTTTTTGTAGGTGTGATGGAGCTTTGATCAACAAGTGATAAGATTGAGGGGGAGCTCTATACACACAAAGGATGAACACTTGAAGAAGGAAGGCTTCACATCCTCCATTTGATTCAAGTGTGGTAAAATTAGTTGAATTTAGTTTATTTTAATTCAACTAGTTTATCATATATGTTGGACTAACCTTTTGAATGAAGCTTGAGTAAGGGGGAGCCAAATTTAAACAAAACTTACTTTTGTCAAATTTTATTTAAAACTCTCCATTATTATGGACTTAAAAGTTTTCAAACTTTGGTTTGAACCATTTTTGATATAACAAAAAGGGGGAGAATGTTTTGAAAAATTGATTTTTCAAGTGGATAAGGGGGAGCTTAAAGATTTTAACAAATTAATCACTTATTCTAATTTTATTTTTACAAAGGGGGAGAATCTCTAAAACAATTTTTCAAGTTGGTTTTATTATATGAAAAAGGGGGAGATTGTCAGGATATTTGTTTTGATATAATAATTGAAAATTAGTTTTGGACTAAATTGAAAAGATTTTTAAAATGATTTTAAGTCCAAACAACTTGAAAATAAATTTGAGAGGTTTTTGGAAATGTTTTAAATATTTTAAAGTAGCTAAACAAACGTTTTCAACGCAGACGTACCGATACGGTATACCCCGTATCGATACAGTCCAAGGGTTTCAGCTACAGTATTTTTCTAGTAATCAAAAACCGTACTGATACGCATATAGGCGTATCGATACGGATAGGGTCGTATCGATACGTATGTACACGTACTAATCCCCATTTTAACTACCCCCAACGGCCATTTGAATTGCAGGGCATACCGAAATGGTTTGCCAAACAGACCAAGGCGTATCGATACGACACATGGTGTTTTAGCAAGACTGAGCATAACGACTAGTACATGTTGCAGCGATATAAAAAACGGAGATTTTAAGGTTGTTTGGGTATTTTTTGGGTATTAAAACGTATTTTATTTAAAATGGAGTCACCACCGGCCACTTAAGGTGGATCGCACACCGTAAAAAAACCAGAGATTTCAAAAATGTCGGGTTCGGGAGTCGGTTACAGATGGGGAAGGATTAGCACCCCCACACATCCCAAAATTGGTACTTTAATAATTACCGCTTTATTAATATTAGACTTTTCGTATTAAAGTGACGATTAAATTAAAATTTGGTTATAAGTGCGAGTAGATTTTAAAGGCCCCATTATCCGAGAGTAAACGTCCAACCACCATCACTACGCCTAATACTGGCCCCGTTTACGCTCGGATAAAAGGGCACCGCATTGACAAGATATATATCCGAAATGCAACTTAAAACGTGGCAAAAATAAATAAATACAATGCGATAAAATAAATAAATACTAACAAAATAAAATACTACTCTAAAACATTCATAAATATTAATTAATATAATAATATGTACAAAAATAAATACACATAAAATCTTATATATATATATATATTAAAGTATAAAAATAATAAAATATTATACATAATAGATATAAAGCATATGTACATATATCATGATATTAATGTATAATAATAAACTTTGTATAATAATAATAGCATATTACACACATACTACTACTACTAATAATAATAGTAATAATAATACTAACAATAATTAATATACATAGACAACATGAATCTAAAGATCAAGGACTAAAATGCATGGATTAATAATTTACATGGCATAAACAAAAACAGCAAGGACTGAAATGAAACAAAAGCAACATGCATGGTCATAAATATTAAAGACAATAAATAAAGGTGTTAAAAATAAATAAGTACGAAATGTGTGATTAAATTGAGTAAAAACGAAACTTAAAAGCTGAATAGGGATGACATTAAAACGAGCAAAAAACAAAAAGAACCAAAATTGTAATTAATTCCTGGCCAGAAGTGAAGATAGGAGAAAAACCAGGGGCTGGTTGTGTAATTTACCCATTTTCGTAAAACATGGACACCAAACAGTGTCGTTTTGTGTGTTACCAATTAAAAAGGGATGAAGGTTGTTTCTGGTTATTTCAAATGGGATCCAAACCCTAAAAAACATATCTTCATCAGCCCTTTTCTCTCCAATATCGAACGGTGCCACACCCTTCTTTTCAAGCTGTTCACCGGCCACGATGGCCTCACGGCGGAGCAGCGGCGGAGCAGCGGCGGCTAGATCAGGTAACTTCGAACCCTCTTCCCCCTTTGTTTTCAATTTCAAAAAAAAACAAAAGACCTAGATTTAAAAAAATTGATTTTGATTTAAAAAAAAACTTGAATATAAAGAGGATATGTAGATTGAAACTCCGATCTAACATTTTTATTGAATCCCTACTTACAAATTTTTAACTGAAATCTCCTCATTTCTCTCTGTTTTTCGAACTAAAAAAACCTCATTTTACATTTTAGTTCGGTTTTTCTAAACCAATTTCCTACTAACAAATCTCTATTTTTTTTTAATTTGTATTGCAGATCTGAGTGGATGAAAGCAATCCAGACTTTTGGGGTTTTGGTGAAGGGTATGGGTTGGATATGGTTTGGCAGATTTAGGGTATGGGGTTGGCAGAGGGCTGGTTTGTTATTATTTTTTTGGATTTTAGGGTTTGAACTAGATTTGGGGTTTAGGGTTTGATTTTAGGATTTAAGATTTTAGGGTTGATTTGGGGTTATGATTCGAATGTGTGGCCAACGGTGGCGATATCTCGACGGTGACAGCAGTGGAGGGTGGTGGCAGTGGAGGGTTTGTTTTAGGGTTAGGGTTAGTTTAGAAATTTTAGGGTTTTTTGGTTTTGGGCTGGTCATGGGTCAAATATGGGTTTGGGTCGTGGGTTTGGTTTGACTGCAACACTGACGAAGAGACAAGATCAATGGATGAAAGTTCTGGACTTGATAGATCTACTTTATCGCTCTTGGCAAAATCTTTCTTTCTTTTTTGTTGTTTTTTTCTTTCTTCTTTTTCTTTTTTTGTTGTTTTTTTCGTTTTTTCTTCTTTCTTTTATTTTTATTTTTTCATTATTTATTTTTCATTCATTTTTTTAGATATAGTAGTGCGAGAGTAAAAAATGACCTGGCTACAACACCGGCGAAGAGACCGGGTCGAAAGATAGATGTTGGACCCCACTACGCCATCAACGGAGAAGAAAGATCAGAGAACGTTGGTAACCTAGATCTAACCACCCCATCAGCGGAGGGACTGGATCGGAAAATGATGACTTGGAACTGGCTACACCATCAGCGGAGAGCAGGATCAGAGGACGACGACAGCTTGGACCCGGCCACTCCATCAGCAGAGGAACTGGATCGGATAATGACGACCTAGAACCGGCTACACCATCAGCGGAGAGCAGGATCAGAGGACGACAGCAGCTTGGACCCGGCCGTTCTATCAGCGGAGGAACTAGATCGGATAATGACGACCTAGAACTGGCTACACCATCAGCGGAGAGCAGGATCAGAGGACGACGACAGCTTAGACCCGGTTACTCTATTAGCGGAGGGACTGGATCAGATAATGACGACCTAGAACCGGCTACACCATCAGCGGAGAGCAGGATCAGAGGACGACGATAGCTTAGACCCGGCCACTCCATCAACAGAGGAACTGGATCAGATAATGACGACCTGAAATTGACTACACCATCAGCGGAGAGCAGGATTAAAGGACGATGACAGCTTGGACTCGGCCACTCCATCAACAGAGGGACTGAATCGAATAATGACGACCTGGAACCGGCTACACCATCAGTAGAAAGCAGGATCAGAGGATGACGATAGCTTGGACCCGGCCACTCCATTAGCGGAGGAACTAGATCGGATAATGACAACCTGGAGCCGACTACACCATTAGCGGAGAGCAGGATCAGAGGACGACAACAGCTTAGACCCGGCCACTCCATCAGTGGAGGGACTGGATCAGATAATGATGACCTGGAACTGGCTACACCATTAGCGGAGGGACTGGATCGAATAATGGTACTTGATTTGATTTTTTTGAATATTTTTTCATTTTACCTATTTTTTGCTTTTTTTATTCATTTTATGATCGATTTTTTTTATTGATTTTTTTTATTTTTTTGAATATTTTTTTGCTAGAACTGTACAAAGAAGTAAAACTTGAGAAAAAAGTTAGGTCTCGCTGTTCCATCAGCGGAGAGACAAGACTTGAATAGAAATTTGATATGCTGCACCATCAACGAAGAAGCGAGATTTGAAAGATGCAGGATCTGTCACATCACTGGCGAATAGATGAGATTCAAAGGAAAATTTGACCTATTACACCATCAACGGAGAAAGAGATCTTCAAAATGTTGGATTTGTTAGGATTGACTGAGCTGGTCCACCATTACTGACGAAGACAAGACCTGAAAATGAAAGAAATCATTAGTTAGTATTTGTTCAAAAGTTTTGCCGATGATACCTTTTGTCTAAAGATTTCAGCTCTTCTGCGTGTTTGGCCTTCTTCAGGGCTAGAGGTTGACAATCATGTTGTTGCCCCCATGGCTGAGGCTCTTCGGTCTCTTCCCTGGGCCTGTTTACACATACAAGCAAAAATAAATGCATCATGAGTGCACCTAAATTTATGCCTAATGCATGTGTCTAGTCTAAATGCATGACAACTTAAATGTATGTAAAATGTATGCATTTTATCCTACATGCAAAATGATTTAAATGTGTGAATGCAATTTTTGGTCCTCAAAGGGATGCCCCTGACTTCTCCTTGGTCTTGTCGGGTTTATGGTCTCTAAAATGATGCCTCAACCTCAACCGACTCCAAATATCCTCATTTATCCTGGATGGGTGCCCCAAAAATGTTTACGCAACAAACTTGATCCCTTAGAGTACATAGTGGCTTTTTCTTTTGTCCCCTTTTTGTGGAAAAAAATATAATGCCCCCAAATTAGATCAGAATACCATTCAAATATTTGTTGTTTTCATAATTTCTGATTTCCTTTATCCATAGGCGAGATCACAGCAGTCTTCAAATCGGAGTCAACATAGTTGAACAAAAAGGTTCATTTCATTAAAACTTGTAGTTTTTTGCCCTTACAAAAGATTTTCACTGTCCTCAGGCTTGAGACAGTAAAATTAATCCAAAAATGTTATCTTGGAAGAGAGAAAAACTACAAGCAGGCCTACAAGGGTCAGAATAGCTTAATATCCAACATTTTAAAATAAGCATAATTAATAACGGTGTATGCCCCAATTTTGGGTTTTAAAAATTCTCACTTGGGGTCTTCATGCTTCGGTAAGGAATTCCCACTTGTGGCTGAATTTGCAGGGTTTTCAATACTTATAACACCAAGCTTGAGGTACCTTTCTATCAGCCTCTTGAAGCCCCAACAATTTTCAATCGTATGGCCAACCTGTCCAGCGTGATACTCGCATCTTACGTTAGGATCATACCACTTAGGGAATGGGGGTTGCGTTAGAGCCTGGTGGAAAGGTACCACTATATGGGCTTTTAGCAAATCCTTGTACAGATCTCCATAAGACATTGGCAGGGGAGTGAACTCTATCTTCTCAGTGTTCTTTTTTTGACCCATATCCTGGCTTGAAAACCTTGAGCATTTGCAACCTTGGGTTGCACAACCGTGATAGGCTTAGAGTAATTGGCATTATAAACTCCCAAAGAGTTTACTTCATGGTCCTTCTTTGCATGGTAGGGCTTTGTGGGATGAACTACCTCCATCATCGATTTTTCCAGTCTTGACAGCATTCTCAATGAGCTCACCAGATAACATGAGGTTGGCAAAATTGGTAGTCGCATTGCCTATCAAGCGACCCAAGATCGAACCCTCCAAAGTTTGTACAAATGTGACCACCGTCTCTCTTTTACTGAGTGGGGGTTAAACTTGAGTAGCTACATCCCTCCAATGCTGAGCGTACTGCCTAAAGCTTTCATTATGTTTTTGTTTCATGTGTTGCAATGTCCACCGGTCTGGCACCATATCACTGACGTGTCGGTACTGCTCCAAGATTTTATCGGATGTCGACTCAGTTGGTTATACCATCTAGTGGCGGATCTAGACAGACTATCCTAAAAATAGTAGATCAAAAGCTTGTCATCTCTACCGAACCCAGTCATTCTCCGGCAGAACATAGTAAGATAAGCGCGGGGATAGCTTGTCCCATCATACTTCTCGAACTCTAGAACCTTGAATTTAGGAGGTAAAATCAAATCTGGGATGAGGCTGAGTTCGTTAGCATCAAATCCACTAAAAGTATCACCCACTTACATAGCTTCTAGCTTCTCTTCGAGCCTTTTGCATCGATCTTCGATTTCCTTTGAAGCTTCCACCTTCAGTTTCTTGGTCTCAAACAGATGGTCAATCTCTGAGATAAAATTTTCAGCTTGATTGCCCCCGGGCTTAATTTTTTATGCAGAGGGCAATTTTATAGGGATCGAAGTACCAGCCTGATGTAGATGAGACTGTCCCCGAGAAATGATCACCTGAGGTTGAGTTTCCGGTTGCATCCTGGCTTGAATAGGAGTGAACCCTGGATGATACATAAGATCTTCATTTTCTTCCCCGGGACCTGCCTCAGGGTTGATAGCAGAAGCCTCTCCTTGTTCAGGAAACTTGCGTCCCAGCATCTGTGCTAATTTCACCAGTATGTCTTGCTGAGATTTTGCAAACTTATCCCTTATTTCTTGCTGAGCTTTGGCTAACTGGTCCTCTAATTTTTGGGTTAAATCTACCTGCAAAGTCTTATGATTCTGCTCAATCCTGTCCAGTCTGTCTCCATTTGCAATCTTTGTCTTGCTTCTTGTTCGGTAGGGATGTTGAATCGATTGATCTTTAGTCTTTCCAGTATTGTTGTCATAGGGTATCCCAAGGATTAGTCTCAAAATGAATGCATATAAGAAACAAAGTATATGTCCTGTATGTGAATGCACCAATGCAAAAACCAAAATATCATGATATGTAATGCAGTGAATGCCAAAATGAACAGATACAATGTCATGCAATGCTAATGTAACAAAAGTATGTGTAAAGTAAAAATAAAACAAAGAGAAATGAGTTAGTACCGAATAAAATCAATACATAAATAAAAAGACAAATTAAATAAGGTAAACCAACAAAACAACCCTATTTACATCCTGTCTACGACACCTAGGTTATCCGCATATCTCTAAAAGGGTGGGTTTTTTATATTCTCTACATACAGTTTTGGTGCTAAGAGGTACCCGAATTGTCCTTATTGTCCCCTACTAAGAGTAGCAAGGCCCCCGGTCATCACCCATTATAGGCTCCTTTCAACCGGGTTCAACTCAGGGGACCCATTCGCTTATACCCATATGAAGGAACGATATCCTCACGAAAGCATAAGGTACTCGAGCTCCGAAGGTACTTGCTAGGCCCATACAGAGGAACGATATCCTCACGAAAGCATTAGCGTTTTCCCCCCACTTAAAAAGACAGGTTTATATGCCAAATTTTAAATGCGTTAAAATAAACGCGCAATTATAACTGAATGTTACTTTAATAATCACTTTAAGTCAGAATTTCCGATATTAGTAAATCGGTAATTATTTAAAAAGCTTGACTCTCATTTGTTTTTGAAAAAAAATGGTCCCCAGCGGAGTCGCCATCTGTAGCGATATAAAAAAACGGAGATTTTAAGGCTGTTGGGTATTTTTGGGTATTAAAACGTATTTTATTTAAAATGGAGTCGCTACCGGCAACTTAAGGTGGACCGGACACCATAAAAAAACCAGAGATTTTAAAAATGTCAGGTTCGGGAGTCGGTTACAGACGGGGAAGGATTAACACCCCCACGCCGCCCAAAATTGGTACTTTAATAATTATCGCTTTATTAATATTAGACCTTTTCAGATTAAAGTGATGATTAAATTAAAATTTAGTTATAAGTGCAAGTAGATTTTAAAGGCCCCATTATCCGAGAGTAAATGCCCAACCACCATCACTACGCCTAATACTGGCCTCTTTTACGCTCGAATAAAAGGGCACCGCATTGACAATATATATATATCCAAAATGCAACTTAAAACATGGCAAAAATAAATAAATACAATGCAATAAAATAAATAAATACTAACAAAATAAAATACTAATCTAACATAAATAAAATACTACTCTAAAACATTCATAAATATTAATTAATATAATAATATGTACAAAAATAAATACATATAAAATCTTATATATATATATATTAAAGTATAAAAATAATAAAATATTATACATAATAGATATAAAGCATATGTACATATATCATGATATTAATGTATAATAATAAACTTTGTATAATAATAATAGCATATTACACACATACTACTACTACTAATAATAATAATAATACCAACAATAATTAATATACATAGACAACATGAATCTAAAGATCAAGGACTAAAATGCGTGGATTAATAATTTACATGGCATAAACAAAAACAACAAGGACTGAAATGAAACAAAAGCAACATGCATGGTCATAAATATTAAAGACAATAAATAAATGTGTTAAAAATAAATAAGTACGAAATGTGTGATTAAATTGAGTAAAAACAGAACTTAGAAGCTAAAGAGGGATGACATTAAAACGCGCAAAAAACAAAAAGGACCAAAATTGTAATTAATTCCTGGCCAGAAGTGAAGATGAGAGAAAAACCAGGGGGCTGGTTGTGTAATTTGCCCATTTTCATAAAACATGGACACCAAACGGTGTCGTTTTGTGTGTTACCAATTAAAAAGGGATGAAGGTTGTTTCTGGTTATTTCAAGTGGGATCCAAACCCTAAAAAACATATCTTCCTCAGCCCTTTTTCTCTCCAATATCGAACAGTGCCACACCCTTCTTTTCAAGTCGTTCACCGGCCACGGCGAAGCAGCAGCGACTAGACCAGGTAACTTCGAACCCTCTTCCCCTTTGTTTTCGATTTAAAAAAAAGATTTAGATTTTTAAAAAATTGATTTCGCTTTAAAAAAAACTTGAATATAAAGAGGATATGTAAAGATTGAAACTCCGATCTAACATTTTTATTGAATCCCTACTTACAAATTTTTAACTGAAATCTCCTCCTTTCTCTCTATTTTTCGAACTAAAAAAACCCCTTTTACATTTTAGTTCGGTTTTTATAAACCAATTTCCTACTAACACTCTCTATTTTTTTAATTTGTATTGCATATCTGAATGGATGAGAGCAATCCAGATTTTTGGGGTTTTGGTGAAGACATGGTATGAGTTGGATATGGTTCGGTGGATTTAGCGTATGGGGTTGGCAGAGGGCTGGTTTGTTATTATTTTTTAGGGTTTTGGGGTTTGAACTATATTTGGGGTTTAGGGTTTGATTTTGGGATTGAAGATTTTAGGATTATGATTCGAATGTGTGGCCGGCGGTGGTGATATCTCAACAGTGGCGGTAGTGGAGGGCGGTGGTGGTAGTGGGTTTGTTTTAGGGTTAGGGTTAGTTTAGAAATTTTAGGGTTTTTTGGTTTTGGTCTGGTCATGGGTCAAATCCGGGTTTGGGTTGTGGGTTTGGTTTGGGTTAGGGTTGTTTGTTTGGGTTAGTTTTAGTTTAGGACCCAAAATGGGTTATTACACCTGTATCGATACAAGTACACGCGTACCGATACGGTTAGGCAGCTAAGAGCTTAACGGCTAGTTTCCAAGAAGGGCATATCGATACGGGTAACCCGTGTATCGATACGGACAGCTGCAAAACTGCATTAATTGCGGGAAATAGAGACTCCAACGGCTCCAATTCAATTCCAACGGTCTTCAACGGCTAGGAACTTATTTGGGAGTATAAAAGAGACCTCCAAGCATCTATGGAAGACTAATGCTTCAATTGTCAACAACAATATGATGTCCAATTTGTCTTAGAGCTTAAATTTCCATTCTTTGTATAAACTATACTTGTTGAGCTTAATTGTCAATGTATGCTCAAGTGTATTAGGTTTTGGGTGAGGGCTACAATTGTGCAAACACATACCTAGAGAGGGATTTTTAGTTTGCTAGATTTTCTTTTGCTTAAGAGTGTTCCCAAAGCTCGGGTTGTGAGCTTTGGTTGCTAGACTTAGGTTGAGTCTAGGATTGTAACGGTTGCCTCCTAAATCGGTAAAAGGGGGAGAATATCTAGTGGATATTGGTTGAAAATCCTTAGTGGGAAGCTAAGGTAGTGGAGGTAGGCTTGGCCGAACCACTATAAATCCTTGTGCAATTGTCTATTTTTCTCTTCCACTAAAAACATCCAAAAATCAATCTTCTCCACACTTGGCAAGCATTTCGGTTGAAGGAATTCGAGCTCAACACCTCTCGATTGAGCCTTGCTCTAATACCAATTGTGAAACTCGATGCCTTCAACCAATCTTGCTTGCCAAGTGGTGGAGAAGTTACAAATTGGGTGTTGGTGGAGGAAGAAAAAAAATGAGACAATAAACACAACAATTTAGAGTGGTTCGGCCTTCTAACCAAAGCCTACATCCACTACCTTAGCTTCCCAACTAAGTATTTCCAAATTCACTACTTTGAATTTCTTCTTTTTTTCCTAGGCTCAAGAGGAAACCCTTACAACCACTTGACCTATACCCCAAGGCCAAGCAAAAATCCTCTCAACAATGAGAAAAACAAAAGCAAACTGAAAATCCTCTCTTAGGTATTAGTTTGCAATCTTAAGTACTCACCCATATCCTAATACACTTGAGCAAATATTAACAATTAAGCTCACAAGTGTTTGTCTATACAAGAATGAGAATTTAAGCACTAAGACGCTTTTTCAATCATAATAATGTTGGCAATAATATCATTAGTTGTTGCTGGTGCTTCAAAGGTCCTTTTATGCTCTCAATTGTGTTCCTAGCCGTTGGAGACCGTTGGGATTAGATTGGAGCCATTGGGGACATATTTCTATGCCGAATTTCCACTTTTAGGCTCATCGACATCGGTACGTGGGTGTGTGTGTCGGCACGCTTCCTCTTATAGAAAGAGTCGTTATACCCACTTCAGCCTTTGCGTATTGATATGCCTTGGAGCGTATCGGTACAATGGATAGGTATTCCTGGGTCTGTTTCGGTACTCGGGATCTATACAGCGTTTTGGTACACCTGCATGGAAATAGCTGCTGGGGGTTTGAAAGCATAGGGGATCGGTACGCGTAAGCCTGTACCGGTACGGGTTTTCAGTTCTGGAAAATTTTTGTAGTTGAAACCCTAAGGGGTATCGGTACGAGTGGGACCGTATCGGTACTGGCCTTCAGAAAACTTGGTTTTAGCTCTTTAAAAAACATTTTAAACCCTTCCAAAACCTTTTGAAAACTCATCAAACATATTTTTAAGTTGTTTGGACTTAAAATCATTTTTGAAATATTTTCAATTTAGTCCAAAACTATTTTTCAATTATTATATCAAAACAAAAAGGCTAACATTACCGAAACTCAGTTTTGGGTTCGGCACCTAAAATGTTAATGAAATGCACTTTTGGGTTCGACACTTAAAATGTTGCCCAAAGCGGGTTTCTGGTTCAAGACTTAAAATGTTATAGAAAACTAGTTTGAGGTTCGACACTTAAAATATTACCGACAATGAGTTTGGGGTTCGTGACCTATAATGTTACCGAAGATTGGCTGCGTTTAGAATCTAAAATGTTACTAGAAAATAGTTTGGGGTTCGTACCCTAAAATGTTAACGAAATTCAATTTCGGGATCGGCATCTAAAATGTTACCTAAATTCAGTTTGACAATAAAATGTTAATGAAATTCATTTTTGGGATCGGCACCTAAAATGTTACCTACATTCAATTTGGCGTTAGGGAACTTAAATTATTACCGAGACATTTAACTTTTTAAGTTGAGTGAAACATTTCATTCGTCACCTAAAATGTTATCGAAAAGCAGTTTGATTAGTTCAGTAACCTAAAAAATTACGAACATATTTTAATTTCTAAGTTCAAAGGGAAACATTTAACACGACACCTAAAATTTTAGAAAAAACCAGTTTAGAGGTAAATCATTTCATTCGCCAACTGAAAATGTTAACCAAAACCTGTTTGAATTGGTTGGTAACCTGTAACCAAGAAAACAAGTGCCGCCGTATATTAGCCGCATTTTAAACTGCCGCACCGCAGACCTACCCACGAAACATACTAACCATTGAGCCAAAGCTATTCTTTTGATGTAAACAATAAGAAATTAAATATCAATCTTACATATACTCCTAACATATACTTCTCTTCCTCGTATGTTCATTTTTTGTTTTCCCAATATTCCTCCTTTTGTTGTTTCATCTTTTTCATTTCCAAATTTGATTTATTTATTTTTTTTGAAAAATATTGGGAAAGCAAAAAGGAACATGCGGGAAGAGAATTATATGCTGGGAATATATATATATATATAAAGATTTATATTTAATTTGTTATCATTTATATCGGAAGAATAGCTTTGGCTCAGTGGTTTGTATGCTTTGTTGGCTCTCTTTAACTCAACTTTGAGTCCCCCTCTATTGCTTTTTATTCTATTTATTTTCTTTGAACCATTGGGTGACACATGTCACCCTATGGTTGGAGGAAAAATATTAAATTATTTTTATTTTAAAATAGGATCAAATTGATAGAATGTATAAATAATGAGGGTTATATTTATTATTTTTTTTGAATTAGGACTAAATTGATTGGATGTCTAAATATGAAGGACTAAATGTGCTAATATAACTTTTCATAATTTCCACATCAACCATTTAACGACAGTTAATGACTCAATGATGATTTTGTAATAAAAACTAAAATTTAATGCCTATTATGTAACTTTTGAAAGTTCAGTGACCATTTTAAATTTATTAGGATAGTTTAGTAACCATTTGTGTACTTTAACCTAATATTTATTGATAGTTGTCAGTCTAAAATTTAATGCCTATTATGTAATATTTGAACAAATTATTTGGTAAATTTCATGAAAGGAGACTCTGTTTTTTTTTTTTTTCGTTACAATTACTGATACAATAAATTAAATTTGAAAAATGGACAATACATTTTTTTTTGCTAAAAGTAGAAGCATGAAAGGTAGCAACTAATCTCCTTTTCTCATAGGAACGTATGAACAACTCTGGCGGTGGCATAGTATAGAGGATTTTCCCAGGCGGGTGACGCCGTGATAAGGAGGCCAACGTGTCAGCCACTGAATTCATTTCTCGTCGGACATGTCGGACCTTCGTGTTTTACTCTAGAGCCAATAACTCCAAAATCGAGTCCACAATAGAGTTTCCTGTCAGAGCCTTAGGTTTGCGAGTGAGAATTCTCACAAAGTCTGCATTATCGGTTTCCAATTCAAGCAATCAAGCCGACGGAAGCCCAACCGCACGCATGAGACAAGAGGTCACGGACAACCCAAAGCTGGGAAACAAGGTGGTTCCTCGACTGAAATATATTTTTATTAGATCATTTAGAATAAAAATCCTCCGCCCTTTTTGTTGCTCCTATTTATGCTAATATTAGGGCTTAAGGTTATGGTTTAGAGAATTAGGAGTAGAGTGTATTTTTAAGGTTTAGGGTTTATTGTTTAAGATTTATAATTTAGGATTAGTACATAAAATTTAATTTTTTAGAGTTAAAAATAAAAAGAAACACTGGAAAAAGGCAGAGGATGTTTGTCCGATCATTTAGCTATAAAAAGCTATAAATTGATCATTTGAGTTATTAAAAGTTATAAAATAATCATTGACCTTTAAATAAAACTGATGTTATAATTAACAAAATTAACATAATTAATTTAGTCATCAACATTTACATAATATTTTAATTTAATCTTTACTTTTTTTAAAAAATAACTCTCAACTTTTACATATTGTACCAATTTAGTCCTAACACTAGAATTATTATACAAAACCCAATACAGATGGAATAGATAATTTTGATAAATGTTTTACTCTAGAGCCAGTTGCGGAATTCAACCTCATTTAACATGAAGTTATTTAAAAAATTTAAATTTATTGGGGAAGACGTTTAAAGAATTTAAACTTATGACAGACTAAATATATTTTTTCCTAAGAAATTTTTTAATAGTTTTTTGGGAGGGGCTAACATTGTCACTGACAGGAGGAAATTTAGGGGTGCGCAAAAATATATGATCCGATCAATTCGATTCAAAAATTCGTATATTCGATTTGATTTTTATTTTTAGATCGGTTATTTAATCTGATTTTTTATTTTTTGAATCGAATATGGATCACAATATTTCAAATTTTGGATTACCCGAAAATTAAAAATGTCATGGATATGAATTTTGTTATATTTAGCAATTTGATGCTTGTTATATCCAAAAATTCAAAATTTTCATAGATGCGAATCTTGACAATTTGTTGCTTGTTATATTCAAAAATCTGAAATTTTCATAGATACGACCGCAAAATTCAAAAAAATAATTAAACTAAATTATATTTTCAGATAATCGGATATTTAAATATCCGGTATCAAATTTTCGGATATCCGATTATTTCTAGATAGAAATCTGAATCGTTATTTTTCCGGAACTTCGGATATCTAATTTTTTGGATCAAATCTGATATTCGAAAATGTACACCCATGAAAAGTATTAAATTGAATTCTCATCTCCTAATAGCATGCTCTGTTTTAATATATATATATATATATATATATATATATATATATATATATATATATATAAAGCATATTAGAGATTGTGGTCTTCAATATTGAAAGGGTCGATGTCTTTGTTAGAATTTATAACCTGGAATCGGTCTCATTGTAAACTTAATCAACGGCCTAATTCATTTCTTATTCTTGCACATGGCGATCATTCTCTAGGTTGTTAAAAGAAGTTGCAGTTGAGTTCACAACAGTTATTATAACGCTTCACTTGTATTGTATTAGAGTCTAATATAAATACTTCTTGTATCAATTTAAAATTTTTGAGCTATGAAATTTCAAAACTCTTTTGGCATTGCTTAATGTTTTTGAAAAGTGCGTGATTTTAAAAACGTTTGATTTAAGATTTAATGTTTGGAGTTGTTAAAAAATGTTTTTGAAAAGATAAAAGGTATGTTTTAGATATTATGTTGTAAACAGAAAATATATTAATTTAAATTAGATTTAAATTTATTACTATTATATATATAATGTATCAATTTAAATTATAATAAAACTATAAAAATATTTTATGATAACTCATTATTAATATTTTTATATATTAAATATTAAAAAATAAAAATTTAAAGATATTGTACTAAATTAATATAATTTACTTGTCAAGTGTAATTTTAAATATAAATTATATTTTAAAAGTTAAAATTACATGCAAACATAATTATTAAAAATCAAATATTTTATTATATATTTAAAATAAATTAAAAATATAATAATTGAATAAATATTAAAAAATACATTTTTATCAAAATTATAAAAAATGATATAGTATCTAAACTTTAGTGTGATTTCATTAAATTATAAACTATGTCACCCAATATCACTATATTCGATCAAATGTGAATATTTAATTTAATATATTTATTTTATTTTTAACCCAAAATTTAGTTTTTTATATAATAAATATATAATTTAATCTTTTAGCAAATGGTTGATGATCGGCTGTATGCTGTCACAGCAACTGTGTAAGCGTACACTAGTCAATGCAAGTATAGTTGATAGATTCAATTTTGTCGGATATCGATCCCACGAAGATGATTATTTAGTTGCCTAGCAATGTCAGTGCAATAATAATGAAAATACGTGATAATTATGAGAAGAGTCGTAGGAGCAATAATTCGAAAGTAAAAATGAAATATGCGAATAAAAGACTTATGCATGCAAATTCATTACACCAAGTGTTTGCAAGGAATAAAAGAATGTATGATGTTCTATGAAATGAAGTCCATGTTCGTTTTACTAACTTTTCTTCAAATTGCAATAAAAGACTTACGCATGCAAATTCACTACGCTATCCAATAACAGTAAATAGAGCATACATAAGAACGAGTGAGTCAAATCCCCTTGTACTCCCACGTAACTTCCATTGTCGTGCTTGTTAACCTGAATTGTCGTTGCACCTTCTAGTGATAGTGACTGCAATCAACATTTCCGTGCAAATAGCATTCAAACCCAAAGATTGAAACAAGAAAGATAGCTTTATAAAATAAACCTTAAGTCAACATTCATAAAGTACTTCCATACTAAGAAAAAATAGTTATAATCATCAGCATTTAATAAAAGAAATAATAAAAATAAGTGAAGACCTCTATCCCTATATAATCTCAAAATGTTATCACTAATCTCTCTTACGTAGCACTTGGTTCTCCTCCTCAAGAGCTGTTCCGCTTCATTTTCACGTTGGTTCACCTAAACAAAAGCTTAAGCTTCTATGGCTGGGAGCTTCCAAAGGTAAAAATTAAGATGAATAATGATCGGGGACTTTCTCTCTCTTCCCTCTTCGTTTTTATATCTTGATCAAATGAGTACATGTGTCCTTTCATGCCTTTCGCGCTTTATCCTTTCGTACAAAAGCTGTTATAACAGACTGGAAAGCTCACAATTTTTTGTTCTTATCCGCTTAGAAGCTTCTTGACTGCAATTTTGGAAGAACTTATGTAGCGACATTAGTAGCAAAATATGACAAATTTAAAGATAATTCAAACAAAGGCTATTGAGTTAAGAAATGCAAATAACTAAGCTTAAAATGCTAAAATGTATGCAAAAGCTAACTAAATAGGGACAAATAAGCTAGTAAAAGAAGGGAGAAAACCTATGTTCAATCAAGTACTATGAGTTGATCATAATTTTTTAATTTAATTTTATTTGTGGGATACAATATCTACTCTAAATTTTTCTATTAATTAATTTTTCAATTCTGACAGTTGAGATGTTACTCTTATTAATTGGACAATGTTGATTTTTAATTAATATTATATTTTTATTTTTAAATTATCCAACTACTATGATATCTTCTCTTTAATCTTATGGTTTGTTTTTGTCCTTGAGGTTTTCGATCTACAAAAAACTCTTGAGCTTATCAAAAAAAGTTAACTCGCCATTTCCTTTTTTTTTTACAATTTCATACACAATCCCTCCCTCTCATCTTCAATCTCTTTAACTAAAATCTCTAAACATTTTTTAGTTATTCTTCTAAAAGATCTATTTTTTGGTAATTTTTTTCTCTTATGTAATCTGATAATTTTTTTGCCCAAGAATAGTCTTGAAGAAAAAAGAGAAGAAGAAAACATAATCTTTACTGTAAAAAGTATCGTTGGAGAAGATCAAATAAGAAATTTCCATGCCAGCTGAGGTTTTCAACCACAAAAGCTTAAAATTGTCGCTTTTCAGTTTGGGTCAAAATTTGCTTTTCTTTGCTAAGACAAAGCCGCTTCCTAAGTCGCTCATGTATGGCTTTGGTTAAGTAAATTGAACAATATGCCGATTGAATTTATTAGAAAAAGTAGAGAAACATTCCAAACGAAATGAAAATGTAGCAGGAAAATAACAAAAACAAAGTAAAATTAAATTGAAAAAATTAGAAAACGAAACATCAAACCAACAAAATGTCCAGTTAGCTGCAACAAAAGGAATAAGATGGAACACTGGAGAAAGAAAGCAGGAAACACAATTCCTCGTCTTTATCCAACTACACACTTAAAGATTAAAGTATGAGTGGTGAGCGAAACTAGCAATCTTACAAGCTACTTCGTAAAATATATATGACTGCTGATAACATGGTAAAAAGGCATAAATCATATCCTTTTATGAATATTATTGTTTGAACTTAAGCTCATTTTAGTTGCATATTTACATATTCTTGCATATGTTCAAAGTTTGTCATTTGCATCTCATCTTGAGTTTATTTGGTGGGGAAATACTGTTGTTGTGTCTTTAACATTTGCAAGATGATTGCTGCTTGAGTAGGAATACTTGAAAGGAAATGAGTTGTAGAGACAAGCACAAAGGAAAAGACAATTTGCCAAGTCACTAGTCAACATTCACTGCTTCAACTATTTTGGTCAAACCTAGGATCCGGTGGAATCAGGGTGTTACATTTAGGGGTATCAGAGTCTAAGGTTAACTAGTTCTAGGAAACTCCCAGGGTATATAAGATTTTTCGTAAGGTGTCTACTAGAAACAAGCCCCTAAGATTAAGTTTGTACTCTTCCAAGACCAGGAGTCTGATGTGTTTCGTATCTTTCCCTTGTAAAACGTCGACGGTGACATTAAGATGGTTGCGATCGCGGTTGTAGAGGCCAATTGGAGAGCTGATCCTCTCAGGATAATGATTTCAGAAATGAGACTATCTTGGACCGTTAAGATAATGAGATGGATTGTACTTTTGTGTTGATGTTGAAAGAATGTATTTGATTGTTTCCCGACCTTTGTATGCATGTAAGTAACCTTGGTGATACTCATTTTGGATGCAAAGAAAGGATGACTAAGGTTTGGTGATGGTATAGGCGTAGTGTTTTAAGGATATGATGATGAAGAATATTTTGAAAAGGAAATAAAGGTTTGAAGGCTTTGAAGATGCCTTAGCTGTAAAGATGATGATAAGTAGAATGTTGATGTAGGGATGGTTATAGGATGATTATGGTGATGATGGTGATGATAAGATGATCTAGGATCAAGGAAGAACCTATACTAAAAAGTCTACACCTGAACCTTAAACGATCATTGATCGAGAAAAGGACTTAGACCCTCTAGTTAGAAAACTAGGAACCACAAGTATCAAGAAAAAGGTTGACACCACAAGCAAAGCTTGATAAGTCGATAGAGTTCAATGAAGAACAATGATCTCACAAATATATTTAAAATAAAGTGAATTGATTGTTTACAAATGCCAAATGTAACCCCTTAGACCGGCCTAGCTGAAACCGAACTAAAAGGATCACATTAGGTCTGCCGAAGCAAACCCGAGCAAAATAACCTAAACTGGTTCAATTTTTTTTTTCTTTTATCTTGTCTAGATTCAAATCATTAACTTCCTAATAATCAAGCTTCAGTGGAAACGTTACATTTAAAACCGAATTTCAAAACGAAACCCAATTACATAGTAAATATGCATTAGGGACCAAAACGTAACTTTTACAAATTACATGGCCTTTGTTATAACTTGAATTACCAATCCTTGATTAGTCCCATTACATGCTCACAGGTTAATTTCTAGTCCAAAATAATCATCCGCATTCATTCAATTGCATCCACAACCATCAGGTACTAATTTGCAAAATTACCTAACTTCAGCAAAACAAGATTTCAACAAAACAACATAGCGTATCGATACGAGCAAGCCCGTACCGATACAGATTAACAAAATTAACGGCTTAGCGTACCAATACACTTATGGCCATACCAATAATGTAACATCCCTTTCTCATATTCGTTACCAAATACGAGTCAGTTATGTTACTAACTAAGATTAAACCATTTTTATTTCCTTTACTTTGAAAACTGGCAGCCTGCACCGTCTTTACTAAAAAATTTATAAATTTTTTTATAGACATCAAAAATTCATTCCAAAATTTTCTAATTAAACTAGAATAACTAAGCTTTCTAACCATATAAATTTATAACCTAAACTCATTACACAAAAATTCAAATAAATCTTTAAACTCGAGTCACAGCCCAGAAATACTAAAATTCTGCTACCCTATTTTCTGACCTTCCATTGAATAAAATTTCTTAACTTTTTACATAAAACTCGAAATCAATCACCGTTTGTTTTGAAAGAAACTAGATAAAATTTTTAGTTCATACATATAAGATTCACTTTCTAAGCCCTATTGTGGAATTTATGCTGATTTTTCAAACACACTGTTTTTGCATACACTTTTGGACAGATTTTTAATCTTTCTACCTTAAGACCCACATTTACTAAAAACTTAGTCCATTATCATTTATAGACATAATAGGACTAGGTTCATCATCCATCTTATAACAACTATTAAATCAACCATATTTGGTTATAAGTTATTACAACCCCACTAATTATACATGCCATCTAGTACATTTCCAAAAGAAAGGATGGGTGTCATTAATATTACTATGAATATGGAGATATACCTCCCAAAATGAGAAAGTGATGCTTGGCTACTCGTCCCTTGAAGTTCCTTTAAAACCTACGCATGAAATTCATCATACGCTAAGTATATACTTAGTGAGGCAACAATGTTTAAATCAAATGTAATTTAACATAGATATCAATATAATAAAATAACAATGCATATGATCACTTACCATATTATGCTTGATAGCATATATGACATTATATATACATATCACAAGGTAAAAATTTTGATTCTTACCATTACCGTTACCATGTTTATCATTGAGCTTTCAAGCTTTTCATCATGTTTTTCAATTCATTTAACCCAAGTATCGATTTAAGGAAATCTATGTACACGAGTCATCCCCCCTATACTTTCTTGAGTATAGTGTATTATTTGCACTTTACCTGAAGTGCTTAGCATCGTAGTGCTTCTGTATACTTACCAGAGTATACAGTTAGTGAAAATTTGCACTTTACCTGAAGTGCTTAGAGTGTTTATACAGCTGTTTATGACTCTATGGATATCCAACTATACTTTTAATTTCCTATCTCATACATTGGGCTTTATATCAATCATAATCTCCTTCATGGCAACATATATATACATATTGAGCAATTCATACCAAAAATAACATTCCATGAATAATTAGTGATCCATGCATATGTTTTCAACCCTTGACATCTTTCTAACATGTCAAATATATGCTAAATGACATAAAGATCATGCTATACATGCATTGTACTCACCTTGACACTTTCAAAAGTACAATTTATACTAGCCTCACTAAGCTCGATTGCACTTTTTATCTTCCTTCTTCACTCGTTTGATTTCTAACTTGCTTGTTATCTGTATGTACATTAAATACATAACACAAGCAACCTTAAGTACACATCCAACCCTTACTAATACATGTACATACCAAGTTGGAAAATTTAACATTTTCAACCAAGTACTTCTTTGCAATAGCAATGCTTCCTACACTTTAATGTTATCTTAAATTGCACATTGCAACCAAGAGTTTGATAATTTCACTTTAAACCCTAAATTCTCTCTCTTAGGGTTTATAATCTAAAATTTGGAAACTTTCACATTTCATCTCAATTTTCAAAAATTTTAACACTAAAATGATCCTTGTATAATAGCAAACAACATAACCATGTTTCTTGAATATTTTCCAATTTCTCACCTATTTCACCCAATTTGCAAAATTCACAAATAGTCCTAAAATGATGTTTTCTTCATTCCAATAACATAATTCAACTTAGAAAACATCACTCTAATCAAATCCACCATCAAAACAATTTTTACAAAATTTCCCCTAATATTCTTCATATTGCTGAAATGGTCCCTATAGGTTTTCCAAGAGATTTTCATCATTTCAAGCATAGAAACAACACTACACCACAGTTTCTAACTTGATTGAACCTTAAAACATGGAAACTTGACATGTTCTTCAACCACCCTAATCATCAATCTCAACCTAGAGACATGGAAACTGAGCAAAACTTATACCAAAAGATAGAGAATTCAATGGAGATCACTTTCTTGTTTCATGTCTCTAGCCAAAACTCAAACAAATCAAACCAAAAATTGAATTGAAATTTTATTACCTAGTCCCCTTGAGGTTTCGACCACTTGAGAGAAAGATGAACAAAGTTTCTAGCTTTTCTATCTTTAATTTCAATACCAAATGGCTTATTTTCCTTATTTTAAAACAAAAATCCCCTTCATAGTAAAATGACCATTTTATCCTTGAATTATGACCAATCACAAGTCAAAACACCTATATTTTACCTTCTTCCATAATCAATTTTTATTAAAAACATATAGGTGAAATTACTAAAATGCCATTAATGAAATAGTTTATTTTCAAAAATGCCATTCCATCACCTATACAAAATACTAAATAGAATTGAATCGAAATCGATTCAAAACGATTCAAAACTTCAATGCTATGCTCCTCGGGCCTTCCCAAGACTTTCTTCAAATTTTCATAAAATTCTGAGCTCATACGATTACCCGAATTACACTCAAACTTTAACCATAATTTCCCAATAATAGAAACATCAGATCAAACCAAAGTTTCTTTATTCGATCCACACCCTTAGATGATCTATTTAGTTATAGAATAAAAATAATTATTAGGAAAATTACTATGTTGGTCCCTGAACTTTTCTCAACTTTTCACTTTTGTCACTAAACTAAGACCACTAACTTTTGATATTTTTACGTTTTGGTCACTAATCAAATAATAGGATATTACAATTCTCTCTCCCTAAAAAAATTCATCCTCAAATTTTTAGAACGTACATGTATTAAACTAATGTGGGCACTGTTCTTTCATTCTCTCTTCAGTTTCCCAGGTGGCTTCTTCAACTTTATGATTCTTCCAAAGCGCTTTAACCGATGGAATCGATTTGTTCTCAATTTCTTCACTCCCTGAGCTAAAATCTTTATTGGTTCTTCTTCAAATATCAAATTAGGTTGCATCTCAACTTCTGTAGGTGAAATGACATGTGAAGGATCCGACCTATATTTGCGAAGCATCGATACATGAAAAACATCATGAAACTTGCTCATTTCTGGTGGTAAAGCCAATTAATACGCCAACGGTCCAACTCTTTTCAAGATTTCATACGGACCAATAAATTTGGGACTAAGCTTCTCTTTTTCTTCCAAATCTCATTATTTTCTTCAATGGTGAAACTTTTAAGAATACTTTGTCTCCCACTTGGTATTCAACATCTTTTCTTTTTAAATCTGAATAAGCTTTTTGTCTATCGGAAGCTGCTTTTAGATTATCTCGAATTATCTTCACTTTTCTTCTACTTCTTGAATTAAATCAGGCCCAATAATCTTGCAGTCTTCCAACTCAAACCAATTTAATGGTGTCTGGCATTTTCTTTCATATAAAGCTTCATAAGGTTCCATTTTAATACTTGACTGATAACTGTTGTTATATGCAAATTCAGCCAATGGTAAGTACTTTTCCTACGAGCCTGCAAACTCAATGACACAAGCTCTAAGCATATCTTCCAAAATCTGAATTGTCCATCTGTTTGCGGGTGAAAGGCAGTACTAAAATGCAATCGAGTATTCAATGCTTCCTGTAGTGCCTTCTAGAATCTAGAAGTAAACCTTGGATCTCTGTCAGACACAGTGGAAATAGGAACTCCATGTAATCTAGCAATCTCTCTAATATACAACTCTGCATATTTACTCAAAGAGAAATCTGTTCTGACTGGTAAGAAATGTGCTGGTTTGGTTAATCGATCCATAATCACCCAGATTGAGTCTTTCCTACTCGGCATCAATGGTAATCCAGTTACAAAATCCATAGTCACTTTTTCCCATTTCCTTTCTAGAATAACAATTGGTTGAACTAACCCTGATGGCACTTGATGTTCTGCTTTAAATTGCTGACAAGTTAAGCATTTGGAAACGAATTCCATTATAGCTCTTCTCATTCCTGGCCACCAAAAATGGATCTTCAAATCCTGATACATTTTATTTCCTATCGGGTGCATCATTAAAGGACTATAATGTGCTTCTGTAAGTATTTCCTTTTTCAATTCCTCATCTTCAAGAATATATGCACGTCCTTTATAATATAAGCATCCATTGGACTTCACTTCGAAGTCTGAAGATTTTCCCTTTTCAGCTTTCTTCTTTCTCTCTAAACAATTTTCATCTTTTTCATGTGATTCTTTTATTTTGTCTATCAAGGTAGACCTGATGTTCAGCTCAGCAAGTAAAGCACCATCATCCAATATTGATAATTGAGCATTCGATATCTAGAGCTGAAAACATCTTTCGGCTAAGTACGTTTGCCACCACATTAGTTATTCCCGGGTGATAATCAATAATTGCATCATAATCTTTAATTAGCTCGATCCATCACCTTTGTCTTAGATTCAGCTCCTTCTGGGTTAAAAGATATTTCAGGCTTTTATGGTCTGTGTATATATAGCATTTTTCACCATATAAGTAGTGGCATCAAATTTTTAAAGCAAAAACAACCGTAGCTAACTCCAAATCATGAGTAGGATAATTTCTCTCATGAGTTTTAAGCTGCCTAGAAGCATAAGCCACCACTTTCCTGTCTTGCATATGTACACAACCCAAACCATTATGTGATGCATCACTATACACCACAAAATTCTTACCCGATTCAGGTTGAACTAACACCGGAGCTTCTGTCAAGATTTTCTTCAATCTTTCAAAGCTTTTTTGACATTCTTTAGTCCACATAAAAGATACATTCTTCCTTAGCAGTTTGGTTATAGGTGCAACAATCATCGAGAAATATTTCACTAACCGGCTGTAATATCCTGCCAATCCGAGAAAACTTCTAACCTCTGTAACATTTTTAGGAGGTTTCCACTCCATGATAGCTTGAATTTTCTGAGGATCAAGCTGAATTCCCTCAGCCGATACTATATGTCCAAGAAATGTCATCTCAGAAAGCCAAAACTCACATTTAGATAGTTTGGCATATAACTTATTCTCCCTCAAGATCTGAAGAACTATTCTAAAATGAACATCATGATCCTCCCTGGTTTTAGAATAAACCAGGATATCGTCTATGAATACCACCACAAATTAGTCTAGGTATGGCTGAAAAAATCAATTCATTAAATCCATAAATGTTGCTGGGGCATTAGTAAATTCAAACGGCATTACCATGAACTCGTAATGACCGTATCGAGTCCTGAAAGCCGTTTTTGGAATATCCCTCTCTTTAGTCTTCAATTGATGGTAGCCCGATCGAAGATCAATCTTAGAGAACACTGCTGCCCCCTTTAATTGATCAAAAAGATCATTAATTCTTGGCAATGTATATTTATTCTTTATCGTCACCTTATTGAGTTGACGATAATCAATGCACAATCTCATCGATCCATCTTTCTTTTTTACGAATAATATAGGTGCTCCCCAAGGTGATATACTTGGCCGTATAAAACCTCGATTCTGTAATTCTTGCAGCTGAGACTTGAGTTTCCTAAGTTCAGCAGGTGCCATACGATACGGTGCCATCGATATAGGTGTTATACCAGGTAATACATCAATTCCAAATTCTACCTCTCTATTTGGAGGTAACCCCGGTAATTCTTCTAGGAATACATCTAGAAATTCTCGCACTGTAGGTATATCTTCTATTTTCACTTCCAGCTTCAAGGTATCAATTTTGGGAGTTGAATATGTTTCACAGCCATTCATCAACATTTCATTGGCAACAACAGCCGAAATAACATCACTACGATGACTCAGCTTCTCACCCACAAATAATATTTGCGATCCATCTGATGCCTTTAAAGTTAATCTTTTTAATCGACACTCCACCACAGCATCATATGCAAATAACCAATCCATCCCCAAAATTATTTCAAACTCACAAAGCGTAATTCCATAAGGTCAGCGAGGAGATCCACATTCTGAATTTTAATAGGACATTGACGGTAAATTCTTTTGACCTTAACATTTTGGCCTATAGGATTAGTTTCTACCACCTCACTCGTAATTAGTTCTACTGGAATGTTTCTTTCTAGTATGATTCTAGAACTAATATATAAATGAGTAGAACCATGATCAATTAATGCAAAAATAGGTCTGTCAAAGAGTTCAAGCATACCTGAAATCACATCTGGATCATCTTTATCCTATGTGGTCTTGATATTATATACACGAGCAGGAGCTTTGCCTTTCAGGTTTGATGCAACTTCTGATGCACCTTGGTGGGAATTCCAACCTCGATTTCCTTTATTTCTTTGAGAAACATCCACCGATTGGTTTTCTTGTAATTCTGGACATACACGTTTGAAGTAACCCGGCTTCCCACATTGATAACATACTGTCTCCGGTGCATACCAACATCAACCATAATGTCTTCTTCCACAAGTCTTGCATTCCGATTGGATCCGAAATTCACCACCTTTAGCTCCACTCGTTTGATTATGGACTTGTTTGGATTTACCAGCATAAAAATTCTTCTTTGCAGACAACATTGATCCAGCTGATCCTTGTTGCTGAAATCCTTTACCACGTTTAGACCAGGGTAAAACACTGGGACCTCTAGGTCGCTTGGTTGATTGTGCCCTCTTATCTGAAGCTTCTTCTACTCTACTCTTTCCATTCCTTTAGCTCAGTTGACCACCTCTTGAAATACAGACAAATCAAGAGCAACCAAGAATTTCTTATACTCCGGATCTAGACCTCCCACAAATCTGGTAACTTTGTGCTTCTCAGTCAGAAGAAACTCTGTAGCAAACCAGCTAAGCTTATTAAACTCACACTCATACTTATATACTGATCTACCTGCTTGTTTCAAATTCAGAAACCGATTCCTCATATCCTCGATGAAAACATCACCAACATATTTGTTCTGGAACTCCTTTAAAAAGAATTCCCAAGTAATTTGTTCCCGAGGAATCTGAGCAGTAATGGTGGTCCACCAAATTCGAGCAGGTCCCATCAATAGTGATGTCACACCTTCAAGCTTACCTTGATCATCACACCGGATACTATCCAGCGTAATTTTAACATCATTCAACCAAAAGTCCGCAGACATCGGGTCAACATCAGAATCACCTTGAAATTCTGATGCCTTCAGCTTCATCAACTCCATTGGTACAAATACTGGTTTTTTCATATTTATAATATCATCTAATACCTGCAGGAAAAGTCCACGATCCTGAACCGGTATGTATTGTTGTCCTTGTGCATGTGCCTAACCTAGATATTACTCCTGAGGTACATTCTGATTTACCTCGTTACTCTCACTCTACACAGGGACCTCCTGTTCAAACGCATGTCTAGAACCCTGATGGTCCGACATCTGAACGGAACACATTTCAACAAATTTTCTTAATATAGAGTAGCACTACTAATTATAGAGCATCAGAGTATCTATACATAATCATCAGTAATTATGACATCCTAGTGGCATGTATACAATTCTGACTCACTTTTAAATTCAATTTCTATCCAGAATCGACTAAACCTGTAGCTCTGATACCAATAAATGTAACATCCCATTCCCATATTTGTTACCAAATACGAGTCAGTTATGTTACTAACTAAGATTAAACCCTTTTTATTTCCTTTACTTTGAAAACTGGCAGCCTGCACTGTCTTTACTCAAAAATTTATAAAACATTTTATAGACATCAAAAATTCATTTCGAAATTTTCTAATTAAACTAGATTAACTAATCTTTCTAACCATATAAAATTCTAACCTAAACTCATTACACAAAAATTCAAATAAATCTTTAAACTCACGTCACAACCCAGAAATACTAAAATTCTGCTATCCTGTTTTCTAACCTTCCATCGAATAAAAATTCATAAACTTTTTACATACAACTCGAAATCAATCACCATTTGTTTTGAAAGAAACTAGATAAAATTTTTAGTTCATACATATAAGATTCACGTCCGTTTGTTTTGAAAGAAAGTAGATAAAAATTTTAGTTCATACATATAAGATTCACGTTCTAAGTCCCATTGTGGAATTTATGCTGATTTTTCAAACACACTGCTTTTGCATACACTTCTGGACAGATTTTTAATCTTTCTACCTTAAGACCCACATTTACTAAAAACTTAGTCCATTATCATTTATAGACGTAATAGGACTTACTAGGTTCATCATCCATATTATAACAACTAGTAAATCAACCATATTTGGTTATAAGTTATTACAACCCCACTAAGCTCGGTTACACTTTTTATCTTCCTTCTTCACTCGTTTGATTTCTAACTTGCTTTTTATCTCTATGTACATTAAATACATAACACAAACAACCTTAAGTACACATCCAACCCTTACTAATACATGTACATACCAAGTTGGAAAATTTAACATTTTCAACCGAGTACTTCTTTGCAATAACAATGCTTCCTACACTTTAATCTTATCTTAAATTGTGCATTGCAACCAAGAGTTTGATAATTTCACTTTAAACCCTAAATTCTCTCTCTAAGGGTTTATAATCTAAAATTTGGAAACTTTCACATTTCATCTCAATTTTCAAAAATTTTAATACTAAAATGATCCTTGTATAATAGCAAACAACATAACCATGTTTCTTGAATATTTTCCAATTTCTCACCTATTTCACCCAATTTGCAAAATTCACAAAAATAGTCCTAAAATGATGTTTTATTCATTCCAATAACATAATTAAACTTAGAAAACATCACTCTAATCAAATCCATCATCAAAACAATTTTTACAAAATTTCCCCTAATATTCTTTATATTGCCGAATTGGTCCCTATAGGTTTTCCAAGAGATTTTCATCATTTGAAGCATAGAAACAACACTACAACACCATTTCCAACTTGATTGAACCTTAAAACATGGAAACTTAACATGTTCTTCAACCACCCTAATCATCAATCTCAACCTAGAGACATGGAAAGTGAGCAAAACTTATACCAAAAGATAGAGAATTCAATAGAGATCACTTTCTTGTTTCATGTCTCTAGCCAAAAACCAAACAAATCAAACCAAAAATTGAATTGAAATTTTCTTACCTAGTCCCCTTGAGGTTTCAACCACTTGAGAGAAAGATGAACAAAGTTTCTAGCTTTTTCTATCTTTAATTTTAGTACCAAGTGGCTTATTTTCCTTATTTTAAAACAAAAATCCCCTTCATAGTAAAATGACCATTTTACCCTTGAATTATGACCAGTCACAAGTCAACAACTATATTTTGCCCTCTTCCATAATCAATTTTTATTAAAAAGTATAGGTGAAAATTCTAAAATGCCATTAATGAAATAGTTTATTTTCAAAATTGCCATTCCATTACCTATACAAAATACTGAATAGAATCGAATCTAAATTGATTAAAAATGATTCAAAACTTCAATGGTATGCTCCTCGAATCTAATTCCGAGCTTATACGATTACCCGAATTACACTCAAACTTTAACCATAATTTCCCAATAATAGAAACATCAGATCAAACCAAAGTTTATATATTCGATCCACACACTTAGATGATCTATTTATTTATGGAATAAAAATAATTATTGGGAAAATTACCATGTTGGTCCTTGAACTTTTCTCAACTTTTCAATTTTGTCACCAAACTTTAAAACTTTACGTTTTAGTCACTAAACTAAAACCACTAACTTTTGATATTCTTACATTTTGGTCACTAATCAAATAATAGGATATTACAAATAAAATGTGTTGACCATCCCGTACCGGTACGTCTTTGACCAGTACCGATCCCTTCACATTTTCTCAAAACTCAAGATTTAAGTAACCAAAATACGTACCGATATGGTACCCCGTATACCAGTACGGTATGTTAAAATTAAAGGGATCGTACTAATACTCAAACCCATGTACCAGCACCAGCGTACATTTTCATTCAGGCATACCGATACAATGGATAAGCGTACCAGTACATGATGCCTAAAATCGACAAATTGAGCCTCAACAGGACCCCGCGTACCGATCCTGAGGTACTTGTACCGATATGCATAGACCTGTAATAACCTCTAGGTCTAACATATGATACTTTGGCTCAATCAAAACATCCTTAAAGCATCATTAAACATCACAACACATCAAATGCATGATTTACAACATCAATCTTACATAATAAGCAACCCTTGCAATCATTGCACAAATATTCATCAAGTCTAAAGGCATGCTCCCTAATCAACATCCAAAACATAAATCCATCCACATCTCAAGCACTTTAAACCTCAAGCAATATCAAAACAACCATTACAACCTACTCAAATAGGGAGTTCATCCAAAAACCCAACTAAAATAACATTTGACACATTGCCCTTATTACTACTAAGCAACGTTCAAACCATACTTCGAAAACAAGTCTTTGGAGTTCCATTCTTGCTTCCTCACTACCCTTGACCTTTAATGTTCTGCATTGATGGAAAAAGAGAGCGTAAGCACACAAGGCTTAGTGAGGAATGCTCAAAAACCAGTAACCATCAATGCATTTTAAACCATTTCACATATTTTGAAAACAACTTTCTATAACCCATTTAAAACATCACTATAACATCATGCCTTGTTTAAACCATGCATTTAACATTTCCAAAATAACATATTAAACCATATGCAACATGTATCATGGATTCAACAACAAAGTCCCATTTGCTACCCTCAATTTAAGCTTTCTCATGCATACTACCAATGCAAGGCTTAAAAAGTAAAACATGTTTAAAGTCATTTTAAGCAACATCATCCATCTCATGAAACATTAACAATTATCTTGGCTTGCAAGTGATCATTAACCAAGTTCCACTTTACAAAATATAACATCAGATACAAGGATTCAACAAGTGTTCCCAACACTTCATGCCATCTCAACCAGAATCAAAGGTACATTCTCAACCCCACACATCGGTTGGACGCATAGCCCACTAACGAGAGTCTTCGGTACAAAGATCTAAACCCCTCAACCATTAGGGTACTTGGATGTAGTTTTCGGTACACAGATCAAAACCCCTCAACATCCAAGGTGACTTTTTATAGTGCACTGTCAATCCTATGGACTATATCCGATAATATTTTCAAACCATTTCCATTCCATCACTTTCCAATATAATTCATTTTATTAACATCAACTCATTGTTTTAACATGCATCACCAAAATCATTTAACCAATGCAATAAACCTTGCATTAACCAATGTTCAAAAAACATTAATAAACCCTGCATTACCTCACAATGCATCAACAACATTTTATAACCACATTCCAGCATTAGCTCATGCTCAAAACATGCATATACAGCGAGTAATCCAAACCATTTAAAATAGTGCATAAATAACCATTCGCCAAACCGAGTTTGAGAGAGAATTCATCCTTTACTTACTTCCGAGCTTAGATCGGCGTTTCAAGCTTGATCTAAACTCCTAAGCACAACTTTCAAACCTTAACAATCTTGTAAACACATTCTCACTCACTGACACGCAAAGCCTCACTTGCCGATACGGAAATTTCACCTCCAAAGCTTCTGAAACCAAAGATCAAGCTTGAGGACCAACTTCCCCTATTTTATCCATACAAAAACAGAGAGTACATTGCATCAAAATGCAATCCATAACACAGCAACACATACGCTCAACATCCTTTTACCAAAAAATATCCCTCAACATCCGAAACATATATCAAACCTCTTCCAAACATTACCCAGCCCTAATCTAACATCTCAACTCATTAATCAATATCAAATAACATCTATAAACACAAATCTAACATCCTTATACCTCCAACATTCATAAAACCTCCACAACTTATCAAAAACTCATAACAAGCAACTTAGGAAATTAGGAATTCAATTAGTTTCGGGATTCCTATGATCTAACCATCTTATGAACACCTTTCAACATCAAAATCATGATCTAAATCAAACCAAATCATGAGAAAATAGAACCATTACGAGTTTAAGTTTCCAATTAAACCTTGATTTAACCATTTTCCTTCAATTAAACCATCAAAACAAGTTACAAATCATAAGCAAAGGATCAAGAACTTAGGAATTTCATTAAAGAACATTTAATTATAGGAGAGAAACGAAAATCACCTCTAATTGTTGATTTCTCCCTTAATTGGCAATGATTGGTTGAAATCCAAGTAGTCTTTGAAATAAGAATTAGAGAAATCAACTAGAAAACTAAAAGGTAATCAATAAGAATTGATTCCTGAGAATTTTGGAGTGAAAATCATAGTTTGTCTGCTAGGAAAGTTGAGAGAAAAAAGTTGGATGGAAAGTAGTTACATAAGAAAGTGATCTTTTATAACTAAAAATCTTTTTATTAAATCCCTTTTAATTCCAATAATAAAACCAATTTAAAACCCTTTAAAATAGCCTAAATTAAGGGAAAATATGATGAAAAATATTGGTCAAATAGCTCCTTAAAGATTCTAAGTTTTGACCCTTTTACAAAACAATCACTAAAAACAGTTTTGAAAACTTTACATTTTGGTCACTAACAAAAATGTCCAATTTTGAGACTGCATTTTGTAAAATTTATTTTACCAAAATTATTTCCATATTAAATAATGATTTTAGATAATTTTTCCACATTTTTACCCATTCTGAAAATATTTAATCCAATTTAAATCCTGAAACTGACTCGAATCTCCTATTTTGATCTAACGGACCGTCTAAACCACCTATAAAACCTCTAGGCCCAAAACTGGGGCATTAAAACTCTCTCCCTTATGAAATTTCGTCCTCAAAATTTACCTGATGGAAACAGATACGGAAACTGATCAACCATGTCTAACTTACTCTCATGTGTAGTCTCCTCAACACTGCGATGTCGCCACAACACCTTAACAAGTTCAATCATCTAGACACGAAGAACTTTACTACTAGAGTCAAGGATCTCCAATTGTTCCTCATCATAAGACAAATCCGGTCGCAACTCAACATCCTTAACTAGCATAATATGCGACGGATCCGAACGGTACCTCCGTAACATGGACACCTGAAACACATCATGAATTTTCTCCAACTCGGGTGGTAACCTCAGCCGATAGGCTACAGGACCAATGCCTTCCAGCACCTCATACGGTCCAACAAACCTCGGACTCAACTTTCCTTTACGCCCAAAGCGCATCACCTTCTTCCAAGGTAAAACTTTCAAGAACACTTTCTCACCAACCACTTACTCAACCTCTCTACGCCTCAAATCCGTATAGGATTTTTGCCTATATAAGGCCTCCTTCAAACGTTCACAAATAAGCTTTACTTTCTCATCCGTGTCTTTCAACACATTAGGCATAGAAACATACTTTTCTCGAGCCCCTGCCCAACATAAAGGTGTAAAGCACTTCCTACCATACAGGGCTTTATACGGTGCCATCTTTATACTAGCTTGATAGATATTATTGTACGCAAACTCGACCAAAGGCAACTACCTTTCCCAGGTTCGTTGGAACTTAATGATGCAACATCTCAACATATCTTCCAAAACCTGAATCACACGTTCAGGCTGGCCATCCATCTGAGGATGATACGATGTACTAAAATTCAAGCGAGTACCCAAAGCTCGATCAAGCATTTCCAAAACCTCACTGTAAACTGTGGATCCCTATCCAAAATAATCGACTTAGGTACCTCGTGTAACCTCACAATTTCAGCAACATACAAATCCGCCAATCTATCCAAGGTATATGTCATATGCACCAGCAGAAAATGTGCACACTTCGTAAATCGATCAAAAATACCCAAATGGAATCCTTCTTAGTCGGTGTCAATGGCAACCCTGACACAAAATCCATGGTGATCCTCTCCTATTTCCACTCTAGAATTTTCAACGGCTGTAACAACCTGGAAGGAAACTGATGTTCAGCCTTCACACGCTGACTTACGATACATTTAGCAACAAAATCAGCCACATCCTGCTTCAAACCTACCCAATAGTACTCTTTCTTCAAATCTCAATAAATTACCAGGATGCATAGCAAAAGGACTAGCATGTGCCTCAGTCAAGATCATCCGCCTTAGCTCCTCATTACTAGGCACTACTATCCGCTCCTTAAAACACAACACTCCATCACTATTAAAGTGAAAATCCGTAGGATTTCCATCCATGATGTCTTTGACATCATAATGTTGTTTTTCCTTAACCAACTGCGACAAAGATGGCTTCACTTGCAACTCAGCCAACAACCCACAAAACGGGTCACACTCAACCTCGTGAACATAGCCCTAAACTCCACAACAGCTTTTCTACTCAAAGCATCTGCTACGACATTAGCCTTCCCCAGATGATATTCAATTGTTAAATCATAATCCTTCAACAACTCTAACCACTTCTGTTGTATAAAATTCAACTCTTTTTGCAACATCAAATACTTCAGACTCCTGTGATCCGTGTATACAATACACTTCTCACCATAAAGTTAATGCCTCCAAATCTTCAACGTAAACACTACCGCAATGAGCTCGAGATCATACGTAGGATAGTTGCGTTTGTGCACCTTCAACTGCCTCGATGCATAAGCCACAACTTTCCCCTTTTGCATCAATAGACACCTTAAACCAACGTAGGATGCATCACTATATACCACAAACTCTTTCCCTAACTCGGGTTGAATCAAGATTGGAGCTTGCATCAAAGCTTCCTTCAACTTCTCAAAAGCTTGCTGCCTAGCTTTTGTCCACTCAAACCGTACATTCTTTTGCAACAAATTGGTCAACGGAGTAGCAACCCTAAAAACCATCTACAAAGCATCGATAATAACCAGCCAGACCCAAGAAGCTACGAACTTCTGTTACCGACTTTGGTTGCTTCCAACCCACAAATGCCTCTACCTTTTTAGGATCCAACCGGATACCTTCAGCCGATACCACATGAGAAAAACCACTTCTCTAATCCAAAACTCACACTTGCTCAGCTTGGCATAAAGCTGGTTATCCAACAAGTTCTGCAACACAATCCGCAAGTGTCGATCATGATCCTCCTCGGTACGAAAGTACACAAGAATATCATCAATGAATGCTACTACAAATTGATCCAAAAATTTATGGAACACCCAGTTCATCATGTCCATAAACGATGCAGGCACGTTGGTCAACCCAAAGGCATCACCAAGAACTCATAATGCACGTACCTCGTACGAAAAGCAGTCTTCGACACATCTTTGTCTTTAACCTTCAACTGATAATATCCAGATCTCAAATCAATCTTGGAAAACACTATAGCACCCCAAAACTGATCGAACAAATCATCAATTCGCTGCAAAGGATACTTGTTCTTAATTGTCAACTTGTTCAGTTACCGATAATCAATGTACATCCTCAAGGTGCCATCTTTCTTCTTCACAAACAACACTGGTGCTCCCCACGACGAAACACTAGGCCGAACAAAACCACGATCCAACTACTCCTGGAGTTGCGTCTTCAACTCTTTCAACTTTTTTGGTGCCATGCGATACGGTGCAATCGACGCATTAGCTGAATCAAAATATGTCTTAATGCAAAACTCCACCTCCCTGTCCGGTGGCAAACCAGGTAACTCTTCCAAAAATACACCCAAAAAGTCACAAACAGTACGAATATCCCTAATCTACACTTCCTCAACATTCGGATTCATAACGTAAGGTAGGTATGCCTGACACCCACACTCTAGCAACTTTTGTGCTTCCAAGGCCGAAACCACATTGGATAAGAACTTAACATTCTCACCCACCACCACAACCTCATAATCATCAACAAGCTTCAATGAAACCTACTTGGTCTCAAAATCGACCACCGTCTGATGCTTCGACAACCAGTCCATACCCAAGATCACGTCGAAGCCATAGAACAGAAACTCCATTAGGTCAGCCGCAAATACATGTCCCTAAACCATCAGAGGACATCTCCAATATAACTTTCTTGTAACCACCGTCTCTCCAAAAGAACTCGTCACTTGCATACCCACATTAAGTATTTCTGCCGATACACCGAGCAAATGTGCATGCTCATGCAAAACATAAGAATGCGTAGACCCAGAATCTATCAACGACAATAATAACATAGACTACAAGGTAAAAGTACCTGCTATAACATCTGTGTCATTCCTCCCTTCACGATGAGCATAGATCCTTGTCGGTCCATCATCCTTGGGTTGAACTGCCACTGTATGTGCCACAGTCCTATGTCCCTCATCTCTTCGCTTGAAGGTACCACAGTCGCGGCCACGACCTCTAGGTGGTGGAACAACAGGTGCTTGTGCCTGTCTACCTCTAGCAAGCAAAGGACAATCACGTTTCATATGTTCTGTCGACCCATAACTCCAACAAGAATTGGCAGCCAAAACTGTAGGAGCTTGTCCCTCTCTGGCCAAATGTCGGCAGTCTTGCCTTAGATGATCCCTCGATCCACAAACCCAACATGCATTATGCACATACTAGACCAGAGTACACTATCCATATGATCCCCATCTTGCACTATCTCTACCACGTCTCGTGTCTGGAAAAAACCTCCTATCACGATACCTCTTAGACTGACCACCCACAGAACCGAAATCTGTAGCTCTCTTCCCTAAGCCTAAACCTCTAGAACGATGAGATAAACCCAAGCCCTGCTCAATATCCTTCGCCCATGTAACCAACACGTCAAAATCAGTGTAATCAGTGGCCAACATGTATGCCTTAACATCATACACCAAACTATATCGAAACTGTTCATAGAGATGCCTCTCATCTAGCACCAACTCAGACACATACTGGCTCAGTCTTACGAACTGCACCTCATACTTGGATACTGCCATACTGCCCTGAACCAAAGCCATAAATTCACGTTACTTTTTATCCAAGTATCTAACTCCCAAATACTTCTTCCTGAAGGTAGCTTGGAAGAATTCCTATATCACCTCACCAGCTTCCATGCCCACAATTACAGTGGTCCACCAACTGTAGGCATCACCCTGCAATAAGGATACAACACATCACAGCTTACGCTCATCATTACACCCCATCTGAACCAAAATTCGCTCTGTACTAACATACAACTCCTCGAATACCTCAAGTTCCAACCCTATAAACTCAACTCCTCCGAGACTACGAAGATGCTCTAACGATAATCTCAGATTAGGAGCAATAGGTGTTGGTGCAGGTACATTAGCTCCAGCCATCGCGGCCTAGAAAGCTCATGTCATCGCTTGAACCAAAGGCGTTATATCACCAAACACTGGACCAGGTGGTGCAGGTGGTACTTGCTCCAGTCCCTCAGGTGGATTAGGCGAAGGAAGCGGTAATCCCTCGGGATGTACAATCTCGCCCTCAACTCTCTGCCCTCTGGCAGCAGCATTTCTGCTAGATTACAATTCTCTCCTCGGAGGCATCATATAAAAACGTATTTAAGGTAAGATAATTTACACCAAAAACAAAAAAAATTAGGCCAGATTCAAGCAAGGATCCAAGACTTCTATTTTCAAAATTATTTCATATCAGTAGTAATAAGGCAATGTGCCCAAAAATACCCCCAACTTAGCATAATTCAAACACCGTGCATTGTAAATAAAACTTTAAAAACATCAAAAACATCCTAATTTTATCGAAACCTGGCTTTGATACCTCTAAATGTAACCCCCTTAGCCTAGCCTAGCCGAAACTGAACTAAAAGGATCACATTAGGTTTGTCGAAGTAAACCCGAGCTAAATAACCTAAACCGGTTTAATTTTTTTCTTTTATCTTGTCTAGATGCAAACCATTAACTTCCTAGTAATCAAGCTTCAGCAGAAACGTTACATTTAAAACTGAATTTCAAAACGAAACCCAATTGCATGGTAAATACGCATTAGGGACCAAAACGTAACTTTTACAAATTACAGGGCCTTTGTTATAACTTGAATTATCAATCCTTGATTAGTCACATTACATGCTTACAGGTTAATTTCTAGTCCAAAATAATCATCTACATTCATTCAATTGCATCCACAACCATCAGGTACTAATTTGCAAAATTACCTAACTTCAGAATAACAAGATTTCAATAAAACAACATAGCGTACCGATACAGGGAAGCCCATACCGATACGGATTAACAGAATTAATGGCTTAGCATATCGATATACCCATGGCCGTACTGATACGGTGTGTTTACTATCATGTACCTGTACGTCTTTGACCCGTACCGATCCCATTCCCATTTTCTCATAACTCAGGATTCCAGTAACCAAAATGCGTACCGATATGGTACCCCGCGTACCGGTACGATATGCTAAAATCAAAGGGATCGTGCCAATACTCAAACTCATGTACCGACACCAGCGTATATTTTCCTTAAGGCATATCGATACGGTGGCTAAGCATATCGGTACTCGATGCCTAAAATCAACAAATTGAGCATCAATAAGACCCCACGTACCGATCTTGAGGTACTTGTACCTGTATGCAGAGACCTGTAATAACCTCTAGGTCCAACATATGACACTTTGGCTCAATTAAAACATCCTTAAGGCATCATTAAACATCACAACACATCAAGGGCATGCTTTACAACATCAATCTAACATAATAAGTAACCCTAGCAATCATTGCACAAATATTCATCAAGTCTAAAGGCATGCTCCCTAATCAACATCCAAAACATAAATCCATCCACATCTCAAGCACTTTAAACCTCAAGCAATATCAAAACAACCATTACAACTTGCTCAAACAAGGAGTTCATCCAAAAACCCTCCCAAAATAACATTTGACACATTGCCCTTATTACTACTAAGTAACGTTCAAACTGTACTTCAAAAACAAGTCTTTAGAGTTCCTTCCTTGCATTCTCGCTGCCCTTGACCTTTAATATTTTGCATTGATGGAAAAAGAAGCATAAGCATACAAGGCTTAGTGAGGAATGCTCAAAAACCAGTAACCATCAATGCATTTTAAACCATTTCGCATCTTTTGAAAACCACTTTCCATAACCCATTTAAAACAACATTATAACATCATGACGTGTTTAAACCATGCACTTAACATTTCCAAAACAACATATTAAACCATATGTAACATGTATCATGGATTCAATAGCAAAGTCCCATTTGCTACCTTCAATTTAAGCTTTCCCATGCATACTACCAATACAAGGCTTAAAGAGTAAAACATGTTTAAACTCATTTTAAACAACATCATCCATCTCATGATACATTGACAATTATATTGGCTTGCAGGTGATCATTAACCAAGTTCCACTTTACAAAACATAACATCGGATACACAGATTCAACAAGTGTTCCCAACACTTTATGCCATCTCAACCAGAATCGAAGGTACATTCTCAACCCCACACATCGGTTGGACGCATAGCCTACTAATGGGAGTCTTCGATACAAAGATCTAAACCCCTTAACATTTAGGGTACTTGGATGGAGTTTTTGGTACACAGATCAAAACCCCTCAACATCCAAGTTGACGTTTTATAGTACACTATCAATCCTATTGCCGGCCAACTATATCCGATAACATTTTCAAACCATTTCCATTCTATAACTTGCCAATATAATTCATTTTATTAACATCAACTCATTGTTTTCACATGCATCGCCAAAATCATTTAACCAATGCAATAAACCTTGCATTAACCAATGTTTAAAAACATTAGTAAACCATGCATTACCTCACAATGCATCAACAACATTTTATAACCATATTCCAGCATTAGATCATGCTCAAAACATGCATATATAGTGAGTAATCCAAACCATTTAAAACAAGTGCATAAATAACCATTCGCCAAACTGAGTTCAAGAGAGAATTCATTCTTTACTTGCTTCTGAGGTTAGATCAGCGTTTCAAGCTTGATCTAAACTCCCAAACACAACTTTCAAACCTTTGCAAAGTTGTAAACACGTTCTCACTCACTGACACACAAAGCCTCACTTGCCGATACGGTAATTTAGCCTCCAAAGCTTCCGAAACCAAAGCTCAAGCTTGAGGACCAACTTCCCCTATTTTATCCATACAAAAATAGAGAGTACAATGCATCAAAATGGAATACAAAACACAGCAACATATACGCTCAACATCCTTTACCAAAAACCATCCCTCAACATCTGAAACATACATCAAACCTCTTCCAAACATTACCCAGCCCCAATCTGACATCTCAACACATTAATCAATATCAATTAACATCTAAAAACACAACTCTAACATCCTTATACCTCCAGCATTCATAAAACCTCCAGAACTCATCAAAAAACTCATAACTAGCAACTTAGAAAATTGGGAATTCAATTAGTTTCGGGATTCCTATGATCTAACCATCTTATGAACACCTTTCAACATCAAAATCATGATTTAAATCAAATCAAATCATGAGAAAACAGAACTATTACGAGTTCAAGTTAATTCCATCAATTAAACCTTGATTTAACCATTTTTCCTTCAGTTAAACCATCAAAACAAGTTACAAATCATAAGAAAAGGATCAAGAACTTAGAAACTTCATTAAAGAACCTTTAATTAGAGGAGAGAAACGAAAATCATCTCTAATTGTTGATTTCTCCCTTAATTGGCAATGATTGGTTGAAATCCAAGTAGTTTTGCAATAGGAATTAGAGAAATTAATTAGAAAACTAAAAGTGATTTTGTCTGCTGGGAAAATTGAGAGAAAAATTTGGATGAAAAGTAGCTACGTAAGAAAGTGATTTTGTATAACTAAAATTCTTTTATTAAATCCCTTTTAATTCCAATAATGAAACCAATTAAAAACCCTTTAAAATAGCCTAAATTAAGGGAAAATCTAATGAGAAAGATGTTCAAATAGCTTCTTAAAGATTCTAAGTTTTGACCCTTTTACAAAACAGTCACTAAAAATAGTTTTGAAAACTTTACATTTTGGTCACTACCAAAATGTCCAATTTTGAGACCCCATTTTGTAAAATTGATTTTACCAAAATCATTTCCATATTAAATAACGATTTTAGATAATTTTTTCACATTTTTATCCCTTCTAAAAATATTTAATCCAATTTAAATCTCGAAACTGACTCGAATCCCCTAATCTGATCCAACAGACCGTCTAAACCAACTAGAAAACTTCTAGTCTCAAAACTGGGGCATTACACCAAAGGCTCCCTTTAAGTGTGAAGAGTAGTCGGCCATGTATGAAGACGGAGGAGCCCTTTGGAACCAACATGGTGCTGGAATTGATGCATTATGACTCCTCATGCTTGCTGCCCATTTTGCCACCCATGTCTCTTGATGAATAAGGCTGATTTGCTTGTAACTTTTCATAGAATGTCGCCTTTATGAAGGGGCATTAATGAAGAGTTATGTCCCTTGAGTGGTGCCATTTCATGAAAAGGTTTGTTGAAAGATTATGTCCTATGGAAGAACCTCTTCCATGAAAAGACATGACTCTTGGAAGGCACTTTTTAGAGTGAATAATTGTGACTTTTGGAGATAACCTTTGGTGAAAAGACATGACTTTTGGGATGCACCTCTTGGTGAAGAGACATGACTTTTGGTGAAGAGTCACAACTTTTGAGAGGCACCTCTTGGTGAAGAGTTGCACCCTTTCATCCTTCTAGCCCTTTGGTGTGAAGAAACGTGCCCCTTGGATTTGAATCTTCTAGCCGTTGGAATGAACAAGCATGCCTTTAGATTTGAATTCTTTCCTCTTAGCCGTTGGTGATGTAAAGGTACATTCTCAAATCAAGCATACATTATATTAATACTTATAATATAAACTAAAGACATATATAATATATATAAGATGCACACCTAACTTAATGAAATGCAGCAACATATATATATATATATATATATATATATAAATGAAATGTAGAATATATGATAAACGTGCATTAAGCATAAACTATGCTCTAAATAAAGATGTGAACTACATATTATGCATATATATATAGAATGCATGAACAACATATAATATGCAATCCATAACATATAATAAATGAAAATATATAATAAGAAAATATATGATATGCCATACTAAATGTAGTATGACATTAATATGAAGGTAACATATGATATTTTAAACATACCCTAAGATGCAAATGCATGCTCATAATAGTATATAATGCATATGCAAGATAATATAAGGCATAGTTAATAAAAAAATCCCTCCACTTTCATCCTTATCAAAATCAAAGATGAAACCATTGCAAGCTTGAATCAGATACTGGATTGGATAACATCATAAGGGTTAGTTGAAAGATGCCGAAGTTGAGGATGTGTCCACCTTCCGCAACCTAAGTGGTGTTTTCATTGGGTTCATTAGTCATTCTAAAGCTTCTAGATATATTGCGAGAGTTCTGACAAAGAATCTTTACTGTTATGCATGAATAATGTTTGTGGTACAGGTATGGATGACCCGACCCGCTCTCAAAATCGACCAATGGTTACACGTTAGTCAAAGGATCCTTTGGCCATTTGGAAGGATTCTTGTTGATACTTGAGAAGTATCATCGCCTTTCTCAAGGGCATTTCTTGGAGATAGTAGACTTATAACACCCCTAAAATCGGTTTGGTATTTAATATCGAATTTTATCGATCAGAAATAATTTTCATGTCTTAAGAATTATTTAGACTCATTGTGAATCGAGTTAAAAAAAATTAGATTGATTTATTAAGTGAGGAACTACGCTTATTTGTCTAAGGACTAAATTATAAAGATTGAACTAAGGAAGGATCAAATTGATTAGAAGACAAGACTCCTTGGTTGCATGGCATATTAGACCAATTAGGGAAAGTGGAATTACAAGTGTCTCATTCTTGTCATACTTTAGATAAATAATTGATAATTTTTATTAAAATTTTAAAAAGAAATTTTGAGGAATTAAGGGATGGTTGTGTGGCTTAGACATGAAGAAAGAGAAGACGAATTTTGATTTTCTTTACTCCTTTCTCTACCGAAAGAGAGAGAGACCATGGAAGGAAGCTTTGAAAGCTTGAAAATCTCATGACTATGTTCTTTAATTTCTAGCATTCTTCAAGGATTTGATAAGCCCATTATGTTAGTATTATATGTATGCTTAAATTCAAGGAATTTGTCAATATAGTTTTAGCCTTTTCCTCTATTTTGATTTTCAATTCGAAAGTTTTATTATGCTGGATTTCTGGATAAAAGAAAATTTGTTGTTATCTTGCTTCAAATTCAAATATTTCTTCTTTTTCCTCACCTTGTTATGCTTATGTGAATATCATGTTCTCTTAATGCTTTAGTTGTTATAATGCTTTAATAAGTATGCATTAAATTATTCAGAGTGATTGCACATAGACTAGGGCAGTGGCTAATTATATGCAAGACTATGTTGTATGTTGTCATGGGAATTATTAGTTCCTTGAATTTGTGATTTAAACGTGTACTTTTGATTGAGTAAATTCATGAATGTTGCTGGGACTGCTTTAAGCATTTGGTTGACTAGGAAAATGCTGGTTGTTCATCCTATGTTAACTATGAAATTAGCAATAAAGGATTTAATAAATTGAATGGATTCTAAGCATGAAAATCTGCAGTTTTGGGGTTGTGCCTTGCTTAAATTCTAGTTTAAGATGAGGAAAAATGAAACCTGCACAGAAAATTCTATATTGTGCAGTAAGTTCAATAAATCACAAGAAATTCTATGGATCAAATTAGAGAATGATTTTTACATGTATAGAATTGTTTGTAAATATATTTTCGTTTAAAACAAATGGAATTGAATTCTGAATTATAAAATATTTTATAGAAATAATTCTTTAAGGGTAGTGCAATTTGCCACGTGATAGAACCGGGCGTGTCTTAAAACTAATTTCTGTAATAAAATTCAAGACATACATGGTTAGAAGGGTATTTAATTTAGCTTTCTAATGGTGTAAACTATAATGTCCCATTTTTGACTAGTGACCAAAATGTAAATTTTGAAAGTTTAGGGGTTAAAGTGTAAATTTTGGAAAAGTTCAGGGATCAAAGTGTAATTTTCAAAAATTATGTATTTTGACCCCGTAAATGAATAGTTTACCCCAAGAGGTACATTTCTATGTTACCTGGATTTTTCGTACGAAGCTTATATTAATGGCTATAAAGCGATAAAGTTCAGAAATTTGGAAATTGTAGTTGGATCGAATGAAAAATTGTTAACCGTGTTCAGACCAGAGTAGCACAAGGATGGGTGACCTAATGGGAAGGTTCCATGTTAGTATTTTTGACTGATAAAAAGGATTCAGCATGAGTCAATAATATTTGTAATGATTATTGTTATAAAATTTCCAAGAGGGATTGTATCCGATAAAATTCTTGGTAAATATCGGTACATCGAATCGAATTGGAATTTTAAAGACAGTTCTAAAAGTTATGGAAAATTTTGTAAAATACTATTTTATGAGTATTTTATTGTAGTTGGTTGGATTCCAACTAGACTTAGTTAAACTTTTACAAGAATGGCAAACTAGTAAATAAAGAATAGTTGGAGGGCAAATTAGTCATTTGGCAGGGGTGGCAATTTTGAAAAATTTAAAGTTACAAGGGCCATTCTTGTAAGAATAAAATTGAAGATTTAAATCTTGGCCCTTGATTGATGATAAAATCAATTTCAACCGTTGGATAAAAGGGTAATTTTGTAATTTCCCTATTTGAATGAATTTAAAATTTATTTACATACTACAAGTGGCATAATTGGAGCAATTTAAAAATTAAAAGGCCAAAAGATGAAGCCTTCTTCATCTTTCAAAATTTTGAAAATTTGAGGGGAAAAGGGAGAAAATTTTCCAAGCTCGATTCAAGCCTCGAAAATCGATTTTCAAGTAATCTTTCGAACTGCAAAGTTGTTCTACTCTTCAAGCTCTATATTTTGATGTAATTAATTCATTGAATACATGCTTGATTGATGAAAAATTTTTACATGAGAAGGAAATTAGGGTTTATGAACAAAATTTGGGCTTTTGAAATTTTATGATTCCATGGTTGAATTTAAGTTGGAATCAAGCTTATATGATGATAAAATCATGTTATTGAGTTAGTATTTAAACCCTACTTATTTTGGTTTGTATGGAGAATATTAGGGTTTATGGATTTAAGTCTAACTTAGGGTTTGTGATGTTGGATTAATGATCTAGTAAGCTTGACTTGTTATTTGGAAGCAAAACCCTAAGTTAAATATATAGGGACCAATTCGTCAAGCTTCAAAGTTAAGGGACCAAATCTGAATTTTATGAAATTGGAGTGTATTTATGTAATTAATGATGTTGGAGATGTGAAATTGATGTTAGAATGCTATAGTTGAATCAAATTAGTGACTATTTTGACAATTTGTCAAAATTAAGTGACCAAATAGGAAATGAATTCTTGGATGGGGATTAAATATGATTTTTTTTAGTTAAAATAATAGAATTAAGGTAGTAGTGTTGATTTGAGGACTAAATTGAAAAGTTAAGAAGTTTGAATCCTTACCTTAGCATTTTAGTAACTATTTTGGTAAAGAAAGAAAATTAGAGGGAATTATTTTGAATAATTATTAGATGAAGAAGATGATGAATTGGTGGTTTGAAGCAAGTTATGGGACTAAACTGACAAGTAGAAAAATAAGAAGAAGTTAGTATAAATTAGAAGTTAATTATGGGAAGCTATGTAGAAGATTGAATTTTGGCAGTGAATTCGAAAATTCACCATAAATTCTACAAAAATGTTTAGATGATGAATGTTATATCGATGTAAAGATTTGTTCGTCTAGTTTCGTTTCCAACAAACGAAAACTGATTTCGAGTTCCGAGTAAAAAGATATGAATTTTTAATCGAATGAAGGTCAGAAAATTTATAGAGCATTTTCTGTCATGACAGCTCTGTGACGGGAGTTTGAAGAATTTTCATAATTTTTGTAGATTTTATTAATTGATGTGGCTTATACCGTTAGAATCATTATCGAATCTAGTTCTTACAGTATGAAGGATATTAAGATCCAGTGTGTATTCTAATCTTTAGAAGTAAAACTCTAAGGGTAAGACAAGTTGCCAGAAAATAGAATTTGATACATTTTGTATCTAAATGTTTGATAACAAGCTCGGAAGAATTATTGGAAGTTCAAAATGGTCATTAAGGACCAAAAGTAATTTTTGGACAGTATAAGGAAGGAAGGAAAATTATGGAAATCATTTTATGTTAAATGATTAGATAGCTTGATTGAAATATTGTTAGAAGTGAATCTAACAAATATTTGTTTATATTCATGTGGTTAATGAAGTCAAATCCGAATCAAAAGAAGATTCGAGGTACTATAAAGGAAAGGATTGAGTAGAATTTCGTGAGGCATGCTAATAAATGGCCCATGTGAGTGCATTTCTATATGTGTATTATATTAAAAAGAGGAAAACTTGTGAAAAGTCAACACAAATTTAGAAATAACATTGCATTACTTTTTAAAATAAATGATCTGATGCATGACTCCGTATAGCAAGCTTGACGGAGTACAAGGTACGAACTATTATTTGCATAAATGATGATGAATTATGTTTATTGATGAAATATGATAACAAGTTGCATGCTTACATGAATAATGATAATTGATTGACAATAAGATGAAATGCCTAAGTATTTATGTATGAGAGTTCAGGGTATAATTGGATATCCATAGAGTTTTAGCAGTTGCTTTCCAGCACTACGGTGCATTCCAAACACTTCGGTGTTGACATCAGACGCTACGGTGTTGCGGTCACTTCGGTGATGTTTAGACACTTCGGTGTCGACTAGCACAAAAGGTGCAATAATGAGGAGCAAAGAGCGACCTCAAGTACGTACTCACCATCAGACACTACGGTGTTGCTGACACTACGGTGTCGTTATAATGACTCGTATACCATAGGATTCACATGAAATTGTACTTTGGGCTATAATTCATAAAATGCTTTGAACATGAAATGTTGATTATAATGTTGATTTTGCCCAAGTACTATTGTGAAGTCTTTGGTATAGTTGGATATCCATAGAGTCCTAGCAGCTGCGTCTTAGCACTAGGTGATGTTTAGACACTTCGATGTCGGCTTAGACGCTACGGCGTTGTTCAGACACTTCGGTGTTGTTAGCACAAAATGTGCGATTATAAGGAGCAAAAAGCGTCCTTGATTATATGAGGAGCAAAGAGCACCCTCGAGTACGTACTCATTTCAGTCGCTTCGGCGATGCAGATGCTACGGCGTCATAGACACTACGGTGTCTTATCAAGATGACTCGTGTACCTTGGTCTCATATAATATACTTTGGGCTATGTTAAAGGATATGATATGCAAATAATTGCACGATGAAAGTATGGCTATGTTAAAGGATGTGATATGCAAATAATTGCATGATGAAAGTATGACTATGTTAAAGGATATGATATGCAAATAATTGCATGATGAAAGTATGACTATGTTACAGAATATGATATGCAAATAATTACATGATGAAAGTATGACCATGTTTCAGAATATGATATGCAAATAATTACGTAATGAAAGCATGACTCTTGATGATCATGAACCATTGATATCATGATTCTATGACATAATTGATAGATGACATGATTCTTAAGATAGTCATGATACATGATACTATTTTGTTGTGAAATGCTTGCCATCTTACAGAAATTGTAATGAACTTTTATATAACACACTGTAAAGCATCTCTTCATGTTATGATAAATGTGTTCAATGCCTCACTAAGTTCGTACTTAGCGTGTGTTTTATTTACATGTAGGTTCTCCAAAGTAGATTAACAAGCATGAGTTGTTCTTTTGGAAAGTCAAGTTACTACAATAAGATACAGTAAGTACATCTTTATCGTAATTTGATATCTAGCAGGCATGTAAATATTTTTTTTAAGTTGAGTTGTTTAAAGTATAAGTTTACAACTTAAATATATGATTTTATGATGAATAAGTTTAGAAGTATAGTTTGCTAATAGTAGCATTGAACTTTGGTACACTTAAATATAGTTTAACCCTAATTGTGTAGAAAATTTATAATTGATAAAAGTTCTAGGCAGCACAAATAGTTTTTACCCTGAGTTGCATTTTTATTTTAATAACTCAATTATAAGTTTTGTAAACCAATTCAGGGTCAAAACTAGCTGCATCTAGAGGACATAATTTTTAATTTAAAACCGGGAAAGGGTTAAACTAGAAGCTAAATTTTGATATAAAAAAATTACAAGTTAAGATTTCTTCCAACGATTTTGTAACATCTTTAATGTATATTTCGGCCTATGAGTATACGTTAAGGGTGTTACATTTATTGGTATCAGAGCTACAGGTTTAGCCGATTCTGGAGGTTAAACCAAGTGTGATATGATTTGTTTTTAAGTACATGCCCCTAGGATGTCATGTTACTGATGTACTATCTGTGTAACTTGATTATGCTCCTCATTAACATGAATAGGTTATAGTAGTAATAGATAATGTTGAATACTGTTGAATCGCGTCAGACGATTGATCATGGGGACCAAGAGGAGGTCCAAATTGAAGTAATGAGGTACAGAATATTTCACCTCTAACTCCTACCTCAGTTGAGCCACCTACGTAGTGGGGAGCTACAACATAAGAATATGGAGCCTTAGTACGAGCTTTAAAGGGTATGGTTAATAAAAATTTAAAGGTTATGAAGAAAGTGGTCGGATAGCTGCCAACTTATGGCATAAAGATGTCAAAGTCATGTTAGAGGAGTTAAAATGCATAGATGCTAAGGAGATTGAAGGAACTTTGTTGAGGGAACATGTTCGTATTTGGTGGTTTAATGCCACAGAGTTAGTACTTGTTGAGGAAGTGATGTGGAAATTCTTTTAAGAAGTGCTTAAAGCCAAGTATATTGGCGACCAGTTAACAAAGAGAGATGTTGCAGCAGTTCCTAAGTTGAAACGAGGTACTCGTACTGCCTACGAGTACGAGCTGGATTTTAATAGATTAAGTCGGTATACAGCTGATTTGATTATCGACTGAAAAGTCCCTATAAGAATGTTTTATCGAGGAGTTTCACTCGAGGCCTAAAGAGTTGTTGTTAGGTATGAGTTTATCGGTTTACCAAAATGTTGTAAATAAAGAAAAGGCTATGGAGAGAGCCTGTATTTACTTTTGATCCGGGTTCGACTAACTTATATATATTGGTACTAAGATGGTAGTACAAAGAAAGATTCTTAAGGAAAAATATTTTTAGTAATGTGATTCCTAGTAACCCACTTGGACATAGAGCACAGGTGACTAGAATATGTAAGACATGTCCATTAGTAATTCAAGGGATTAAGTTCCTGACGAATTTAATGGAACTTTCATTCCGTGAATTTAAAGTTATTCTTGGAATGGATTAAGTTATCTGCATTTAATGCATAGGTGAAATGTAAAAAGAAAAGGTTGGTACTTCAAGGAGCAGCTGTGTTTTCAAAAATTAGATCTTCGATCAGGGTATTATCAGCTCAAGATTAAGGAAGAGGATATACCAAAGACAGCATTCAAGACTCGTTATGGACATTACGAGTTTCTGGTAATGCTAATTGGACTTACGAATGCCCCCGCTGCATTCATGGATCTGATGAATATGGTATTCCAACCCTGCTTAGACCAATCTGTAATAGTCTTCATAGATGATGTTCTGGTATACTCAAAGACAGAAGCTGAACATGATTACCATCTTTGAATGGTATTACAAACACTGAGGGAAATTTTGAAATTTATGACAAAGTGCTTGACATGCCAACAAGTAAAAGCCGAATATCAAGTACCTCATGGATTGATTCAGCCTATTTCTATTCCCCAATAGAAGTGAGAATGAGTGACAATAGAATTTGTAATAGGATTACCGGTAACAATAGTTATTAGACAAGCATCAAGATGCTATCATTTGAAGCACTGTATGGAAAAAGTGTCGAATTTCTCTAAATTTGATTCAAGTTACAGGACCGAAATATTCAAATTAACCCAAAGGTTGGAGGGGTTGATTTTGTACGAGAAATGGGGGATTAAGTGTAAATTATTCAACACAATCTTAAGGTGTCGCGGATCGACAAAAGGCTTATGCATAAGAAGAGAAACGATGTTGAATACGAAGATGGGGACAAAGTGTTCCTAAAGGTTTCACCTTTGAATAAGGTGTTATGATTTGGTAGAAAAGGAAAACTTAGTCCCGAGTTCATTGGATCTTATGAGATCTTGAAAAGAGTTGAACCAGTGGTTATCAATCAGCCTTACCGCCTGAATTAAGCAAGATTCATGATGTATTTTATGTACCTATGTTTCAAAAGTATCGATTGGATCATTCACATGTCATCACCCGAAGAAGTTGAATTATTATCATATTTGACTTATGAAGAGGGACCGATGAAATTCTTAGCAAATGGAGTAAAAGAACTAAAAACATGAAAATTTCATTGGTTAAGGTCCTTTGGAGAAATCATAAAGTGCAAAAGCCACATGGGAGACCAAAAGAAAATTAGGGAACAATATCCATAATTGTTTTGAACAGATATACGTTGAAAATTCGAGGATGAATTTTCTTAAAAGGGGTGGAATTGTAATGTCCCAATTTTTTATTAGTGGCCAAAATGTAAATTTTGAAAGTTTAGGGGTTAAAGTGTAAACTTTGGAAAAGTTTAGGGATCAAAGTGTAATTTTAAAAAGTTATGTATTTTGACCTTGCAAATGAATGGTTTACCCCAAGACTGACATTTTTGTGTTACCCGGATTTTTCGTACAAAGCTTATATTAATGTCTATAAAGCGATAAAGTTCAGAAATTTGGAAATCGTAGTTGGATCGAATGAAAATTTTTTAAGCATGCTCAGACCAGAGTAGCACAAGGATGGGTGACCTACTGGGAAGGTTCCATGTTAGTATTTTTGACTGATAAAAAGGATTCAACATGAGTTAATAATATTTGTAATGATTATTGTTATAAAATTTCCAAGAGGGATTGTATCCGATAAAATTCCTGGTAATTATCGGTACATCGGATCAAATTGGAATTTTAAAGACAGTTCCAAAATTTATGAAAAATTCATAAAATACTATTTTATGAGTATTTTATTGTAGTTGGTTGGATTCCAACTAGACTTAGTTGAATTTTTACAAGAATGGCAAACTAGTAAATAAAGAATAGTTGGAGGGTAAATTAGTCATTTGGAAGGGGTGGCAATTTTGAAATATTTGAAGTTACAAGGGCCATTTTTGGAAGAAGAAAATTGAATATTTAAATCTTGGCCCTTGATTGATGATAAAATCAATTTCAAACGTTGGATAGAAGGGTAATTTTGTAATTTTCCTATTTGAGTGAATTTAAAATTTATTTACATAATACAAGTGGCATAATTGGAGCAATTTAAAAATTAAAAGGCCAAAAGATGAAGCCTTCTTCATCTTTCAAAAATTTCAAAAATTTGAGGGAAAAGGGAGAAAATTTTCCAAGCTCGATTCAAGCCCCAAAACTCAATTTTCATGTAATCTTTCGAACTGCAAAGTTGTTCTACTCTTCAAGCTCTATCTTTTGATGTAATTAATTCATGGAATACATGCTTGATTGATGAAAATTTTACATAAGAAGGAAATTAGGGTTTATGAACAAAATTGGGGCTTTTGAAATTTTATGATTCCATGGTTGAATTTAAGTTGGAATCAAGCTTATATGATGTTAAAACCATGTTATTGAGTTAGGATTTAAACCCTACATATTTTGGTTTGTATGGAGAAGATTAGGGTTTATGGATTTAAGTCTAACTTAGGGTTTGTGATGTTGGATTAATGATCTAGTAAGCTTGATTTGTTGTTTGGAAGCAAACCCTATGTTAAATATATAGGGACCAATTCGGCAAGCTTCAACGTTAAGGGACCGAATCTGAATTTTATGAAATTGGAGTGTATTTATGTAATTAATGATGTTGGAGATGTGAAATTGATGTTAGAATGCTAAACCGATGTTGAATCAAATTAGTGACTATTTTGACAATTTGTCAAAATCAAGTGGCCAAATAGGAAATGAATTCTTGGATGTGGATTAAATCTGGTTTTTTTAGTTAAAATAATAGAATTAAGGTAGTAATGTTGATTTTAGGACTAAATTGCAAAGTTAAGAAGTTTGAATCCTTACCTTTGCATTTTAGTGACTATTTTGGAAAGAAATAAAATTAGAGGGAATTATTTTGAATAATTATTTGATGAAGAAGATGATGAATGAATGGTTTGAAGCAAGTGATGGGACTAAATTGACAAGTATAAAATAATAAAGAAGTTAGTATAAATTAGAAGTTAATTATGGAAAGCTATATAGAAGATTGAATTTTGGCGGTGACTTCGAAAATTCACCATAAATTCTACAAAAATGTTTAGATGATGAATTTTATATCGATGTAAATATTTGTTCGTCTAGTTTCGTTTCCAAAAAATGGAAACTGATTTCGAGTGTCGATTTAAAAGATATGATTTTTTAATCGAATGAAGGTCAGAAAATTTATAGAGCAGTTTCTGTCAGGACAGCTCTATGACGGGAGTTTGAATAATTTTCATAATTTTGTAGATTTTATTAATTTATGTGGCTTATACCATTAGAATCATTATCGAATCTAGTTTTTACAGTATGAAGGATATTAAGATCCAATGTGTATTCTGATCTTTAGAAGTAAAACTCTGAGGGTTGGACAAGTTGCCAGAAAATACAATTTGATACATTTTGTATCTAAATGTTTGATAACAAGCTCGGAAGAATTATTGGAAGTTCAAAATGGTCATTAAGGACCAAAATGAATTTTTGGACAAAGATAAGGAAGGAAGGAAAATTATGGAAAAAATTTTATGTTAAATAATTAGATAGCTTGATTGAAATATTGTTAGAAGTGAATCTAACAAATAATTGTTTATATTCATGTGGTTAATGAAGTCAAATCAAATCAAAAGAAGATTCGAGGTACTATAAAGGAAAGGATCGAGTAGAATTTAGTGAGTCATGCTAATAAATGGCCCATGTGAGTGCATTTCTATATGTGTATTATATTAAAAGAGGAAGACTTGTGAAAAGTCAACACAAATTTAGAAATAACATTGCATTACTTTTTAAAATAAATGATCGATGCATGACTCAAGATAGCAAGCTTGACGGAGTACAAAGTACGAACTATTGTTTGCATAAATGATGATAAATTATGTTTATTGATGAAATATGATAACAAGTTGCATGCTTACATGAATAATGATAATTGATTGACAATAAGATGAAATGCCCAAGTATTTATGTATGAGAGTTCAAGGTATAATTGGATATCCATAGAGTTTTAGCAATTGCATTCTAGCACTACGGTGCATTCCAAACACTTTGTGTTGACATCGAGCCTTCGGCGTTGCGGTCACTTCGGTGATGTTTAGACACTTCGGTGTTGACTAGCACAAAAGGTGCAATAATGAGGAGCAAAGAGCGACCTCAAGTGCGTACTCACCATCGGACACTACGGCATTGGAGACACTACGGTGTCGTTATAATGACTCATATACCATAGGATTCACATGAAATTGTACTTTGGGCTATAATTCATAAAATGCTTTGAACATGAAATGTTGATTATAATGTTGATTTTGCCCAAGTACTATTGTGAAGTCTTTGGTATAGTTGGATATCCATAGAGTCCTAGCAGATGCGTCCTAGCACTACGTTGCATTTTAGTCACTAGTGATGTTTAGACACTTGATGTCGGCTTAGACGCTACGGCGTTGTTCATACACTTCGGTGTTGTTAGCACAAAATGTGCGATTATAAGGAGCAAAAATCGTCCTTGATTATATGAGGAGCAAAGAGCACCCTCGAGTATGTACTCATTTCAGTCGCTTTGGCGATGCAGATGCTACTGGCGTCATAGACACTACGGTGTCTTATCAAGATGACTCGTGTACCTTGGTCTCATATAATATATTTTGGGCTATGTTAAAGGATATGATATGCAAATAATTGCATGATGAAAGTATGACTATGTTAAAGGATATGATATGCAAATAATTGCATGATGAAAGTATGACTATGTTAAAGGATATGATATGCAAATAATTGCATGATGAAAGTATGACTATGTTTGAGAATATGATATGCAAATAATTACATGATGAAAGTATGACCATGTTTGAGAATATGATATGCAAATAATTACGTAATGAAAGCATAACTACTTGATGATCATGAACCATTGATATCATGATTCCATGACATAATTGATAGATGACATGATTCTTAAGATAGTCATGATACATGATACTATTTTGTTGTGAAATGCTTGCCATCTTACGTAAATTGTAATGAACTTTTATATAACACAATTTAAAAGCATCTCTTCATGTTATGATAAATGTGTTAAATGCCTCACTAAGTTCGTACTTAGCGTGTGTTTTATTTCACATGTAGGTTCTCCAAAGTAGATTAACAAGGAGGAGTTGTTCTTTTGGAAAGTCAAGTTACTACAATAAGATACAATAAGTACATCTTTATCGTAATTTGATATCTAGCAGGCATGTAAATATTTTTTAAGTTGAGTTGTTTAAAGTATAAGTTTACAACTTAAATATATGATTTTATAATGAATAAGTTTAGAAGTATAGTTTGCTAATAGTAGCATTGAACTTTGGTACAATTAAATATAGTTTAACCCTAATTGTGTAGAAAATTTATAATTGATAAAAGTTCTAGGCAGCACAAATAGTTTTTATCCCCGTTGCATTTTTATTTTAATAACTCAATTATAAGTTTTGTAAACCAATTCAGGGTCAAAACTAGCTGCATCTAGAGGACATAATTTTTAATTTAAAACCGGGAAAGGGTTAAACTAGAAGCTAAATTTTGATATAAAAAAATTACAAGTTAAGATTTCTTCCAACGATTTTGTAACATCTTTAATGTATATTTCGGCCTATGAGTATACGTTAAGGGTGTTACATTTATTGGTATCGAGCTACTGAGTTTAGCCGATTCGGAGGTTAAACCAAGTGTGATATGATTTGTTTTTAAGTACATGCCCCTAGGATGTCATGTTACTGATGTACTATCTGTGTAACTTGATTATGCTCCTCATTAACATGAATAGGTTATAGTAGTAATAGATAATGTTGAATACTGTTGAATCGCGTCAGACGATTGATCATGGGGACCAAGAGGAGGTCCAAATTGAAGTAATGAGGTACAGAATATTTCACCTCTAACTCCTACCTCAGTTGAGCCACCTACGTAGTGGGGAGCTACAACATAAGAATATGGAGCCTTAGTACGAGCTTTAAAGGGTATGGTTAATAAAAATTTAAAGGTTATGAAGAAAGTGGTCGGATAGCTGCCAACTTATGGCATAAAGATGTCAAAGTCATGTTAGAGGAGTTAAAATGCATAGATGCTAAGGAGATTGAAGGAACTTTGTTGAGGGAACATGTTCGTATTTGGTGGTTTAATGCCACAGAGTTAGTACTTGTTGAGGAAGTGATGTGGAAATTCTTTTAAGAAGTGCTTAAAGCCAAGTATATTGGCGACCAGTTAACAAAGAGAGATGTTGCAGCAGTTCCTAAGTTGAAACGAGGTACTCGTACTGCCTACGAGTACGAGCTGGATTTTAATAGATTAAGTCGGTATACAGCTGATTTGATTATCGACTGAAAAGTCCCTATAAGAATGTTTTATCGAGGAGTTTCACTCGAGGCCTAAAGAGTTGTTGTTAGGTATGAGTTTATCGGTTTACCAAAATGTTGTAAATAAAGAAAAGGCTATGGAGAGAGCACAGATTTACTTTTGATCCGGGTTCGACTAACTTATATATATTGGTACTAAGATGGTAGTACAAAGAAAGATTCTTAAGGAAAAATATTTTTAGTAATGTGATTCCTAGTAACCCACTTGGACATAGAGCACAGGTGACTAGAATATGTAAGACATGTCCATTAGTAATTCAAGGGATTAAGTTCCTGACGAATTTAATGGAACTTTCATTCCGTGAATTTAAAGTTATTCTTGGAATGGATTAAGTTATCTGCATTTAATGCATAGGTGAAATGTAAAAAGAAAAGGTTGGTACTTCAAGGAGCAGCTGTGTTTTCAAAAATTAGATCTTCGATCAGGGTATTATCAGCTCAAGATTAAGGAAGAGGATATACCAAAGACAGCATTCAAGACTCGTTATGGACATTACGAGTTTCTGGTAATGCTAATTGGACTTACGAATGCCCCCGCTGCATTCATGGATCTGATGAATATGGTATTCCAACCCTGCTTAGACCAATCTGTAATAGTCTTCATAGATGATGTTCTGGTATACTCAAAGACAGAAGCTGAACATGATTACCATCTTTGAATGGTATTACAAACACTGAGGGAAATTTTGAAATTTATGACAAAGTGCTTGACATGCCAACAAGTAAAAGCCGAATATCAAGTACCTCATGGATTGATTCAGCCTATTTCTATTCCCCAATAGAAGTGAGAATGAGTGACAATAGAATTTGTAATAGGATTACCGGTAACAATAGTTATTAGACAAGCATCAAGATGCTATCATTTGAAGCACTGTATGGAAAAAGTGTCGAATTTCTCTAAATTTGATTCAAGTTACAGGACCGAAATATTCAAATTAACCCAAAGGTTGGAGGGGTTGATTTTGTACGAGAAATGGGGGATTAAGTGTAAATTATTCAACACAATCTTAAGGTGTCGCGGATCGACAAAAGGCTTATGCAGACAAGAAGAGAAACGATGTTGAATACGAAGATGGGGACAAAGTGTTCCTAAAGGTTTCACCTTTGAATAAGGTGTTATGATTTGGTAGAAAAGGAAAAACTTAGTCCTGAGTTCATTGGATCTTATGAGATCTTGAAAAGAGTTGAACCAGTGGTTATCAATCAGCCTTACCGCCTGAATTAAGCAAGATTCATGATGTATTTTATGTACCTATGTTTCAAAAGTATCGATTGGATCATTCACATGTCATCACCCCGAAGAAGTTGAATTATTATCATATTTGACTTATGAAGAGGGACCGATGAAATTCTTAGCAAATGGAGTAAAAGAACTAAAAACATGAAAATTTCATTGGTTAAGGTCCTTTGGAGAAATCATAAAGTGCAAAAGCCACATGGGAGACCAAAAAGAAAATTAGGGAACAATATCCATAATTGTTTTGAACAGATATACGTTGAAAATTCGAGGATGAATTTTCTTAAAAGGGGTGGAATTGTAATGTCCCAATTTTTTATTAGTGGCCAAAATGTAAATTTTGAAAGTTTAGGGGTTAAAGTGTAAACTTTGGAAAAGTTTAGGGATCAAAGTGTAATTTTAAAAAGTTATGTATTTTGACCTTGCAAATGAATGGTTTACCCCAAGACTGACATTTTTGTGTTACCCGGATTTTTCGTACAAAGCTTATATTAATGTCTATAAAGCGATAAAGTTCAGAAATTTGGAAATCGTAGTTGGATCGAATGAAAATTTTTTAAGCATGCTCATACCAGAGCAGCACAAGGATGGGTGACCTACTGGGAAGGTTCCATGTTAGTATTTTTGACTGATAAAAAGGATTCAGCATGAGTCAATAATATTTGTAATGATTATTGTTATGAAATTTCCAATAGGGATTGTATCCGATAAAATTCTTGGTAATTATCGGTACATCGGATCGAATTGGAATTTTAAAGACAGTTCAAAAAGTTATGGAAAATTCATAAAATACTATTTTATGAGTATTTTATTGTATTTGGTTGGATTCCAACTAGACTTAGTTGAACTTTTACAAGAATGGCGAACTAGTAAATAAAGAATAGTTGGAGGGCAAATTAGTCATTTGGAAAGGGTGGCAATTTTGAAATATTTGAAGTTACAAGGGCCATTTTTGGAAGAAGAAAATTGAATATTTAAATCTTGGCCCGTTATTGATGATAAAATCAATTTCAACCGTTGGATAAAGGGGCAATTTTGTAATTTCCTTATTTGAATGAATTTAAAATTTATTTACATAATGCAAGTGGCATAATTGGAGCAATTTAAAAATTAAAAGGCCAAAAGATGAAGCCTTCTTCATCTTTCAAATTTTCGAAAATTTGAGGGAAAAGGGAGAAAATTTTCCAAGCTAGATTCAAGCCCCGAAACTCGATTTTCAGGTAATCTTTCGAACTGCAAAGTTGTTCTACTCTTCAAGCTCTATCTTTTGATGTAATTAATTCATGGAATACATGCTTGATTAATGAAAATTTTACATTAGAAGGAAATTAGGGTTTATGAACAAAATTGGGGCTTTTGAAATTTTATGATTCCATGTTTGAATTTAAGTTGGAATCAAGCTTATATGATGTTAAAATCATGTTATTGAGTTAGGATTTAAACCCTACATATTTTGGTTTGTATGGAGAAGACTAGGGTTTATGGATTTAAGTCTAACTTAGGGTTTGTGATGTTGGATTAATGATCTAGTAAGCTTGATTTATTGTTTGGAAGCAAAACCCTATGTTAAATATGTAGGGACCAATTCGGCAAGCTTCAAAGTTAAGGGACCGAATCTGAATTTTATGAAATTGGAGTGTATTTATGTAATTAATGATGTTGGAGATGTGAAATTGATGTTAGAATGCTAAACCGATGTGTAATCGAATTAGTGACTATTTTGACAATTTGTCAAAATCAAGTGGCCAAATAGGAAATGAATTCTTGGATGTGGATTAAATCTGGTTTTTTTAGTTAAAATAATAGAATTAAGGTAGTAATGTTGATTTTAGGACTAAATTGCAAAGTTAAGAAGTTTGAATCCTTACCTTTGCATTTTAGTGACTATTTTCGTAAAGAAATAAAATTAGAGGGAATTATTTTTGAATAATTATTTGATGAAGAAGATGATGAATGGGTGGTTTGAAGCAAGTGATGGGACTAAATTGACAAGTATAACAATAATAAGAAGTTAGTATAAATTAGAAGTTAATTATGGAAAGCTATATAGAAGATTGAATTTTGGCAGTGACTTCGAGAATTCACCATAAATGTTTAGATGGTGAATTTTATATCGATGTAAATATTTGTTCGTCTAGTTTCGTTTCCAAAAAATGGAAACTGATTTCGAGTGTCGATTTAAAAGATATGATTTTTTAATCGAATGAAGGTCAGAAAATTTATAGAGCAGTTTCTGTCAGGACAGCTCTATGACGGGAGTTTGAATAATTTTCATAATTTTGTAGCTTTTATTAATTTATGTGGCTTATACCATTAGAATCGTTATCGAATCTAGTTTTTACAGTATGAAGGATATTAAGATCCAATGTGTATTCTGATCTTTAGAAGTAAAACTCTGAGGGTTGGACAAGTTGCCAGAAAATACAATTTGATACATTTTGTATCTAAATGTTTGATAACAAGCTCGGAAGAATTATTGGAAGTTCAAAATGGTCATTAAGGACCAAAATGAATTTTTGTACAGTATAAGGAAGGAATGAAAATTATGGAAAAAAAATTATGTTAAATAATTAGATAGCTTGATTGAAATATTGTTAGAAGTGAATCTAACAAATAATTGTTTATATTCATGTGGTTAATGAAGTCAAATCTGAATCAAAAGAAGATTCGAGGTACTATGAAGGAAAGGATCGAGTAGAATTTAGTGAGTCATGCTAATAAATGGCCCAGGTGAGTGCATTTCTATATGTGTATTATATTAAAAAGAGGAAGACTTGTGAAAAGTCAGCCCAAATTTCGAAATAACATTGCATTACTTTTTAAAATAAATGATCTGATGCATGACTCAGTATAGCAAGCTTGACGGAGTACAAAGTACGAACTATTGTTTGCATAAATGATGATAAATTATGTTTATTGATGAAATATGATAACAAGTTGCATGCTTACATGAATAATGATAATTAATTGACAATAAGATGAAATGCCCAAGTATTTATGTATGAGAGTTCAAGGTATAATTGGATATCCATATAGTCTTAGCAACTGCATTCTAGCACTATGGTGCGTTCCAGATACTTCGATGTTGACATCAGACGCTACGGCGTTGTAGTCACTTCGGTGATGTTTAGACACTTCGGTGTTGACTAGCACAAAAGGTGTGATAATGAGGAGCAAAGAGCGTCATCGAGTACGTACTCACCATCAGACACTACGGCATTGGAGACACTACAGTGTCGTTATAATGACTCATATACAATAAGATTCACATGAAATTGTACTTTGGGCTATAATTCATAAAATGCTTTGAACATGAAATGTTGATTATAATGTTGATTTTGCCCAAGTACTATTGTGAAGTCTTTGGTATAGTTGGATATCCATAGAGTCCTAGCAGATGCGTCCTAGCACTACGGTGCATTTTAGTCACTACAGTGATGTTTAGACACTTCGGTGTCGGCTTAGACGCTACGTCGTTGTTCATACACTTCGGTGTTGTTAGCACAAAATGTGCGATTATAAGGAGCAAAGATCGTCCTTGATTATATGGGAGCAAAGAGCGTCCTCGAGTATGTACTCATCTTAGTTGCTTTGGCAATACAGACGCTACAGCGTCGTAGACACTACGGTGTCTTATCAAGATGACTCGCGTACCTTGGTCTCATATAATATATTTTGGGCTATGTTAAAGGATATGATATGCAAATAATTGCATGATGAAAGTATGACTATGTTAAAGGATATGATATGCAAATAATTGCATGATGAAAGTATGACTATGTTACAGAATATGATATGCAAATAATTACATGATGAAAGTATGACCATGTTTCAGAATATGATATGCAAATAATTACGTAATGAAAGCATGACCATGTTTCAGAATGTGATATGAAAATGATTACGTAATGAAAGCATAACTACTTAATGATCATGAACCATTGATATCATGATTCCATGACAGAATTGATAGATGACATGATTCTTAAGATAGTCATGATACATGATACTATTATGTTGTGAAATGCTTGTCATCTTACAGAAATTGTAATGCACTTTTATATAACACACTGTAATGCATCTCTTCATGTTATGATAAATGTGTTAAATGCCTCACTAAGTTCGTACTTAACGTGTGTTTTATTTCACATGTAGGTTCTCCGAAGTAGATTAACAAGGAGGAGCTGTTCTTTTGGAAAGTCAAGTTACTACAATAAGATACAGTAAGCACATCTTTATCGGAATTTGATATCTAGCAGGCATGTAAATATTTTTTTAAGTTGAGTTGTTTAAAGTATAAGTTTGCAACTTAAATATATGATTTTATAATGAATAAGTTTAGAAGTATATTTTGCTAATAGTAGCATTGAACTTTGGTACAATTAAATATAGTTTAACCCTAATCGTGTAGAAATTTTATAATTAAAAGAAGATATAGGCAGCACACATAGTTTTTATCCTGAGTTGCATTTTTATTTTTATAACTCAATTATAAGTTTTGTAAACCAATTCAGGGTCAAAACTAGCTGCATCTAGACGACATAGTTTTCAATTTAAAACCGAGAAAGCGTTAAAAACTACAAGCTAAATTTTGATATAAAAAAATTTACAAGTTAAGATTTCTTCCAACGATTTTGTAACATCTTTAATGTATATTCGGCCTACGAGTATAAGTTAAGGGTGTTACGTAAACAGTTTGAAATTTCTACGTACAGAATGGAAGATATGAATTTTTAAGCGGGTAATATACAGTCTACCTAGTAGCAGCACTTTAGGTGTCTTGAAAACAAAAAACTATAATTACTTATAATGAACTAGGTATCTTGCCATACATGGTTGAAAAGGTTTGTAAGTCTAGTTTTTAAATGTGCAAATGGATTAATTTTTTTCGTACGAATTAAAATTTGGAATTGATTTAGTAAGGACAGTACGGCTACCCGATAGCAATTTTGTATGCTAAAGAATTGCAATTTTGAATGTGAAATGTATGCAGTTTTGTATGCTAAACAAATGTAATTTTGAATGATGAGATACATCCTGTTTTGAATTCAAATGCATCCTGGTCTAGTTGTGTTTTAAATGGTTAGAGGATTAATTGAATTTGTTGTAATAAATTGTTTTTATGCTAATGTATCACTAAAGTAAGATTTACCTTGAGGAGGCAAAGTTTTGAAAAGGAAAAGGGGGTAGTAAAGCAAGCTAAAATTTAGTGGTTTGAGATATCATGTAACTTCGGAATATCAGGTGAGTGTAGTTTATGTATTCAGGATGATATGGTGTCTTCCTGATCTTTGTTTACTTGAATTGTTATGTTTAAATCATACTCATTTTGCATAAGGCTCAAAGAGAGCACATTGGGAAATGACATTCAAGGCATAGCATCTTTTGTAAGTATATTGACTATGTTGGCATTACATATACATATTTTACCTTGCTATGCTATGATATCTTTTGTTAAATTGAAAAGATAGATTGGAACCTTGTAATAAACTTGATTCAGCAATGAACGCCTAATTTGAGCTAAATGCTCACTTGATGTAAGACACCAAGTAATGTTCCTCAAGCTTTAATGCTTAAGTAATGAACTCTTAAGTACTTTAGAGCTTAAAGCTCACTATTGTCATAAGACTTATCTCCTACTGTTAAAGCTTAAAATGATGTAAGTTGCTTAAACAACGAGGAATCTTTGAGGACTTAGAAGAGTTATTAAAAGTTTAGCACCTTTATTTGATTAATGGATGCAAATTTTGAGGACGAAATTTCTTTTAAGAAGGGAAGAGTTGCAGGGTTCTGAATTTCGAGTTAGTCATTTGGATCTTGAATACGGGTTGATAATTCTAATTTGAGTGCTAAAATAAAAGAAATAGATCTTAAAAGATTTGTTTTAAAAGAAAATAATAACCAATTTGTGTGAGGATCGAAGATGGAGGACCTCGAGTGTAGTTTACTCATTTTTGTATGGAAGACAATATTTTGAAATAAATAAGGGAAAATAGGAGGAAAAATTAGATTTTATATTTTTTCTCTCTCTCTCTTTCTCTTTTCTTTTCTCTCTTTTTCCCTCTCCCTCCTCAAGCTCTCAACTCTGATCTACCATCATTTTGTTTATCTTGTCGAGACGAGCTCACCGATACCAGCGGCGTCATCACCGAAGCCACCGTCGGAGGAGGTGAGAGAGAAGAAATTTGAATTTTTGAGATATGGTAGTTCGAGCGGTCAAAACCCAAATTTGAGGGCACTGGTGTGTTCATCGACGTTGGGACAGCGAGATTAGAGCTCGTCGTGATCGTTCGACCACCAAAGGGCATCGTACGCACCTCCATGCATCATCACTAAGAGTGGGCATGCGTCTACTATAGGCGGGTGCACACTACTTTAATGCACCCGGCCACACTGGATCGTGACCCATGGGTGCACCGAAGCTCCCTACACCTGCGCCACACTGGATCGCCTACAATGTTGACCAACTGTTGACTTTTTTGGGGGGAACCTACCCAAGGGGTTTTGACGTCCTAGTTTCGTTTCCACATCCTGTTTTGCCAAATTTAAACCCGATAAGCTATTTTATGCTTTTTATCTTACGAATTAGTTAAAGTATGTGGTTAATTATTATATCATGTATTTGTATTTATGTGAGGATTGTTCAGGCTCAAATATCGGATCAAGATGAGCGTTTAAAGAGCTTAATTGCTAGTAGCACTTAAGGTTAGTACATCTCCAACTTTAAAGTGTTTCATGTTTTTCATAATAGTGATTGTTTTGCATTAAGCATGATGTATTTTGGTGTTTGAGCATGTTGGCCATTGGTTTATCTTTATGATATTTTGATGTTAAAAGTATGTTAAAGAGGCTTAATTGCTAGTAGCACTTAAGGTTAGTACATCTCCAACTTTAAAGTGTTTCATGTTTTTCATAATAGTGATTATTTTGCATTAAGCATGATGTATTTTGGTGTTTGAGCATGTTGGCCATTGGTTTATCTTTATGATATTTTGATGTTAAAAGTATGTTAAAGAGACTTAAATATGCTAGTAATAATCTTAATAGACTTTAGGAAGCATGAAGCTTTACATATGGGTCGAATTTAGGGGTTCTAAGTTGAATCTCGTAGCTTGGAAAGCCATTTCTGGGCTTCAGTAATGGTACGCGGAAGGCCAGTACCGGTACAAGGATGAAATTGAGTGTAGTGTACCAGTATGAGCTCCAAGCAGTATTAGTATGCCATTCAAGTAGTATCAGTATAGGTCGACCCGTACCGATACATGAGGGTTTTATAGAATTCCAGTAACGAGTTTGGTATTGGTAAGATGGGAGCATACTAGTACCCGATAACCAAGTATCGGTACGATCGATTCATTATCGGTACGGGTTAGCTTGGTCAATTACAGTAATGAAATTTGGTATCAGTACTGGCAGTCAGGTATCGATACCCGTGGGCTGAGTATCAATACTCACTGGGTCGTATCGGTACCCACAACAACCACTGCCCACTTTTGATGGATTAATTAATAATGGCTTAATGAGGTTTGGGAAGGAACAATATTGAAACCAATCGAATGTGATGAATTTTAATGACCAGCCTTTGGTTGAACTATGATTTTGGAAGCACTTAATGAATGACATTTTCTTGACTTGTATTTGTTTATGGGTCGCCTTGAATTGATTTCATGATTATTTGTATGGAATCCAGATGCCCAAGTATGGTACTGTAGTACATGTGTTCTTCTTCGATGCACTCGATGTGTAGGTAGTCCCGAGTGGCATTCACTACCTGATGTCTTTGTAGTCTCAAGTATGTGGCATGCACTACCTGATGCCTTTGTGGTCCTGGGAGCGGCATGGTTTGGTAACATATGTCTTTGTGGTCCCGGGTAGGTGGCTTGATATGGTATTTGATATCTTTGCGGTCCCGAGTACTGTGTGAAGTACCCGATGTCTATGTGATCCCCGAGTACATGTGTGGCTAGCCTGATGTTTAGGTGGTCCAGGCTAAATATGTTTCACTACCACTATGATGGTATTTGTTGATTAAACTGTTTATTCATGTCATATTGCTCATTTCTTATATTGCATGCTTATTTTTATGAACGTCATGAAGTATAGTAAAGTAGACATGTACCACTGAACTTTGAAAGCTTAGCATGCGGAGTTGTTGTTTTCGTGCGTAGGTTGACAGGTCACTCACTTGGAGTAGCACATCGACGAGGATTTTTCAGCACCGACTCAACTCAAGTTTAGTACCTTGATTTTAGTAGTTGAGCTATGTATCCATAGAACTTTATTGTAGTTGGTCTGTAACACTAAATTACTTCATTTTGAAATACGATGTTTTAATCCTTACGGAGCTCCCCGTACTTTTGGGTTTTGAATCTATTTATGAAAACTCTTGTTTTAAGACTGATTTAATTATGATTTATGGTTAAACTTGGGGTTTTAATCGAACGAAATTTTTACGAGTCGTGTTTTTTATGGCCCGAATGTAACGTCTCGGATCTCGTGGGATCGGAGTGTTACAGCATGGTGATAAAATCACCGGCCTCAAATAAATTGGCCATAATCAGATTATGGTAAATTACTTTTAATTATTTGAGCCTTGTTCACTATGCTCATTAATCAGAAGTATGATTTGATAAAGTGCAGTTCTACTATGAGCCATGGACAAAAACGCAGATTCGATAATTGAACTCTGCTCTGAAGCACGTGTAAGAGATAGTACGAAAGAAATATGAGGTGAGCGTTGAATAGCTATTGTAACTTAGCTTTGGCGTCTTGGTTGTTGGATGATAATGTATATTTACATTTATCACAATAATGCTATAGAGTAAGAGAGCCTTCCGGTGCATGGTTGATAGAATTTGTTAAGGGTGTTGGTTCTTGTTCTGTGCTTGAGGCAGAGTTACGGGGTATATACATACGAAGGATTGTGTTGTGCATGGATATTGGGAAAATCACCCGTGATTTTTGAAACTAACAACCTTGAGGATGTAAGGTCTATTTACAATATATCTTCATCGAATAAGCCCTTCATGATTTTGCAACATATCGACGAATTTATGAGTCACAACTGAGATATCACTGTGACACATGTTGTTCGGGAAGGGAATAAAATATTTGCTTATGGAATGATCAAGTTAGCCTGGAGGTTTCCCTTCGCCCACTGGATTTGGTACACTCTCTATTAGATAGTGATTGCTACCGTAACTTTGATCGACTACTGGATTTGGTGCACTTTCTATTAGATGGTGATTGTTAATGTTGTTAGTCCTTGTAATAATTTATCTCATCTTTTATTTAAAAAATTTGTTTGATTGTCATGAATTTTTCATATGATATTTCATATATATATATATACATACTTATTTGTAATTTCATAGTCATTAATATATTATCATCACATGCTTTCAGTTGCAGATGTTTATATTTATCCTTATTTTATAATGATATTTGTGTTATACTATTATTAATAATTACATCGAAATGATGATGTTTATGTTATGAGATTCCAAGTTTGAATAATTTTGTCTACAAAGTGTGTTATTAAAGGGTTCAAAAAAAATTATGAATAGTTTAAGACTATTCAAAAATAATAATTGCATCTAAATATGAAACTTCTGATTCATCGTTCATGTGTTTGCCTCCGAAACTAACACAGACTGATGCTAAAAATGATCAATGGAAATTGGAACCCCCATTATTGATGAAAAATTGGTTCCAGAAACTGTCAAGCTGCATGAACAAATATCTAAGAACTTTTGTTATATCTTTGACTTTGAATCTTGTAGTAAAACTTGGTAAGAACAGTTTGAATGGACCGTCAATAAATTCATTTATTTCAGTAATCAAAACAGGTTTGATAATCAACCTTTTCATCAGATCAGTTCATGGCGCCTACATAGATGTGCGGAAACGATGAAATATATATATAACTCACAGTCGAAAAAGGATTCAAACATTTTCGTCCAGGAGTATATTTTAGGAGGTGAACACAAAAGATAGAGCAAGTTCAGCTAATGCTACCTTTCCATTCAGTGTGTCCCGTCACAGAAGTAGATAGCATCTATAAAAAGACGTCTATAGTAGAATAGAAGAGAATAGACGCATGTTATCGGAGACAATGTGCAGCAATGCAGAGCCTGGTGAAAGCAGATGCAGATAAAAGAGCTTGCTCAACGGCCATTAGGCTCGGCAACCCTCGGTCTGCACCCCGTTTGTTCAAGAAACTTGGTGAGATGCAAATGCTTAGCAGCCCATTGCTCAGCTAATTTTTGCTCCTTCGCTTCTGCATCTCTCCTTAGCCCTTCTAGTTGTTCCCTATATTCAGCTTCGATCCTATCAAGAGCTGACTTCTGCTCTTCCCTTAGAGCCTTGATCTTCAACTCTATTTCTTCCATTTTCTCCCTTCTGCGGCACGCCTTCTCTGATTCCAGTTGTAACTCTACCCTTCTTAACCTCCAGGCTGCTTCCTTTTTATGTGCACCCCAAGCGCGGTGCCCTTCTTCCAGCTCCCTGCAGCAGTCCACCAGTTCAGATATCAGCAGGTTCTCACTACAAGGAAATGATCCATGGGGAACCATATTTCCCATAACAGGGGTAGTTTCCGACATTCTCTCAGGTTGCAGCCATGGGATTCGAGGAGCAGCTGGCACTGTAGAGGGAGATAAGCTTAACGTTACAGAAGGGGAAGGTGGCCTGACAACTGAGGTATTGCCTGAACTAGAAAGCCAAGGTGGAAGTAAAGTTGGTGCAGGTGAAGGTGGGTCAGTAGGAAGAAAACCCCCGTTGGAAGCCATGGGAAAGGCTGAGCTTTGCCTCTGTTTCACTAGTTTCTCGGCAAAAGTTTCTAATATCCTATCGTACTTGCCGTTATCAACTGGCTCAACTGTCTTATGTCTCTCCTTGTGTTCCCTTTGTTGCTTCTCTTTGAATACCTCCCACCACTTGCCCAGTCTTTTAGCAGTTCTGCCAGGGACTTCAGCAGCGATTTTCTTCCATTTGTTCCCGTGTTTGGCTTGAAGACGGATTACAAGACGCTGCTCCTCTTCCGTTAGGGATCCCTTCTTGATACCAGGTTTGAGGTAGTTATTCCACCTTTCTAAGCAAGATTTTGCATCCCGGTTTAGGGGTGTGTTCATGCGGTGTGACACAAGGTTCCACTCCCTCGATCCATACTGTTTTACGTATGCACACAACAAAGAGTCTTCTTCAGCTCTCCAGCGCTGTCTCTCCTTCATTTCCAGGGGTAAACACCAGTTCCCATTGCTCTACGATCCACATAATGTATCTGCAAGAAAATCAGTAAGTTTAACCATTGATTTCCTAATAGCCAACAGATAACAGGTGGATCAAACAGTAACAAAGTCAGAAATAAGAGAAGACTAAATGCCACTAGCAAATTAACGATAAACTTATAACAATGTCATAGCCCGTAGAAGGATCTCTCCACTGCAAACTGCACTTTCTAGACCTTAACTAAAACAAGTATCATAAAACCAAGGATACAACACATGGATGTTACGAAAACACTAGGTGCACGACACAAACCGATAATCTATTTTAACCACAATCTTCAAGCAGAATTATAACAACCACCTGGCACATAATTTGCCACCATATAGGCTATAATCTTCTTCAATATGACCTAACAAAACCAGGAGCAATTCAAGAACAAACTTTCCCAACTTAAAAGTAGGAATCAAGAACTCTAAATGCCTCCCAAATTAGCTCGACTCAGATAGCTAACAGTTTACACTCTAAATGCCGGTAGACCAATAAAAAGGATGTCTAGCCAATCATCAAAACGATGATTGCAGAAACATGCAGTTAAATAGATGTGTCAATAAACGATAGTAACTGCTGCTGGCATTGATTATAAAGTACGAAATTCGACCAGCACGATGCTACCAAACACTGCACAGAGACACAAGTTGAAGGGTGGGGGGGGGGGGGGACGAAATATTATAATATTAAAATAAGATGAAATATCAGCAGAGGAATGCTTTTAAGCAATGACTGAATACAAAGAACACAGTTCTGCCATAGCAAAAGCTATTATTATACAGGCAGTGATGACAATCAATATTGGAGTCAGCAAAAACAATGCGCCAAAAAGATTATATATGGTACAATTATTGATAAAAACTCATATCCTAGACTCTATTTGATCCCGAAGTTCGTGTATGTAAAGCTCCCTAGCAGCCCCTGATATCAGATCAGGGCCAAATTATACTGCAACAGCAGGTACATAATGCAATAGAGATAAGAGTTTCGTCTTCACACATCTATAAACTAAAGTAGATTTGCAACCTCATTTAAGCTGTTAATTAAAACTAATCTGCTAAAATACCACATTAAAATGTATAAAATACTAGATAAACAAGCCCAACGACAGTCTATTCAAGATGGTAAGTCAACAATCAATCGAACAGGGATACTCGTAAGATCTTATTCAAATCATCTGTCAAATTTACGAGACAAAATCTTCAGAAAATTACAGTTTCAAGGCAAAAGAATATGGTTCATCAACAGATTAGAACATTTCTGAAATTTAGCAACTATGTATAACCCTTTAGCAGATAATCATTTCTTTGAGAAACCCAGTTTAAAGAACTGAAAGAAATAAACAAATACTATAATTAATGGTTAACAAAGAAGCTAAAGAGGGTGGGGGCTTCCCTCAAAATCTTAACATTGAGGAAACGTTTGGCTGCAGAGAAAACTAAGAAATGAAGGGGAAAACCAAAAAGGGGAAATGAACAAAATTCATACAAAGCAGATTACTTGAAGCGCAAACAGAATCCCAGAGCAAGGCTTTTTTTTCTCCTATAAATTTACTAACGACGACAAAGGGTGTATGGAATAAATTGTGGAATCATTAACAAAACAAACTCGCCATATTTTTGTTTGCTTCAAGTGCCCAAATTTAAACTCTGCCTTGATTGCATCTTCTAGCTTATAATCTCCGACAACAACAGCAAAAGCAAAAGCAAAACAAAACCAACAGTCCAAACAGCCAAACAACACTCAACCAAGAAACAAAAATAGAGCGGCTAGAGAGAAAAATGTGAGAGTAGGAAGACGAAAATGCAGAAAAAAAAATGAAACAGAGGGCGAATGAGAGTAAAAGGAAAATGAAAACTCAGATTAGAGTGTTGTCAAACAAACTGTAAAATTTAGACGGAAAAGAAAAAAGAGTCTGACAGTAGGGGAGTGATGGAGGGGCATGCACGCGAGTGGGACTGCCAACTAAAATTTTCGGATATCACCACGGATATTGTTACACTAACTAAATGGAGTAATTAAATAACATCATATGATAAGTAAATTCTATAATTTTAAGCGACGGAATTTAATCTTTCGTTGGCATTGACGTAACGATAATTCTACGGTAAATATTATATACCGCAATGTACTACTATTTATATATACTGCAATACATCACTAATTATTTTAATTAATTTTAAAATTCTAACAACAGAAAGTGTTATTATTCATTTTTAGAATAAAATTTGTTTTTATATTACTTTTATATTTTCTTTTTTAATTAAAAAATAATTAAAATTGTATTACTATAATAATTTGTGCATTCACTTCAATTTAAGGGTAAAGTTCACAAATAATCACTAAATTTTGATCAATTATTCAAAGTAACCACATAAAATTCACTTATATAAGCTACAATTTCAGAGTAAGTTTGTTCGAGTAATATTTAATTTTTTCTTTTTATTTCATTTTTTTTAATATATGTTTTTAAATATTTTATTTTTGCTATGAAAAATAATACATATAAATGGTAACTGAATAAATTTAAACGAACAAATGAACGGATTATAGAACGTTCATGAACGAACGAGCCATTTGTTCGTGTTCATTCATTTAATTAAACGAATAAAAAACTATGTTCATATTCATTCGTTCAATAAATAAACAAATATAAACGAACTTTCCGTCCAACTTAATATTTGGTTTGTTTAAAGCTCTATTTGTTCCTAGCGGTGGTGTTGTTGCCTCTAATTAAGTTTTACACTAATTCTTCGAATCTCAACCGCGCACAGGCCTAGATCTATAACAAGAGAAACATGGTTCCTTATTCATTGACTATTTTTCTTTCACGGTAAAGTTATCGTTAACTTTAGTCATATCTGAAACATAATTCTTTACTTTTATATTCTTCTCTATGAAACTACTAAAACAAAAATTGTATGCAGATTTTTGTTTCTGATTTTTTACTTGAGTTTTTTCTTTTACTTTCTCGTTGATTAAGATTTAATGGATAATTTTAAGCAGTAATACTAGATTTTATGAGTGTATTCACTTGTAAAGATAGGTTATATGAGTGTAACACCATCTACCGGAATATCATATTTGGGCCTCAAACTCAAACCCAAAATCATAAAATTTTCTTTTCAAACAGAATCAACCCATCAAATTGCAAAAACATTTAAAACCAACAATCAAAATAAATAAATAAGTAAATATAAGTAAATAAAATATTACAAAGTGTAGCGATGTCCCTTCTCGCTAAAAGAGTGGTTTTCGAAGTGTTTGTGATTTTTCATATATAAAATATTTATTCCGTAGGGATTTTAAAAAAATCGCATTTTATTTAAAAATTGGAGTCGCCACCGGCCACTTAGGTGGGCCGGACACCATAAAACCAAAGATTCAAAAACTTTGAGTTCGGGAGTCGGTTACGGATGGGGAAGGATTAGCACCCCCACACCGCCCAAAATTGGTACTTTAATAATTACCGCTTTATTAATATTAGATTTTCCGGATTAAAGTGACGATTATCTTAAAATTCGGTTATAATTGCGAATAAATTTTAAAGGCCCCGTTATCCGAGAGTAAACGCCCAACCACTATCACTACGCCTGATACTGGCCCCGTTTACGCTCGGATAAAAGGGCACCGCATTGACAATTTATATATCATTATGCAACCTTAGTGAGCAAAATATAAACATGACAAATAATTTAAATACAATACAAATAAATATTAACATAATAGAATACTAATCTAACATAAATAAAATACGTAATTAAAACATACATATACATATCAATCTTAATAGTAGATAAAAACAAATTTAACATGTCACAATAACAAGGCATGAATAAATACATGTGTGGACAAAAACATATATTTCAAGAAGACATACATATTAGAAATAAAACACATTTCAACATATATAGAACAATATATTATACATAAAAGAAAATATACTAACACGTAACCTAAAAGCCAAGAGAACATACAATACATACTAAAATACAAAATATGTTGTGTACGAGCCAACTAGAACATAATATGTGTGATACGAATAACCGAACAAATACATAAAGATACATAATCATCATAAACTTAACACACATATACATGTAAACATAAAAATATAAGGCATATACGAGGGATATATAATAAGACAAAAGGTTACATCAACATGCACGATTATAATACGAACATGAATATTTACATGGAAACAGGACTGAAATGAAAAGAAATAAACATCAGTAGCAGAAATTAAAGGATAATAATATGCAATTTAGGGAAGAAAATGCAAACAGGACCGAACTTGAAAGGACTGGAACTGTAATTGGACCATGGGGCAGACCCGAAGTGAAAAATCCAAAAACGCGGGATGGTTAAAGGGGTAATTTTACCATTTAAAAACGGATTTGATGTAATTTAGGGACTGTATTGCAAGATTTTGAAATACAAGGGGGACCAGAGTTGTAAATATCCCCTGCGGCGAGACACAAACGAAAATATTGAAAACACGGGGGGATTTATTACAGAATTTCCCCATTTCACGAAATAATAACACCTATAAAATCCTTTTTTTGCCCAGACTCGAATTTTTTCCCCATTTTCATTCAATTTCAGTTTTTATAACACTTGTTTCTCTCTCGTTTTCTCTCAACCATCCTCTGATGAACCCAGAAACCGGTGGCCGACCGCCGCTAGCCGCCGAGCCCAAAAAACACACCAAAATGAACATTGCCTTTCCTTCAACACGAATCCGAACTTGGATTTGGAGAAAAAGCCCCTATTCGTCCTAGATCTAAGAAATACGAAACGAAAAACCCTTTTTTTTGTATTCAACCCAAAACGAAACCAAAAAGGGCCTCCCACTCCTTTCAGTTCACCATATTCGGCCTGGGAAGGCCGAAGAGGCTTGTCACTGGTAAAGGGGAGATCCACAGACAACAAGGGTAACAACTCTAAACCTCTCTTTTTTTATTTACTACGTATATTTTTGTATGCATACAACGAGGTAAGAAAAAAGAAGAGTATTACCACTGAAGACTGGTTTTTTTTGTATTTCTTTTCGATTACAACTTCACTGCCTTACAATTGTTTGTTTCATACATATATGTCTCTCTCTTTGGTTTGGTAACAAGTAATATGTCTATTTTTCAGATCTGAACTAATACTGACATAATCTCTCTTTTTTTGTGTTCTGATATGTCTGAACGCGGTGGTTGGAGACCGGCATGGTGGAAGCTTGGTGGCGGTGTAGGGGGTTGTCTTCGGCCAGAGGCATTCTCGGCCGTTGGATCAGATCTGATCTAACGGTCGGGTTGGCTTGAAGGATGAACGACCCAGATGAAACCTCGACCGGTGAAACGGCTCCAGATCGTGACACGTGGGGCTCAGCAGTCGAGGAGTTATAACGTGTGGGACTCACGCACGCGTGGGATACCGAAGAGTCCGCGCGTGGACCGCACTCGCGCGTGGCACTCGAACCGTCCAGACGTGTGGTTCACGCGGCTGGCTAGATATTTTATCCCTCCTTGATCGTGGTCGTTGGATCAGATCTTGATCCAACGGCCCATAGTTATCTGCACAAAAATAATTATATTTAAATAGGGTCTTGGGCTTGGGCTAACCGGGCCTTGTATTATTATTTTTGTAATAATGTGGACAATTTAATTTAAGTGGGCTTCCTATTATTTTTCCAGTTTTGTCCATATATACTAATATAATAGTAAACACAGATACATACGTACTTACGTATACATACATACAATTGTGATGAAATACGTTCACACATACATATATTTAATAATACATGCAACACTTATTCATATATATTCAATAATAACAAGTACACTAATATACACATGCAAACACATATAGACCTACCCATATACTATCTATTTGTACGATACTCCTAATATAACCATATCATACGTATATTAATAGGTACGTAATACACCATATCAATACATGCATACCCTCACACTTTACATATATTAATAACACTCATGCACATAATAAACATATAGCATAACATAATACTATGTATACATGCAACGCTAATATACTAATAATTATACTAATATGTATTTACAGACCAGATAAAAATGAGTGATTACAGTTGCCCATCTTTGCTTGTTCTCGTGGAATGGGAACAAAGCAAAGATTCATAAGCACTCATTTTTATCAGACTTCCCTGTTTGTAGCTTTGAAAACACGTGTTCTCCTGGAACTCTCCGCTCTTCCTTAGCTGAATCTTCAGGCTCGTAAGTTCTTCCTATATAGAGCTTCGTCACCTTCCGATCTTGGAGCTACAAGTTATTCCTATATAGAACCCTTCGCTCTGAAGCCTCGAGTTATGAGTCCCTCCTATATAGAACTTTTCACTTCGAGACAGTAAAGCTTGGAGTCCTTCCTATATAGAATTCTTCGCATTCAATGCTGGTTTCTCCTATATAAAACCTTTTGCGTCGCTGATGGATTCTTCAGACTGGGAGTTCCTCCCATAGAATCTGCTAGTCTTCAAACCCCTGAGCTCACAGTCATTCCTATATAGAACTTTTAGCTTCAAATCTCTCAGAGCTACAGGTTCTTCCTATATAGAACCTTTCACTCTAAGACAAGAAAGCTGGAGCCCTTCCTATATAGAACTCTTCGCTTTCGACACAACAGGTTTTCCCTATATAAAACCTTGTGTATCACGGGTGAATTCCTTCGACTGGGAGTTCTTCCTATATAGAACTGCTAGTCTTCACCCTAGAGTTGTAAGTCCTTCCTATATAAAACTTTTAGCTTCTGAAATCTTGGAGCTACGGATTCTTCCTATATAGAATCTTTTACTCTAAGACAGTGAAGCTCAGAGCCTTTCCTATATAAGACTCTTCGCTTTCAACACAACAGGTTTTCCCTATATAAAACCTTGTGTATCATGGGTGAATTCCTTCGACTGGGAGTTCTTCCTATATAGAACTGCTAGTCTTCACCCTGGAGCTGTAAGTCCTTCTTATATAGAACTTTTAGCTTCTGAAGCCTCGGAGCGGGGGATTCTTCCTATATAGAACCTCTCTCTGTATGCGCTTGGAAACATAGGCCTTTTGTATGTAGAACCATTGTCTTCACATTTGGGATTCACACCACGATGGCCATCGATGTCTCTTTGAATCCACAGATACCTGTCTAAGATAAAACAAAATGCTATGACAAATGAATTGACATGCTCCTAATCCTAGTGATGTCTGACTATTCATGATGCATGAGTGTCAATATCTTGGTGGGCTTGTTTTGGTCCTTATTCGATCTCGTTGTTCACTTTCTCCTTTTTCACGGGCGTCGATACCCCACTTCACTGTCGGGTTCAACCATTCCAACCTTTCTTTTTCTCCATTTACGACTTGGGATTCTAAAGTGTCTTTCGGGTTTTCGCTTTAGAGAGTTTTTTTAGGGGTACCCTTCTGGGTTTTCACCCGGGAGATCTCTCTTGTTATCTCGCATGCTTTCCTTGAATAAACAGGACGTACGCCATTGGTCATCCTATCCGGTTGTTTGAAGCTTTTTGCCTTCCCTATCAACAGCCGTTATGTAGGGAGCTAGAGGGCGGAGTTAACATTATTTTCTTTAATCACCTGCATTTTTAAGGTTAGATCACAGTAATGCTCAGAAATCTCTTGTTTTACTATAAGCCTATATTAGCTTATTTGCCTGAAATTAACAAGAATGCAAGGAATGGATGCTCAAAAACACGATTTTATTACGATTAAGGGCTTGGGATATCTTAAAAGAGGTATGACACACATGAGAAAGAAGAAAAGTTAAGTATAAAATACAAGATCCCTCATTATCTTCGATATGAATGATACATGATCCTGTCAACCGGCGTAGAATTTTTTGCCTAAAGCTCCCTCTTCATGATGTTCATGGGGATACCCTTCTCTTCGGATATTCAGTTTTTCGAGCTGCCCTTTACGGGTTTTCAACTCAGGTCCTCCCTCTGCTTCAAGACGCCCTATTTCGGGTTTTCGCCCTGAGCTCTCCATTTCTGTTCTTTTCTTCTTTTTATTTTTCTTTTTTTTTGTTTTTTTTTCAAATATAG